>CM053769.1:692025006-692063301 GCA_028658325.1 Potorous gilbertii | reverse complement strand
ATGAATGTAAAAAGTTAAATAAATTTATTTAAAAATAAAATAAAATAAAAAAATAAAAAATAAGGTGGGTGCCCAGATAACATGCACACTCAATTTGGTATGAAAATCTATCTTACACTACAGGAAAGTAGGGGAGAAGGGTATAAATGGGGTGTGGGGAGATGATAGAAGGGAGGGCAAACAGGAGGAGGGGGGTAATTAGAAGTAAACATTCTTGAGGAGGGACAAGGTCAAAAGAGAGAATAGAATAAATGGGGGGTAGAATAGGATGGAGGGAAATATAGTTAGTCTTATACAACATGACTATTACAGAAGTCTTTTGTATGACTACAAATGTATGGCTTATGTTGAAATGCTTTCCTTCTCAGTGGGAATGGGTGGGGAGAGAAGAAGGGAGAGAAGTTGGCACTCAAAGCTTTAGAAATGAATGCTGAGAATTGTTTTTGCATGTAACTGGAAAATAAGAAATACAGGTAATGGGGTAGAGAAATCTATCTTGCCCTACAAGAAAAGAGAGAAGATGGGGATAAGGGGAGGGAGGAGTGTGATAGAAGGGAGGGTAGATTGGGGGGAGGGGGTAATCAGAATGCATAGTGTTTTGGGGGAGGGGAAAGGGGAGAGATGAGGAGAAAATCTGAAACTCAAAATCTTGTGGAAATGAATATTTAAAACTAAAAATAAATAAATAAATTGGAAAAAAAAAAAGTAAAGTGGGTGCCCAGGCCAGCCACATGCTATTCCTCTCCAGGCTACATGCCTATACTAGGCATCTTTTCTTTCTCTAATCTCCCCATCCTTTGTCTCTCTCCTCCCACACCACTGTTTGTTAGCTTTTCTTTTGTGTGTTCTTCCCTGTTTAGAATGTAAGGTCCTTGAGGGAAGGGACTATTTTTCTACTTGTATTTGCATGACCAATGGGTGCCTGGAACATTTTAAGAGGTTAATTAAATGCCTGCTGACTGACTGGCAACTAGCATCTATTTTTCAAACTTTAAAGGTCTATAAAATTCTTAGCTTTAACACTGTTATTGTTCTTAAACAGAATCTTCTCTTCCTAATTTAAAAGGTAAAATCACACATACAGAAATTCCAGGTTTACACTCACTGTGGCAAGGGAATCTTATCTGAGGAGTCTGCATGAAGACTCCTTTTATACTTACCTTGTTAGAGAAGAGCTGTAACTCCAACCATTGCTATTTCCTACCTGCTAAACTTAATGAATTCATAATTCACTAGGGTTGATTCTTCACCCAACCGCACTCCATGCCTCTTCAATGGCTCTATCTGTACCCATGATATTCTGAAGCCCACACAAGACCTTTCCAAATTCTCACCAGCCTTCATTCAACTAGTGCCCCAAATCCACCTTCTCTGAAGCCTTTCTGATCAAGGCTAACAATGGCTTAAAGCAAAGATTCCCATCTTTTAATTCAGACTTGTATTTGGAAGCAGCCTCAAAGCTTAGAAATGTCCATACCTGCGATTGTGCTAAAAGAGAGACATTCCACAAAAAATGGCTGTGTATCAACAATCATGACACAGGCCATGTATGCCGGCAAGTCACTTAACCTCTGTTTGCCTCAGTTTCCTCAACTATAAAACAGGGATCATAAAACAGCACCAAATGCCAAATGAATTCAAAACTGGCTGTTTTTTAGCTCTGCCAAGGAATCATCTGCAGAGTTATGTTTCTGAAGAAGACATTGTTAGGGATACATACATCTGCAGAGGAATTCCACTCACGTAGTGTCTGATAACTAAATCCTTCTCCTTTCACCTGCACTGTACTGTTTCTTTAAAAGACACTTTCCTTTACACACTCTGCCAATTAGATTTCTCTAACTTCCTTCAATACTCAGCTTAAAGCCACCTGAGGCCTTTCCTAATACTCCAACTGCTGGTACTTCCTTCTATTCACCCTCCCCCCTCCAAAATTTCCTTTATTACTTAGTATCTATTTATATGTACATATATGTTTCCTCTGACAAGGCTGTAAGCCTTTTGGGGGCAAAGACTTTCTTTTTTGTCTGTCTATTCTAGCACCTATGCAAAATACCTGACATCTATTCCTATAATAAATGACTGACTGATGACAGCTTTCTCATTCTTGAGACTCTTTCTGTCCCACAGTTGGTTGTGTCCTTGTGATCCTCAAGAAGGTATCTGTGGTAAGAACTGACCACACAACTTACTATGGCGCAATAAGGTTAATCAATACCAAATGTGACTCTTCCCATACCCTTAACACCCTAACCTGGTTGATTACCAGCAGCACTTAGAAATTCTCCAAACAGCTCTCAGAAGCAAGATCCAAGAAAGAAAAGGACAAAAGGAACAGATAACATATTAAGTGCAACATAAGAATTGAATCTGACAAGGTTCCAGACAATTGATCCCCTAAGCACATCATCCTCATCCTTGATGCTTTTATGGTCAGAGGTAAGTAAGTAGTGGATAGAGAACGGAGCACGGAGTCAGGAAGACCTGAGTTAGATCCAGCCCCAGACGCTAGCTGTGTGACCCTGTCTGCCTCAGTTTCCTCAACTATAAAAATGGGGATCATAAAACAGCACCAACTCCTAGCAGGGCTGCTGTGAGAATCCAATGTGGTAACATTTGTGAGGGGCTTAAGCACACTGTGTCCAGCATGTAGGTGCTACATCAATGTTCCTTCCCTTCCCCACATTCCTGTTTCTCCAAGTGATAAATTATTTAGGAAATAGTTTCTTTTTTGTTCTACTTGACATCTTTTCTTCTCCCTTCATCCCAGTGGGGCTCTTTTTTTCCTGTCAGTTCTCAAACTTGGGTTCTTCAGTCCCCCTCAATCTCTTTCCTTATTTTCTTTTTCATATGAATTTTTCTTTTTCATTGCTCATAAATCATTCAAGCTTTTTTTTTCCATATAAAGATACCACCTATGCCCTTTTAACAATTAACCAGCAACAGGAATTATAGCCGCAGTCTATAAAGCCTTTCAAGGATAAGAGGGATGGATAATTTTCCCAGAAAGCATATGAGAGGCATGAAATCCACTAGGATTTGTTAGTAACTGGCAAAATGCAAAGGCTTTTCTCAACATCACATCAGATGTTAAGAAAATGTGCAAATCATTTAGATGGTAATCAAAACACTTGTTTCCATTCAACAGACGGATACACTTTATCTACTTCTGCCAAAAAGAAAGGAAGTTTTCAAATAATGGAATCTAGGAGAATTGACAATTACCAAATTCACATACTGCAATGATTTCCACTAGGTGACCTTGAACAGCTTCAGAAAATCACAGTGCTACCCAACATCTTTCCCAATGAGATAAGTTTACCTAATAAAACCCCTATCAGTGGAGTTGCTCTATGCCTGCATCAAGAAACACTATAGACTCTAAAGAATTAAAAATTAGTATCTCCCAGGCGGGGGAGGGGCACCTCTAAGTAGACTGCAATATATAACAAACGAGGAACTATGGAGAAAAGGATATCGTTGAAGAAATGTACAAATGATAAAGGAGATGAGCTGGAAATGTGGCAAGACTGAAGGATAATCAATTGCCAACCCATGTGCTCCACTAGTATTTTGTTCATTTTCAGATTAATCAAGGAATCTCCCCAGGGCATTGAGTGGCCTCCCTCTGGCTAACTTACAGAAGGACATGAACAAGAGTCCCACAAGGCAGGCACAGATGGATCTCCATCTGGATTGATGGTATCATAGATCCTTTGTGACTATCTAAGTTTAAGCACTCAGTTATGCTTCAATTGTACCTCCAAAGAGTTCTTTAAATTATCCACATTTTAAGCTGGGAAGACAAGATCTAATCTATCTCCCTTAATGTAATATAATTATATGACTTTATTTGACTAAACCTATACTTCCACAAGATTTCCACCAGGAGTTCAAGTTAATGGGACACCTTTATTTTCCCCATCTTAGGACACAGATTACGAAGAAGAACAAAAGATTCTGTAGGGCAGTGGTGTCCAAGGGGAAAACATGGGGATCCATGAGCCCAAGAGGATCACAACTTGAGCCCAAAAGTGTACGTGATCAGCCAATCAGAGGGTGGGAAAGTGGGTTGCACCCCCCCCCCTTCCTAAGATAGCCAACAGTGAGGCTGGTTTCTAAGACATGAATCATGCCTACCTTTCTCCCATTATAGTTCTAACCCTAACCCTAACCCTAACTCTAAGCCCCTCCCACAGTTGTACAAGTTCTTAACTTTCCCCAACTTCTATGATAAGCATAGACTCTCTGAGGAAATTAGAAAATAATCCCAAAGAGCCACTGCTCAGTTACCTTTGAGGGAAAAAAATCATACTATCCCTCCCTCTAATACATACTCAATATGAAAAAAAATTTCTGATGAAGTGCACTATCAAAAAATTTGGAGACAACTGCTGTGGAGCATCAGGATTAAGTTCATGAGAGCTACATAGCTAATAAAACTGAAAAGTATAAGAAGGGGAAAAAACTTCAAATACTTCAAGGATCAATGATTTTGTCAGTATGGGTCTGCCTCAAAGGATTATAGCTCCTCTTTACTTTTAAACAGACAGCTCCTGTGAGCAGCTGTGCCTGAAAAATTCAACAGTCTTAGGACAAACTTTTCAGCAAACAAGTTACACAGACTAAACATGAACAAAATGAACTCCTTCCCCCTTAAATATGCACCTTTTCCAAATTTTCCTATTTCTGTTCAAGGTACAACATATTTGCCATCAACCAGGTCCAAAATCTTGGATTTTCCCTTCCATTCTTTCTTTTCTTCCATCACTAAACATCTCCCCTGCCTCCCACTACACACACATACATACCCTTCCATATCCAACCATTTGCCAAAAATTGTTGCTTCTACCTTCATGTCTCACAAAGATCTTTCCCTTTCATGGCTCATCTGAACTACGACAACAGGCTACTACTTAAGTCTCCCCTTCACTCAGTCTCCAAAAGATCCACAGTGGAAAAAGCAGTAGATTTGTAGTTAAGGGACCTGGATTCAAATCCCTTCTTTGATGCTTATTACCTGTGTGACCTTGCAGTCACTTAACCTTCCCTGGGCCTCCATTTCCTCATCTATAAAATGAGAGTGTTGAATCAAATAGTCTCTGAACTCCTTTTCTGCTCTAAAATCATGATCCTATCTATGTACCTCCAAAGAACTTTAAAATAACCACATGCCCCACTATTCCCTGTGGGCCAAAGTGAGAACTCATTCTGGAATCTAAAGCCCTCCACAATTTGGTTCCAGCATACCTCTTTACATATTTCCTGTTCTTCATCTGCACCTTTTTTATGTTCTAGTCTAGTGTTCCAATTCCATTGCCATCCCTCTGCACAGACTATGTACTCCATCCCTCCAGGGATCTACTCTCTCCTCTTATTCAAAATGCTGGGAATCCCTTAAGGGGTTTGTGTTTATGCAAAGCCTTTCCTGGTCACCTTGATTAGTATTCTCCCCTGCTCAGATCTCATTGTAGTCAAACACCAACAAAACCCCCAAACCCCTAGAAAGTAAGCTCACTGAAGATGTCGAATGTTTTGGGCTGTTGTCTTGGTACAGCCAAATTCCAATAAAGATAAAAGTTTTTAAAAGTCAATGACCAAGAGGATGAAAGGGTTTCTGTATGAAGGCAGACTAAAAATTTAGGACTCTTCCAGAAAAACAAAAACTAAGAAGAAGTATAACTGAACTTCACAAAATCATGAATGGTATGAGTAAAAATGGACTGGCTGGCCAAATTCTAGACTAATGGGGTACTTTTTAAATCTTGAAAGAGGTAAAGAAAAGTTTTGAAACTTAGGATCTGGAGGATATATTCAACAGCTTTTGATCTGTCAAAGCAGACAATCCTCTGAGGAAACATCATGGGATATTTGACTCATGTAACAGATAATCATACTCTCTCATAAAAGATCCCTTGGTTTCCACTCCCAAAAGCACAAGTCTGGGACAGACTCCAGTATGCTATTTCTTAACTTTTTTTGTACTATCTTAAACATACACACCCCAATAAATAAATTTCAGTCACTGACTAATTTTGTCACTGTTCTCTAGACATTTACAAACACAAAGATGCCTCAACATTTTTTCTCTACCAGCGTGCTATCATCCATTAAAGAAATGATTTGTTAGATACTTGCTACAAGAACCAATCAATCATAACTTTAAGACTGTCCAGAGAATTTTAATGTGCTAGGAAAACAAATATTAGCACTATAAAGACATGAAGGAAACAAATTTAATAGCTAAACAGAGCACATGGAGTAATACTAGTCTAAGGAAGGGAACACTGTAGATAAAATAAGTTTGGGCTAATCTTTTGTCCCAAAAGTCTTAGTGCAGTTGAAACTTAAATCTTAAAATTCCATTAAGCAAGACTTTGGGATCACCCAGTATTTTAAGTAGGTCTATGATTTATGATAAAAGTAGAATATATAAAATACACATCATATTTTCTGTCTATCACACTTGGAGGGTAGCAACCCTGGGGAAACATGCTTCTGCAGAGGAATACCAAATTAACAGTCAACTGAACTCCATACAAATTTGCTTTAATAACACAAAGATATGTGAAACTAAACACTGTAAATAAAAAATTATATTGTACAAGTGTTCTGATGGTATATTTCTCTCTAGATGTTCTAATAAAGGAAATTAAGCAACAAAAACTTCCTAGTATATTTATTTAGATATCTGTGCTTTATTGTTTAATCATTTAAAATTGCTCAATCTTATTACATGTAGGATGTTCGCATGAAGTTATCTTGTTGAATTTCACTACAGCATCACCTGAGTGAAGAATTATAGAGATCAATGAAGTATTCACTCTCTTTACTCTACAGGGCCCTCTTTCCTCAGACAATCTTCTAAAATAGAAATATCATGGTGAATTCATCACTCAAAATTCACATAAATCACACTAGACAAAGCCTGATCTCTTAGTTTTCTATTTGTGCTTGCTCTGTAATGATATTTAAGGCATGGAGGTTCTAGCAGTCAGGTCAGAAGTCCTACTTTCGTATATATGCCATAGTATCTGTCCATGTTGTTGTCCAGCAACATCCATGGCAATCCTAGCCTCTCTGAGGATTCCTAGCCTCTGCACTTACCTACCTTCTCTCTCTTTCCCATGTCATATCACTCCTGAATATCTAAGGGGGTTACCTCCATGTTCCCTAATACTGCTTTCTTCTCATGTCATGCCTCAAAATCTGCATTAAGTCACTCTCACTCCATATACAAACAATGACCAATATACATCCTGCTCTCCCTTCTCACACTCCAAGCTCTTTGCCTAAGCTCAGTGCCTCTCCTTTCATACTAACACACTCAAGGCTTACCACACTCAAGCCAAGCTCAGAAGCACCAGCACTCTGGCTTCTTCCTGAAAACCCTGAGTACTACAGAATTAAGATTGGCCAGCTGTGCAATGGACAGAGCTGAGAAAGGAACCTTTCCACAGAAGGACATGAGCTATGTCTTTTTCCCCCTTCTCAATTACACAATACCACAAACTCCTCAGAGTTTTAGATTATCAAATTCCTTGTACTATATGTTTATAAGCAGGAAATAAAACTGACTTTCTTGAGGTAGGCTAAGTGACTTAGTCATCACCTTCATCAAAAACACATAATAAACACTCCTCTATGCAGACTATGCCAACTAAGTCCTGGATTTATCTCTTAGCTGGGGTTATATTATCAGAAAACAAGTCCTTCATACATGTGAAGTGTTACCATGTGGAAAAGGACCAAAGAATCATGAAATGTTAAAAGAAGGAAGTTTTAAAATCATCTAGTATAACACCCTCATTGTACAGATGAGGAAGCTGAGGCCCAGAGAAAAATGATGTGAACAGGTCAAAAAGAAGAAGTGGAAGAGTTAGAACTCAAAACAAGAGCTTCTGATGGTAAGTCTAGGAGTCTTCTATTATAGTTCTTGTTAGTCCCAAAGGACAAAACTAGGACTAATGGAAATAAAGCTACAAGGAAACAGATTTTGACTTAATATAAGGAAAATCTTCTTTCTTATAAAAGCTATCTAAAAAATGAAGAGACTGCCTAAGGAGACAGCAGCTGGAGGTTTTCAAATGAAGGCTCAAAATCACTTGTCAATCACTCCCCTCATTCAGTCTCTCCTCTCTCCCATTCAGATTAACTGCAGGAGCCTTATAATTGGTCTCCCAGCTTCTCCCTAGCTCCTCCCCTTGCCAATCCATCCTCTAGCCAGTGGCCAAAGTGGTTTTCTCTGTGTAAGAAGCTCCAGGATGTTCTTACCTCTAGGATAAGATGCAAACTCCTCTGTTGGATTTTTAAAGTCCTTCATAATCTGGCTCCAGCCTAAATGACCAGGGGATTTATTATCATAGCTATTATCATTAATTACATTTATAATCTATAGCAAATTATCATATAAATGTATCCTAATATAGTGTTAATATAACACCATGACATAATCTTAACAATAATAAAAGCTAACGTTTACAAAGCACTTCCTATGTGCCACAAGGCACTGTACTAAGCACTCTTTATAGCTCTTACCTCCTTTGGTCCTCGCGGCAACCTGAGAAAATACGGGTTATTAAGACCCCCATTTTAGAAGATTAAGGCAAACAGATTAAATGACTTGCCCAGGATCATAGCTAGGAGTATCTGAGGCTGGATTTGAACTCGTCTTCCTGATTGAGCCCAAAGCGCTACTTGCTGCACCACCTAGCTGACCATCAATAAGCCATTAGCTTATTGACAATTACTGTCCTTCATGCATTCAAATGGCATATTTATTGTTCCCTGTACATGACAGCTCATTTCTTGTTTTGTTGTCTCTACACAAGCTGTTACCCAGGCCTGGAATACACTCTCACCTCAAGTCCCCTCTCCTGGAAACCCAAGCTTCTTTCACTATTCAACTCAGGGGCCACCTCCTATGAGAAGCCTGATACTCTCTGGCTATGCCCTGGACAGTAATTTGCCTGTATGTATGTATATGTGTGCATACTGTTTGCTTCAATACAACCTGAGCTTTTTGAGGGCACATATTGTTTCCTTTTTGTCTATCTCCTGAGTGCCTTATACAGGACCTGGCTCATAGTAGGCACTTAATAAAAGCTTGTGGAATCAATGAATTAATGATCACACAAGTGGGGGTTGGGTGAGAAGACTAGGTCCCTATCTACACTCTAATGTTATTATAGCATAAGAAGCAAAGCACTGGAAACAAAGATGTCTATGATTGAGGAATGGCTACACAAACTGGGACCAAACATACTCAATCTGTCATCAGCCATTTGTTAAGTTCACCCTACTACGTGTCAGACACTGTGCTGAGTGAAACAAAAAAGGAAAACAGTCCTTGACCTCCGGGAGGTCAAGAGTAGTGTGTCATAAAAAGTAACGCATATAAAGAGCACAAAGAAAGCATGAAAGACTTGGATGAACTGATGCAAAATGAGGGAAGCAGAACCTGAGAAATTATACAATGAAAACAATAGCTTAAATAAAATGAACAGCAACAATACAGCAACTGAAACTGAATGTGGTGAAATTATAATGACCAAGATAAAAAGAGAAATACATAAGAAAGCCCTTCTCCAGTTGTAGCAATGTGAGATTCTAAATAAATGTCAACACTGTGTGGGCAAGTTGGGCTGAAATGCTTTCTTTCCCCACTTTTTAAAAATTCTTTGTGGTAAGGCAGTTCTCTGGGAAGGGCACAAAGAGGAATATGCTGGGAAATAAAGATGATGTAAAAACAAATGATATCAATTTACTAACAACAAAAAAAGGAAACTGGTTATGGTAAGTCACTAGACAGAGTAGGAAAGGGTATCAGAGAAGAAGTGAAAGGAAAAAGAAGACTATGAATCCCCAGGTCATGGCTCTCAAAGGAGAAGCTTCCAATTCCCTGTGTGGGGGCACTTAAAATTATCTAAGAGAAGAAATGGCAGGTAATATATTAACTCTGAGCTGAATACTGCTGTGTGCTTGGTGTAAAAATAACAACATTATCCCAGTGATCTTATAAGACCGTGAATCATAAAATACCATGATCTCACAAGAAACAAAATTCCAGGTGATCCAAAGGACAATAAAAATATATATAATGTCTCTCATGTAAGAAGTAACATAAAACAAAGACATTGTATCTTAAAAAAAGGAGATGAACTGAGTATACAGTAGCACTGAGGGACAACAGACAGACAGCCCAAGTTGCACTGGTACCCATGAAATGTGAACAAGAGAAAAACTTTTAATGTTTTATATCTGTTCATATCTGAATTTAATTCAACAAGCATTTATTAAGCACCTACTATGCGCCAGGCATTGTTCCAGGTACAGGGGACAGAAAGACAAAAAAGAAACTGTCCTTACTTTCAAAAAGCCTTTATTATAATAGGATTTATGGAAAGTCAAGGACAAGAATCTCACAACAAGACATTTTCTTTTGGTAGGAAGAATGCTCACAATAAAGATCCACTGAAATATTTAAGTAAATGAGTTCACTAAGGCATTGGGGAGAGTCCTCAGCTCTGCCTTCTTTGGCTATGCCATAGTTAACGAGGCATCTTGGAGCTATTTCTCACTTCTCTTCAAGCTCTTCCTATATGCGTCCCTAGCGCTTACAATCTCCCTAAAGAGATTAGGTACACAACTTTCTACTGTGGACGGAGAAATTCATCTTGATTTGAGGATATAATTTTCAATGAGTCACATGGACTGGATGGAGAGAAGCAGAAATATATTCTTTAAATGAAGACAGATGCACTCAGACTTAAAAATTACTTCTTTCCAGAACTTCAAATAAGAATTTGCATTACACTTGGCAACTAAAATGAGGAGCTGACTTAGAAGCACCCGACTGAGAGAGTCTGCTCTAGTCTGGTGAGAAGTGCTGAGTGTGCCTTCAACCAGACCACCAATGCCTTCTCTTCCTCACTGCTTTTTTTCTTCATACTGGGGATGAAATAGCAGCAACGTCTTCCTTTCCTCAGTCTTGAGAGAGGGAACAGAGTCACTGGCCCTTTGTTATTCTGTTTCTCCCTTCTCTCCCCATGTCTGCGTGGGTCTCAGTATATGTGTTTGCCTCTCTCCATCTCCCCCTTCCCCAGTCATTCCCACAAAAGCTGGTAAGTCCACATCTAAGTAGACCTTCCTGGAGACTATAGTAGGGGGTCACCGATAATCCATTGTCATCCTCTTTTCACGAATAATTGCCTGCATTATATTTTTAGAATCATTTCTAAAGATTTTACATCTATCTTTCTATCTATCTATAGCTTTTTGTGGTTGTTCAATCATTTTCAGTTATGTTCAACCCATCTTGGGTTTTCATGGCAAGGATACTAGAGTGGTTTGCCATTTCCTTCTCCAGTTTACTTTACCTATGAGGAACCTGAGACAAATAGGTTTTACGTGACTTGCTCAGGGTCACATAGCTCTGTATGAGGCCTGATTTGAACTCAGAAACATGACTCTTCCTGACTCCAGGCTTGGTACTCTAGCCACCTAGTTGCTTCAGTCCAGGCCTATGATTTCAATGATTAAGAAACTCTCAGCAGAAAACTGAGCCACAACTGTTCTGAAACTTATACTTTAGGATTTTCCTGAGGCACTGAAGAACTGTGATTTACCCAGGGTCACACAGCTAGTACGTGTCAAAAGTAGGATTTTTCCTTGCCTGTAAAATTGTGGCTAATAATAGCATCTACCTCATAAGATTCTTCTGAGGATTAAATAAAATAACTATAAAATGCGTTAGCACAGCACCTGGCACACCGTAAGCACTAGATAAATGATAGTCATTATCTTTGTTTTGTGAACTCACTTCTTCTTGACTCCAAGAATAGCTTTTTATTCACTAAACAAGTAGTTCCCATTTAGTGGTTTGTGAAACCCTTGGGAGTTTACTAAGATAGTCCAGGGGTTCATACTAAAAATGCACCTTCAGCAGTAAATAATTGTCCAGCTGTGTTATAAATCTATTTCTCCTCTGGGACAAGTATGTAAATGTTTGAAGCACTATAGGTCTGTCTTGGCAGAGGTTCAAAACTATTGTGATCATGTGCAAAATAATTCTGGCATCCATGTAGAGATAGGTGTACATTGCACTAAAGAAGCTCCCTCCTTCCCTTTTGATAACCCCATAATCATACTTCATCAGCTATTTAATCACATGATTAATAAAACTGTAATAAATGTCTGCATTCTTGTAACAAAAATATCAGACTGTCTGAAAACTACAGTCCCCAGGCATGTGCATTACAAGCTATCCTGAGATGACTGCAGACCATCACAAACACTCTGCAAGCAACAAACCTGACACGGCCTCTCACTGCAGTGTTAAGACTGTCTTCCAATTTAAACATATCTTCCATTTACATTACTATTCTTCAATCTGGCAGATTTTTAAACAAACGGGTTGGCAACTCTGATAAGGTATTCGGTGTAGTTCCTGGGAAGGTAAAGCCAATGACAGAAGAAAAGAGAGCCCAGTCTAAAGACATTCTTTCCTTACAAAGTTTAGTTTCTACATGAACACTGTTTAAAACAAAGCAATATGTGCAACTGAACTTTAAGTAAATTTGCCATTTTGTACAGCACTTGTCGCTGGTCAGTAAGAAAGTATTTTATATTGTAACTAGCCATTCGTGCTTATTGACTAGTTAAGTAACTAAAATTAAAAAATGGATTTCCATCTTTCATCAAGAGAGCTTGTAAAATTCTCCTACCACTTTCCACCACACACTTGCATAAACAAGTGTTTTCACATTAGTCTTGCCCTAAATCAAAATACAGAAATAAACTTGAGGTGAAATCAAATTTAAGACCATGTCTGCCTAGTATTGAGGCAAATATCGCACACTTTTGTTTAAATAAACAGTCCAATATCATGTGATTAGTAAAACATATTCCAAGAGGTAATTTATGTCACTTAAAATCTTCTTATAAAATGTTTTTACATTCTACAAAATTTACAAAAATAAGGAAATTTAATATGAAATCTTGCAGATAATAGTAAGCATATGAGGTCTTGATGGATTATTTCTTTTAATTCTTATAGAATGTCCCATATAAAATATTTGTAACAATTTATAATTAGTGACTTACAATTTTATAGTTAAAGTTTTCATAATTATAGGCAGAACAAAATTTTATAATAATTATTATACCACGTAAATTTTATTTTGGAGCTTTAGGGGCAAGTTATCATCATAGTTACTGTAAGCACTTTGTGAATAAATCTGAAAGAATGTTATGAGTGGTACATAAAATTATCCAGAAGGTCCACAACACATTGTTTTGTTTGAAAGAGATTAGAGGAACAAAAAAACACTACTCCAAACTGTCTCTCATTTTCATATACATTCATAATACGTAAACCATTTTTATAGATTCTTAAGTTTATTACTAATAGTTTCCTTAAGATATCTTGCTCCCAAACAAATCTGGGGTGCAAGAGGTAATATCCGTAAGAAACTCCTGGTCACCCCCATTCCAACATCTTAACAAAGATATTACAATGCCATCTGGCCTAATTTAACAAACAAAACAGTATACAACTATACAGATTAATAGAAACACCAAAACCTTATCTAAGGAGAACAAAAAAAAAATCTGTTAATTATAACATGTATATATTACAGATGGCTCAAAGTTATTATAACCAGTTGAGTGAACCAAAAAGTTATTCTTTCTTACTCTAGATAATTTTATAGTGTTATGGTTCCTAGCCACCAAAAAAAAAATAAAAATAAAAGAGTAAACAGTAAGAAAATTAAAGTCCAAATTTGCTTAAGGCTATGGGTGAGAGCAAACCTATGACAGGGAAGAATAAGCCCCAGAAAAAGTAGACTGGGGTACATAAACAGAAAGAACCTCGTGTTCCTCAAGAAGATGGTTTCTGCTAATGAGGAAATATACATAGCAATTACATATAATTCTTTAATATGTAGGACCGATTACTACAGCATTAACTACTACAAAGAACAGGTTACTGTGAACCTCATTCAAGCCTCTGATCTGGCAGTCAAAGAAAGATATCCAATAAACAGCAGGCTTAATTACTTTATTTCTGGCCAGTTTCTCTTGGACTTACAAGCCAAGCTGATGTTCTTATAAGCCAAGCCTAAGTTCTTTTACTACTTTCTACAGTAAGGTTAATCTTCATTAAGGATTATAAAGGTTCTCTATCGCACTCCTTGTGAAAAGATAAAGAAAAAAGATCCCACAAACAGCACACTGACTTGCATTACCATATCCCAAAGGATATTTCCCCAAACTTTAGTCGTAACTTTAGTTATAGTTATATACCACTAATTGCATACAGATTTTGGGATATGGTTTATAGGACTCTGATATTGACTATATCATTGTAATTAAAAAATTTTAAAACCCTTGGGGATATATCAAAAAGAGCTATTTTTACCTTGATTTGAGAAGTGGCTGGGTCACCCACTTTTTCAGTTTTCGTCTCCCAAAAGGAGTTTTGGTGTGATCTAGGACCCACAGCAAACTGCCTCTGAATTTTGAATCCATCTAAGGAAAACCAACAAGTCATTAAAAAAAAAGTAATCAAACATTTGCTTATTTATCTAAACTAACCATTTAATTAATATAAAACACATGTCTACTTAGGCATCCAGAATTTTACTTCTTTTCTTCATATAAAGCAAAAGCATGACTAGTGTTCAAGGCAAGGGTTAGTGGATTGCTTTTTAACTAAAGTCTAATGAGAAAATTCTATTATATTCAATCCTTGTGTAAAATTTCTTTTAATACATGTTGCTTTCTTTAGGGAATACAGAATAATAAATAATTAAATCTCTTTTTTGACTATTCAAGGTCTTACAATGCCTCAGGATTATCCTTAAGAAATCTATTGATCACTCGATAGTACTATAGATAGAAGAAGTAAAAAGAATTGAGCTGAATGTGTACTAAATGCCTAGAGTTGCCTTGGGAGCTTGATGTTCATGTGTTTGGGTATCAGGAGGGCAGGGGTAAGGTGAAGCAGGAAGTATTCCTTGTTTTCAACTAATTCCCCAATAAAAACTTGTTTTCCTACAAACTGCCTTTCTCCCAGAAGTAAAAGGCAGAAAATCTTTCTTTAAAATGTTAAGATTTTTTTTAAGGGCTCATTTTTAAAAGCTATCTCTTTCTGCAAACCAGAATTTACTGTGCATACGCCCAGGGAGAATACAAAGACTTCCATAACAGGGGGTTTGTACTTGTAAGGAGTTTATGCCCTAAGCAAATATAAAACAATACTATAGGAAAACATACAATTAAGTGCTAATTTATGTACTAATTACTGGAGAAGTTCAAAAAAAGAGAGATTAAGACTACCAAAAGTAGTCTGTCAGTCAATAAACACTATACTGGGGCTACAAAGAAAAGTAAAAACAGTCTCTGCCTTCAAGGAGCTCCCATTCTAATGGACAAACAACATGCTAACTAACAATTATGTACACACCATATATACATGGGGTAATCTCAGAGAGAAAGCATTAGCTAGTGAGAGGGGAGGCAATCAGGAAAGGCCCCCTACAGAAGGTGGGATTTAAGCTGAGTCTTGCAGGAAGCCAGAAAAGCCAGGAAGGAGAGGTAAGAAGGGAGGGCACTGTATGCACAGGGGACAACCAGAAAAAAGGCACAGAGTCAGGAGCATGAGAGTCATGTGTAAGGAATGTCAGGACAGCCAATGTTACTGGATTATAGAATATATGGAGGGAAGAAGAATGTAAGATTGGGAAGGTAGGAAGGGGAAAGATTGTAACAGGCTTTAAAAGTCAAACAAGAATTTATACCTGATCCTGAAAACAAGAAAAAACTCCTGGAGTTTACTGAGGAGAAGAGTGATACAGTCAGACCTGTACTTAGGGAAGATAGCTTCTCACAGCTAAGTGTAGGATGGATTGGAGTTGAGAAACACCTGAGGTAGGGAGGCCAATGAGGAGGCTATTGCAATACACCACAAATAGGTAACTGGGACCTAGATCAAGGGGGTGGCTATGTGAGTGTCAAGAAACTGCCATAAAAGAGATATTATAAAGGTAAAAATTATTGTATTTGACAACAGATTGGATTTGGAGAAGGGGGAAAGAGAGGAAAGAATGAGTTGAGAATGACACCTAGGTTGTGGGTGAATGAGAACATCATGGTCCTCTCAAAATAAATAGGGAAATTAGGAAGGAGAGGTTTTGGGAAGAAAGAGAACAACTTCAGTTTTAGACATGTTGAGTTTAACATGTCTATGAGATATTCAGCTAGAAAGCTGGTGATAAGAGACTGGAGGTACAGGAGAGAGGTTAGGCCTGGATAAGCAGATCTGAGACATCACCAAAAATGACAAAAGAATCCATAAGAACCAATGACATCACCAAGAGATATAGAAAAGAAAACAGCCAAGGCCAGACCTTTGGGGGACATACACAATTAGTTGTCATTATTTGGATGATGACAGAGCAAAGGAGTTTAAGAAGTAACAGTCATAGAGATAAAAGAAGAGCCCAGGAAAAAGCAGGTCCTCAAAAACCCAGAGAGAAAAGGAGTGACCAGAAGAAGAAAGTGAGTAATGGGGTCAAAGGCTGCAGAGAAGTGAAGAAGGGGTAGAAAAGCTGAATAAGCGGAAGAGAAAGGAGAGGATTTCAGAGATGAACACAAAAAGAGAAATCTAACTGGACCAGAAGATTTGTGTGAAGGAGTAAAGAAATTAAGTGGTGAAGAGGTAGGATAGCTGCTGTCTAAAGGATACAAAGTATCCTATGACAGTCATAGACTGGATTCAAGGACTGCACCTTACAAGTCATCAGTTTCAATTCCCTCATGTTACAGATGAGGAAGCTAAGGCACAGACAAATTAAATAATCTAGCCAGGGTTGCTGAGGTCATATATGAGCTCAGACCCTCCTGACTCTTAAGTCTAGTATCTTCGCCATCGTACAACAGTGGATAGAGCACTGGGCCTGGAATCAGGAAGACTTAAGTTCACATCAAGCTTCAGATACTTAACAGCTGACCTGGACATTATTTAACCTCTGTCTCCCTCAGTTTCCTCAACTGTAAAATGGGGATAATATAGCACCTTCCCCCTAGGATTATTATGGGGAATGAGCTAATATTCATAAGGTGCTTGGCACAGTGCCTGGCACATAGGAAGGGTTAAATAAATATTTCCTTCTTTTCTTCCTTCCTTCCTCCTTTCCTCTTTACCTCCTTTCCTTCCTTCCTCCCTCCCTCCCTTCTTTCCTTTCTTCTTCTATGCCAGGTGGTAAACAAAAGAGAACTACTGTGTGATTTTAAGTAAAGGAATAAATTGATCAGAGTTTTCTAAAGATTTGTCTGCCAATAATATGCAAGAAAAACTAAAAGAGATGGACATAAGTCAGTTATGCGCTGATCACATTTCTTCTTCAGGTTATACACTAGAGTTCCTCTATTACACATGGGCCCCTCAGTCTCTACTTCTCTGCCTCCTCTCCTCTTTCTGCTTTTCAACTTTCTTTTGTGTATTCTCTTCCTCCACTAGAATTTAAATTTCTTGAGGACAGGAACTGTCTTTTTTCTTGTATATGAATTCCCAGCGCTTAGTAAAATGGTTGGCACATAACATATAACGACTAACTGACCAAGTGCAAAAATCTATCTTAATGTATAATGAAAAGCAGTAGGGTATAAAGAATCAGTTTCAAAGTCAGTAGGAGTGTTTCTGTTTCTGACACACACTGCTTGTGTGACCCAGATCACTTAACTTCTCAGGGACCTGGGGTACACCTCTTAAAAGCTGTAAGTTGCAGAAAAAGTGCCAACTTGAATTAGTGGAGGGAGTTCCCTACACCAGTAAAATCACAAATCCGGTCCCTATCGTTGTTATCAGCAATATCCCTGGAGAACTTTAAAAATGTGAAAGATATAGGACAGGTTAAGTATTTGATTGCTTCATCAGATAATCTTAAAGTTCCTCTGACTTTCTAATTTTATGATTTTATAATATTCTAACATATTCAATATATATTCAAAATATAATGCTTCACTTGAAAGCTTAAGTTTAGTAAATGGAAGAAATGTTTAAAGTCTCCATTACTTTAAAAATATTGTCAATTAACTAGTACAAAAATGAAACACTATATTTTTCATAATTTTGTATCATTTTTGTTTTATTTGGTAGTAAATTTGTACAAATTTCACACAGTTCTTGCTGTAACCTTAAGAAAAATGTAAAAGGAGTCCAGGAAGAAATTAGCCATAAAACAGCTTCCATTATAATTCTTAAAAATAATGTCTTGCTAAAAAAATCGTTATCAGTGTCTGACTCTCAATGTGTTACTTTACAGTTAATATCCTGAAACTGCTGCTTCCAAGTAACAATCGGATAAGAAAAAGAATAGTCAGCTGGAACAGAAAGGATTAATCTTCTGTTTCAAATGTATTCATTAGCACTATCTATGATTCTCCCTCCCCCCAACAAAATTTGTAATCATCTGGGTACATTTTCCTGACCTGATTCTGTAAGATTTCCAGATTCTTCAGTGCAGTTCCATTAATTGTCATAAATTCCATTTCACTTGACAACTTTTTAAGATTTCTGAAAAGAAATGAGAGGAAATGTAATCACACAAACTATAAGAGCAGAAAGAAAGAAAAAAATTAATTTAGACACCAGGTAAAAATTCCAATAGCATGACTAATGAAAGTTAACCACTTGGTAGAATAATCAAGCCAAACTCAAAAGAATAAAAGGAAAGTTCACTGAGAAGTATTCTTCCATTGCTGTATGTGCTGTTAAATTCCTCAATGGGAGAAGAGGGAAAATAGAAATTAAGCAAAACAAAACACCACAGCAACACTTAAACAATAAGGGGATATACAGATACCCCTTCTTCTCATTTTCAAGAAATAGTACAACAGCATAATCTTTTATCATTGGCTTAGCATACAATGGTAAGCTTTCAGGACAAGTTATAAAATTACCTAGGGAAAAGCACATCCAGATACTTTAAATTGTCCTCCTTATTCTTCCAACATATGATCATTTTGATAAGCCCTGGGTTTTTTGCCCTATTTGAGGATTATAACACAGCTAAGAGGTTTATTGGTTGATGGTGATGATGATGTAGCTAGCATTTGCATACTATTTTAAGGTGTACAAAGCATTTTATATATATTCTCTCATTTGATCTTTACAACCACCCTGTGAAGCAGCAACTATCCAAACACCCACCTTGAAGAGGTTAGGTGACCTGCCTAGTGTCACACAGCTAGTAAACGTCTGGGACAGGACTTTCTGGCTCTGATTTTAGCGCTCTATCCACTGTGCCACCTAGATGCGTAGTGTTTCATTTTTTTTATTATATAATTGACAACCACCACCAAAATGGTCAACATTTAGTGGGTAAAAATAAAGAAAAAAATACTCAAGAAGACCTATAAATAATAAAAATATCTAACATTCATATAGCAACTTAAAGTGTGCAAAGTATGTTTTATTACATACATATTGTGCCATTTAAACCTCAACAAATTTCTCATTTTATAGATGAGAAATTATGGCTTAGAGATTGTTAAATGATTTGCCCATGGTCATATGACTACTGTACAGAATCTGAATCCAAGCCTTCCAAGTCATACACACAATGTACTACTTAAAATGCTCCAACAGAAAACCAGGAAAAGTGATATGTACACCAGCTTACCTTTCAAAAGACCTCGGAATTTACTATGACAAAACAATTTATGGTATAATCAATCAAGCAATCCCTGGTTAAGTGTCTTCCGTATTCCATGCTAGAGCTTACATTCAATCAGGGGGAATAGTCAGTCAACATACATTAATTAAGTGCCCAATGCTGTGAAAAGCTACATACAAAGGAGATATATAAGACAAATTGGAAATAATCAACAGAGGGAAGGTACTAGCACTGAGGAGGACCAGGACTTAACAGGAGCTAGGATTTGGGCTGGGACATAAAGTAAGCCAGGGATGTAGAAATGAAGAAGAAGAATATTATGGGGATAGGAAACTGCCAGTGAAAATGCCCAGCATCTGGAAATGTGGTGTTTTTCTGTGAGGAAAAGCAGGCAAAAGAGTGTTGCTGGATCATAAAGTGTGTGGCAGAGTGCAAGGGATCAGAAGAGTGGAAAGGCAGAAGGGGACAGATGAGGTGTTGTGTGCCAAGCAGAGGATTTTATATTTGATTATAGATATGACAGAGTTTAAAGAGGAGTTTTTAATGGAGAAAGATATGGTCAGGTCTGCTCTTTGGAAGACTGTTTTGATAGCTGTGTGGAGGATGAACTGGAGAAGAGAGAGGCTTAAGGAAAAGACTAAACAGCAGGCGACTGCAATAGTTTAAGCATGAAGTGATAAGCCCCTCTATCATGGTGGTAGCAATGTCAGAGGAGAGAAAAGAACATACAGAAGAAATGTTATAAAGGTAAAAATCAACAAGCCAGCGGCAGATTGGATGTGGGGAGTAAGATAGAGTGAGAGACTGAGACTAACACCTCAGTTGTGCTCTTGAGAGTAATAGGGAAGTTTGGAAAGGGAAAAGGTTTGGGGGAAAGAGAAGTTCAATTTTGAATACAGAGAATATAAGATGTCCATGGGACATCCAATCTGAGATGTCTATTGGGAAGTTGGAGATATAAGTCTAGAGGTTAGAAGAGAAGTTAGGACTGGATAAGTAGATCTAAAAGTCATTAGCCTAAAGTCCTTACCTGAATCCAATGGAAGGAGATGGAAGGACACTATCAATTACAATAGGACAGAGGGAAGAAAGGAAGGACCAGGACGGAGTCCTGGGGGGGTGACAGTATGTATGTAGAGCAGGTGTAGGGATGACATCACTATGCGTAGTCTAAGTGAGGTTGGCCTTATGGCATAGTACACTAAAAACTCTCACCCCTCAGAATACAACTTGACTCGTTGCCTTATTAATTCTTATCCTGGGTGCTCAGGCAATCAAGGGGTATGTCCCATTTCTTTATTTTTAGTTTTCAACATCCATTTCCACAAGATTTTGAGTTCCAAATTTTCTTCCCATCTCTCCCCTACCTCCCACCCTAATATGGCATGCCTTCTGCTTACCCCTTTCCCCCTGTCTGCCCTCCCTTTTATCTCCCCCCAATCCCTTCTTTACCTTCTTGCAGGGCAAGATAGATTTCCATACTCCACTGCCTATATTTCTTTTTTCCCAGTTGTATGTGAAAACAATTTTTAAGAGTTGTTTTGAAAACTCTGAGTTCCAAATTCTCTTCCTTCTTCCCTCCTCACCCATCTTCACTGAGAAGGAAACAATGTAATATATGTCATACATGTAAAGTTATACAAAACACCTCTATTGTCACTGTTGTGAAAGACTAACTCTATCTCCCTCCATCCTATCCCACCCCCCAATTATTCTATTTTCAACTTTGACCCTGTACATTTTCAAGTGTTTGCTTCTTTCTGACTACCCCCTTCCCCAATCTGCCCTCCCTTCTATCATCCATCCCCCCCTTATTCCCTTCTCCCTTATTTTCCTGTTCAGTAAGATACCCAAGTGAGTGTATGTTATTCCCTCTTTAAGCCAAATCCAATGAGAATAAGGCTCACTCATTCTCTCTCACCTCCACCCTCTTCCCCTCTATTGTGAAACTTTTTTCTTGCCTCCTTCATGTGAGATAATTGACCCCATTCTATCTCTTCTTTTCTCCTCCCATATAATCCTCTCTAACCCCTTAATTTTACTTTTTAGATATGATCCCTTCAACTCACCCTGTGCCCTCTATCTACCTTTCTGTCTGTCTACATTTCTTTCCAACTACTCTAATACTAAGCAAGGTCTCATGAGTTACAAATATCCTTCCATGAAGGAATGCAAGCAATTCAATTTTAGTAAGTCCCTTATGATTTCTCTTTCCTGTATATCTTTTCATGCTTCTCTTGATTCTCGTGTATGAAAGTCAAATTTGCTATTCAGCTCTGGTCTTTTCATCAAGAATCTTGAAAAGTCCTCTATTTCATTGAAATTCCATTTTTCCCCTGAAGTATTATATTCAGTTTTGCTGAGTGGGTGATTCTTGGTTTTAATCCTAGCCCCTCTGACCTCTAGAATATCATTTTCCAAACCCTGTGATCCCTTAATGTAAAAGCTGCTAGATCTTGTGTCATCCTGATTGTGTTCCCACAATACTGGAATTGTTCCTTTCTGGCTGTTTGCAAAATTTTCTCCTTGACCTGGGAACTCTGGAATTTGGCAACAATATTCCTAGTTTTCCTCTTGGGATCTCTTTCAGGAGGTGATCGGTGGATTCCTTCTATTTTATCTTCTTGTTCTAGAATATCAGGTCAGTTTTCCCTGATAATTTCTTAAAAGATGTTGTCCAGACTCTTTTTTTGATCATGGCTTTCAAGTAGTCCAATAATATTTAAATGATCTCTTATGGATCTATTTTCCAGGTCAGCGGTTTTTCCAATGATATGCTCCACATTGACTTCTATTTTTTCATTCCTTTGGTTCTGTTTTATAATTTCTAGATTTCTCATAAAGTTAACAGCTTCCATTTGTTCCATTCTATTTTTTGAAGGAATTATTTTCTTTAGTGAGCTTTTGGACCTCCTTTTCCATTTGGCCTATCCTGCTTTTTAAGGCATTCTTCTCCTCATTGGCTTTTTGGAACTCTTTTGCCATTTGACAAATTGTCTATTTTTAAAGTGTTATTTTTCTTCAGTACTTTTTTGGGGTCTCCTTTAGCAAGCTGTTGGCTCATTTTTCATAATTTTCTTGCATCGCTCTTATTTCTCTTCCCAATTTTTCCTCTACTTCTCTTACTTGATTTTCAAAATCCTTTTTGAGCTCTTCCATGGCTTGTGACCAATTCATATTTTTCTTGGAGGCCTTGGATAAAGGAGGTTTGACTTTGTTGTCTTCTGGTTGTATGTTTTGCTCCTCTTTGTCACCAAAGTGAGATTCTGTAGTCTGACTTTTTTTCCTCCATTTGCTCATCTTCCCAGTCAAATACTTGACTTTCTAACTCTTTGTCAGTAGGTCTCTGCTTCAAGTAGGGGTCGGGGTTGGGTTTGGTGTACTGTCCCAAGCTTCAGGGGTTTTGTATCAGCTGCACAATCTCCCAGTGTCTGTGGGCCCAGAGCTCTAGAAGCAGCCTCTGTCACTGCTGCTGCTGCTGCCAGCACCGCCTCCTCCGCTCTAGGGCTGGGGCTGGACCCAAGTGGGATGATGTCCATCCCCAGCTCAGATCCCACAGAGTTTTCCCACTGACCTTCTATGTTGTCTTTGGCTTTTGTGAATTGACAAATCTGGAAACAGCCAGAGCTGCCAATGATTCAGTCCCTGAGCCCACCCTGGACTGCACTCTGCTCCACTCCCAGTCTGGTGCAATAGCTGCTTCTCTCCATCTTCCAGGCTCTCTTGGCCCAGAGATTTGTTTTATTCTGTCATTTTGTGGGTTCTGTAGCTCTAGAATTTGTTCAGAGTCATTTTTTACAGTCATTTCCTGGAGTTTGTGGGGAGCGCTCAAGCAGGTCACTACTTTTACTCTGTCATCTTAACTCTGCCCCCAAGAATTCTGTTTAGGCTACCTTTTCCACAGCACAAAAATTAAAATCAGTTCTCAAGAAATGTATCTTTCAGTTCTTTAACCTTGACAGTTAACTCAATCAGTCTTTTAGTAAAGAAATTTTCCTAATTTATCACCAAAAAGT
This sequence comes from Potorous gilbertii, assembly GCA_028658325.1. Classification (NCBI taxonomy): domain Eukaryota; kingdom Metazoa; phylum Chordata; class Mammalia; order Diprotodontia; family Potoroidae; genus Potorous; species Potorous gilbertii. Next base: position 692,039,603 of record CM053769.1, on the reverse strand, counting down.
CTCTCTCCAGTCAAAACAGTTAATTACAAAGGACATTTAAACTTCCTCTGTTCCAAGATTCTATTCCCTATTAAAGGTATAGGAACAGTAAACACAGCATCGTTGGGAGGGGTTATTGAAGCCAAAGGCTATATGGCCATATAAATTCATAATAAGTAAATAGATGAGTAGATAGATAAATAAAAGAGGTGACTTTTTTTTAGGAGAAGCACCAGCAGCTAGTAAGGATCCAGAAAGATTTCATGTAGGAACTGGTGCTTAAGTTATGCTGTATAAACAGATATACAAATGTGTGCATTCTTATTGCCAGAGTTCCCAAGTTTTTATTAGTAACTTCATAATTTTCTAATATTGTTAATCAACATTTTTCTCTGCCTATATTGAGTTATCTATATCTCAAACTGGTTTCCACCGAAACCACACAACTTTCTCAGTAAACAAGTGTAATGGTTATTGATACAAATAATTCCAGATATAAACTGATTCCAGGTATAAATAAATTCCAGATATAAATTTATTGATATAAATAATTACAGACACTGTAAAGATAATCTGACATAACATATGGTATTAAACAATTATTATCAAGACCATAACAGAGCTAATGCTTTCTCCTCCTACTGGACACAGCTAATACAGTATTTAGCAATTTGCAGTCCCTCTTCCTAATACAAAGGCATTCCTGTGTGCCAGCACCTCATAACATCAGGAACTACAAACTTTTCCCTAACTGAAAGTTGTAACACAACATGCTCACTGACACATTAGCATAGGCTCATTGACCTGAAATAACCAAGCAACAAAATTATCTACCCTTGTGGAGGAAGACAATAAATTTTATGTTCTTCAAAATGAATGACATAAATAATGGACAATTAGAGTACTATCTTCTATGTGAAATTTTTCTTGGGTAGAAATCTTAAAAGGAAACTTTTATAATATTTTACTGATATTTTAAACAAAAAAGCCTAGAATATCTTCACTGTCTGGGACAGAAAAAAGGATTCCAGGATGCAAGATTCTCAAGGGTAAATCCTCTGACTGAATCTCGTCAAAGAATTTGAAGTTTGTAAAAAGAAATTTACTTTGCTGTTATTATATTTATGTTGATAAATATAAATGTATTATGTACTTTATTATATTTACATGAATAAAAAGAAAATGTTCACTAATATTACAATTTCAAAAGATATGTCATTCACACTCCTTGAAATATTCAGACAAAAAAAAGACATTTAGAATTTCCATCATAACTCCCTCATCCATTAGTTAAATGAACATAAATTTAATTTTTAGGATGTTTTTCTTTAGAATGTCAAGCAAAAAAAAATCTAAAAACAAAATTTTACCTTAGAATTATCCCCACAGATTACAAATTTTTCACTACTTTTCCCTACTACTTAATTTTTCACATGCATGTAAGTCAATAATATAACAAGAAGTTTCAGAAAATGAGTATTCTCTCTTCTACATACGACTTATGGATGATTCTGTAAGTAAAATTGTTCTCTCAGAGTAAAAAATCTCGTCCAAAATCAATTCATTCTGGAAAACCTAAAGGGATTATATTTATGGCTTGGGTTTTCAAAGGCAATTTAAACGTATCTCCTGTTTCTCTGCTTCTCTTTATCCTCTTAAGTTACAGAATTAAGAGACTAATCAAAAGAATCTTTGATTTCTCTTAGTAGTTCTTTGTATAAATAGTTGCACTGGTCTTCTGAAAGAGCTGAGTTAGGCCAGAGAGCTACCAAAAAGAAAAGAAAAGACTCCACGTTCACCAGTTCTGCAATTTGTCTCAAACAAGTATGGAGGACAAAGGGAGTTGTGCTGTGATGCTGCTAAAGACTTCTTTTTGACAAAACTGGCAAACGAATAAGTTCTGGGCATGAGGAGAACAAGAAGACAAGGATGACACTGAGGTCGTGAACTCAGCTGACTGGAAGAACGGTGTCACCATCAACAAAATGAAGGTCATTTAGAAGGGTGGGTTTGGAGAAGGAAGAAAATGAACTGTGTTCTGGACGTACTGAGTTTGAGGCCTACAGGATCTCCAACTAGAAACGTCCAGTAGGTCTTTGGTAACGCACACTTAAGACGGAAAACAAAAACAGCCATAAAGATTAGTCAATAAGGAAGCAGCTAGAAATAGAAAGAGAATGAAAATTATAGGGGGAGGAGGAAGGGATAAAAAGACCAAAAAATATGAATAAAACACATTTTTAAAACAAAAGTTGATGGCAGACTAAATACATTTCCTTTTCAGATGAGACTGATTAGTCAGGAAAATGCTCCAGACATACTATACTTAGATTTCAGCAAAACACTTGAGAGTAACTCATGGCATATTTGTGGTAGATATGGACAAGATGACAATAACACTTGGACGGATTAGGAACTAGTTCAATGACCATCCTCAGAGAGTAGTTACTGATGGGTTGATGTCAAATGGAGTAAGATTTCTAAAGGAATACCCCAGTGATTTGTCCTTGCTGAAAGTATGACTTGAAAAGAGGAAGAGATAACATCTCGGTCAAATTTTCTGATAAGAAATAATTTTAAGGGTTAGCTTATAAAGCTAGACAATGCAGTCTAGGTCCAAAAAGATTTAACAATGGCTAGCTAAACAATGAGTTCGATCAAATAAGCTGAAGTTTAAAAGGGAGAAATGCTACTTGAATAAAAAAAAAAGAAATCAACTTTATAAACACAAGATGGAGAGATGTAGCTAGACAACAGTTTCTGTATAAAACATCTAGGTTTTATACAGATTTGATTTTTAGTGTGCTGAAAAATCAATTTGAGTGACGTGGAAGCCCCAAAAATCAGTTACCTAGACTACATTAAGAACTACAGTACTTAGAATGAAGGAGAAAATAGTTCTACTATACTTTACTTATAATCAAGACAAATCCAAAGTACCATGTTATTGCAGGGTACCACATTCTAGAAAACATATAAATGATCTGGATCACATTTAGAATATGGTAAGTAGGGCAGAGAAAGGACTAGAGAACATGCCATACATAAAGAACTGGAGAATGTTAATATGAAAAATGAAAACTATATGAAATATGATAGCTATTCTAAATATCTGAAGGGTCATCATGTAGAAAAGAGATTGATTTATTCTGCTTGGTCTCAAAGGAAAACAATAGGAGGAAGCAGAAGAGGGAAAAATTTAGGTTTGACATCAGGAAAACTTTCTAACAAAGCCATCCAAAAAAGGGAATAGGGAGGAGGTGACTGGAGGTCTTCAAACAGAAGTTGGATTACCACTATCCCTTTTACCACTAGAAGAAGCCATGTTGACATTACTAGCCCAGCATCTCTGAGGCAGAGAAGAGCATCTCCATCTCCTATACTCTGATAGCTTCTGTCCTCTAAACCTGTCTAAACTACCTTTAAGAAGGTTTCTTCCCCTTGATACAAGTATCCCCACTTCTGGATCTAGGCCTCTCTCTCAGAAGCCCTTCCCAGAAGGTGCTAACCAAGTCAAAGTCTCAGGAAAGATGTCTAGGATCAAAGACAAGAGAAGACAATTAGTGATGGGTCTAGGCATAAGGATTAGAAAGGGAGAAGAAACAACTCCATGGCTGTTTAGTTTTTCAAGCATCAAGTACTGCACTGATATTTTCTTTGCATAAAAATTATCATATTTACTCTAATTAGCTACTTTTAAACATTAGACAACATTCGTATCTCCCAACTTAATCCAAAAGAAAGATCAAGAAAGACGCTTGACTTGGGGGTAAAATCTGCTAAATCACTCATAAAAACCTGTGTACCTGCCCTCTTGAAGATCTTTATGATAAAAATCTGAAACAAGTATAATTAGGATAGAAAATACTCACAAGTAATTTTTTTTAGTGTCTCTCAACTATGTTATCTCCAGTTCTGTTTTCAATTAAATAAGGTAAGAGAAAGACCACTGGTACTTAGAGTTAAAAAACCTGGATTCAAAGCCCAACTCTGTTGTGCAACTCTGAGACAATCATCTCATCCTTCAGGGCTTCAGTTTCCTTGTTAATTAAATTAACAGGTTAATCTCTAAAATCCCTTTCAGCCCTAAATCCTACAAAACGTTAACTATGGTTCACATAGACAAAAATCACTTATGTTTCTTAATATTTCCATTTGAGGTTAATGTGTTTATTACCATTATGGCAAAAATAAAGAATTCTCCTTAGGAAGAGAGTATTTTGTTTAAAAAAAAAAAAAAGTGAATTTTTAGGGGAACAGAAATTTCTAGATATAATTTTTACATAAAATTAGCAAACATCCCTCTCTTTTCAAAATAATTTTAGATTAAAAAAAAGACTTACCTGGGATTGTAGAGCATTTTCTCCAAATTAAATTCTTTAAGGTATCGAATAACTGCTGCCAAAGAGCAAATCACAGACTTATCCAAATTTAATATTCCAGAAAAACTCTGAGAAGCTAAGAAAAAAAAAGATTATTTCCTTCCATTAAAAACTAACATCTACCACAATTAAAACACGTTATCAAATGTCATTTATTTTATAATTATTCAAGTAATGAACATTTTTAAATCTACTAAAAAGTCTTTCACAAATCAATGATAGTAACCTTGAAAAAGCTTCCTAGTTAGAGCAGCAAGTTTTTATGAATGTCAATAGCAATCATCATTTTAATGATCCCAGATGGCTTTCACTCTAAATCTCAATTTATACTGGCATCATAAATGATCAATTCCTTCTCATGTAATGGGCAAAAGGAGCCAAAAGTCATACAAAAATCATTACTGGATCCAGAAATTCATCTTGAGCATCTGAATCAAAATTAATAGTTTAACCACCAGAGTATGCTGCCATTCTATAGTTCACTATGGAAAAGCTTAGTAATGTCTGTGCCTGAGTTATTATATATTCACATATTTTGTGATGACCAATATTATTTAAAATTAGGTGCTGGCACTAAAAATTTCCAAAAATGGCATGTTCCAGCTGAATAAATGCTTCATGAATAAATGAATGAATGAATGGTAGTCTAACTACCCTAACTTCAGATGATCTAAGCTACCCTGAACCACAGCCACTGTAGTGACCCTAATGGTGACTGAAGATGCTCTCCTCAGGGAGAGGCAAAATGGTGATAAGAACAAATGTGCCATCTATTCCCACAAGAATCTATCACCCAAAATGGTAAACTGTGATGACGTACTTAGATTGTTAAAGTGGGAGCAACAGGGTAGGAAGACTTTAAAGGAAATTAACTGACTTCGGACCCCAACATAGTTTTTATTTATTGTAGATTGAGAATTAAGAAGTTATGCCTTTATCTAAATCCCAATTCAATGAAATACTAAAATTTTGCTTAGAAAGAATAAAAACTGTACCTTTGACATCAAGTACTTCTGCATAAAACTCAGTGATTTGCTGGAAAGCATGACTGTATTCAAAATAAAGGTTATCCATTCTTTCTACTCGAATTCTGTCATCCTGTACACTGAAAGAATTAAATGACAAATTCAATAGTAAGTTGTTTTCTTAGCTAATCTGATTAACTAGAAATGAAGAGACAACTTCTAGCCATCTAGAATTATCTGCTTTCAGATACTTCCCTCCAAAATAATTCTAAGCCCTCACACCAATCTATAGTTTAAGGAAAATCAAATCAGAACATATATAGATAAAAAAATGTTTATTTATATTGCATTTTATGTTGTAAGAGCTTCTTTATGCAGATCATCTTCTCAAGATTCCTATAAAAAGGACCCAGGTAAATCTAAGATACAACAATAATAAGAATTAGCAATTACCATTACTGTTCCACCTGACACCGTAGGCACTTTCTAAATTCTTTATGAAGAAAATTAATTGTGCTAAAACTATTTTAAGGTAGAAGGAATTTTATACTTTATGGTATACCATGTATAGAAATAATTAAAAGTGATATCTCATTTCCACTTATATGTGTTTAAATGTTCTATTAATAAAATAGATTATTATAAAGTAGTAATTTTTAGGTATGGACTCCATACCTCCACCATTAGAGATGAAGTCCTTGTCTGAGCAGCATTTTAAAAAAATTATTTCTACCACACTTCTCAACTAGAAAGAATAAATGCTACCTGGATCAAGTTAGACCTATATTTTGTCAATCCTTAATCAGAAACTAAAGGCAAACCAGATGAGAAGAGCAAAGGTCACCTCTATTTTGGCCTCTGGCCTCCTAAGATAGAATTAATAAAGTCAACTCTAGTAAACTGTATTACTTACTCTGATCAATATCTACTGTAACTCACATAACACGACCATTCTACCCTTTGGCATAAAATCGATTATTGTCCCTTTTCATAATTGGATAATGTAACCATAACCCTCAATGATTTCTGTTGGTAAATGAAAACTAAGATAAGATAACGAGCTGGATAACAGAGCATTTCTTTCTGCTGGGCACTACAACGTCTCTGGACGTCTGGTGTAAGCACAGCTACTGTCTCCTAGTCCTAGACATGACTCCATCAACACAAAGAATACAAAATACACACTACTTCATGTGATCCTCACAACAACCCTGTGAGGCAGGGGCTGTGATTATTCCCATTTTATAGTCAAGAAAACGAGAACGAGAGAATAAACGAACTGGGTCACTGACCCAGGTAACAAGTGTCTGAGACAGAATTCAAACTTGGGTCTTTCTAACTCTAAGTCTAGCACTATAAACGCTGCACCAAATGACACTGCCTCTTTATACCCTAGTAACCCTGCCCTCCATCATCATAGGAGCCTGGAGGAGAGGAATTCTAATCACCTGTCACTTCTGCACTCCCATGATTACACAATTCTACATCCCAGGCTCATAATCCCTATGACGGCCCTGCGGAGGAGAGGCTTCTGTCTCTCCCTAGATGCTTGTTCCCATCCAGTTCACTCCTCCTTTAACCACCCTTCCTTCCATTCTTTCCCTTAGAATCCAGCTCTAACAAATTCCCCTTCATCCCAGATCTCTTTTCCACAAACACACTGTCTTCTTATATTAATGGAAATATGGCTTTCTCCTGAAGACATCAAATCTCTAATCAGAATATAACCACTATATTATTAAAATGTAAAAATGTAAAAGAGGAAATACTGTTGTGATGAAAGGGTCTCAGTGAATGCTTCACATCTTGACAGAGTAAATTCCGAGAAGCCTTAGTGGAAAGAGTAGGATTTCAGAAGCCATTTCAATAATTCAGCAAAATAACCATTCCAAAACAAAACAAAACTCCAACCAGCAAAAATTAAGTAATTCTTTGAAGTGATTGAAGATTTGCTGCTGATATAATCAATTATTTCAGACATTCTAAACCAACAAACCTTCAAACCAAAGTTTTAACAATAGGATTTAAGGATTAGTTCAGGAGTAATCCAATGCAACCATATTTCACAGGAAATTTACCTAAAAAAGAAAAACCTATTTAATTTGTTCAACCTTTCAGATAATGTAGTATGGAAGAAATTTAGTCTTATCACAACCCTCAGCTTTTCTCCTTATGGTGGAAGATTTTACTAAGTAACTAATGAGGGCCACCTAATGTTGGATCACCTCAATTACACAACCAGTGGTTATGTTCACACAGACAAATAATCTGCATTGACAAGGATGAACAAAGGAGTCTTTCCCATTTTACGTGTTAAGACTTCATGAACTAAACTAATTTTATGAAAGTAAACACAAATGACATTTTAAAGATTATTTTCCACAAATTTACTTTATTTTCAGATAAAGATATGACATATTTAACTCCCATAAGGCAGAGGGTATATCAATATCATTCTCTCTAAATGACAAGTAACCAGGCATTTCAACTCCAAATAAGAATCAAGATTCTGCCTTTATATCAGAAATCAATCACATGAAGACACTTCCTCAAGCAGCAAAATTATTTATGCTAAGAAAATTTCTGATTGTAATGAAATCTCAATAATACTAGTCAAGTTGGGGGGAAAAGGATATTAGCACACTCCATCATTTGGAAGATGACTGTTCAAAGACACATAACTGAGAGGTAGTATGGCACTGCAGACAGAGTGCTAGAATTGGAATCAGGAGACCTGGGTCTGAATCCAGTCTCAGATACTCATTGTAACCATAGGCAAGTCACTTAATCACTCAAAAACTCAGTTTCTGAAAATAGGGATAATATCTCATAGGGTTACTGTAAGCAAAGTGCTTTGAAACTGAAGCTTTCCTCAAGGAAGCTTGACTCCTTGAAATCTTCCCTTATCTTCTAGCTGTTTGCTATCTCTCCCTCCTCAAATTATCTTCTATTTTCTTATCTTGCTACATGTGGTACCACCCCCCTTGAACTCCAGAAAGTATATTCCCGAAGGGCAATAGACTATTTTTTGTGTCCATGTTCCCATAACCTAGCCACGGTGGTCAAGGGCATTTAACAAATGTTTAATTCCAAAATGAGTTATTACTGTTATAATTTACACATTTTTCTACTTTATTCCACCAGCTCTTAACTGGTACCCAAAAATATTTACCTACGATTTTTATTGTAGATAGTTTTTTAAAAAGATAAGGCATATATTAAGTGCTTACTATACTATGCATTTGGAATATGAGAGCATTGAAATTAGCAAGATGGTTCTGTATTAAAAACATTTTTAGGGGGGGAGGAGCCAAGATGGTGGAATAGAAAGACACACATACCCTTAGCTCTTACCCCACAGCCCATAAAATACCTGTAAAGAAGAACTCTCAACAAATTCTAGAGCAGCAGAAGCCACAGAACAACAGAGTGGAGGAGATTTCTGTTCCAAAGAGACCTGAAAACCTGATAGGAAAGGTCTGTTGCGCTCGGATGTGGAGCAGAAACCAGCCCTGCCTTGGCCACATGGCACCAAAGGGAGTAGATCTGAGCAGGCTTCAGGGACAGAATTTCCAGCAGCAGCGCAGATCCCTCAAACCACAGGTGCCAAAGGTCAGTGAGACAGTCGTTTTGGCTGGCCAAGAGGGGAGTGAGGTGTCCCTATAACTCAGGCCTCCTCAGGAGGCAGCAGTAGAGGCAGCAGTGGACAGGGGCTCCCAAAGCAGGCAGTAGCCCACATCCATTGTTGAAGGTCTCCCAGTAAACCCCCTGAGGGAACTGAGCCCCAAGTGGTGGCCCTATCCTGACCTGAGCAGCTGAACTTAATCGCACACTGAATAGCAGCCCTGCCCCCTGCCCAAAACCCCTAAGGCTTGGGAGCAGCACATTTGAATCTTAGCCTCCAAGTGCTACCTTGGTGGAACTGGAGGTGAGGTAGTTGTGGAGAGGAAACTCAGAAGTCAAATAACTAGCTGGGAAAATGCCCAAAAATGGGGAAAAAATGAGACCATAGAAGGTTACTTTCTTGGGGAACAGGTGTCTCCCCGCATCCTTTCAGATGAGGAAGAACAAGGCATACTGTCAGAGGAAGTCAAGGCCTCTGCCTCCAAAGGGAATTTAAAATGGAATCAGGCAATAGAAGACCTTAAAAAACAAGTTAGCAGCTTACTAAAGGAGAACCAAAACAATGCTGAGGAAAATAACACCTTTAAAAAGAGGCTAACTCAGTTGGAAAAAGAGGTCCAAAAAGCCAATGAGGAGAAGGAGGTTTTAAAAAAGCAGAATTAGCCAAATGGAGGAGAAGGTTCAAAAGCTCACTGAACAAAATAATTCACTGAAAGGGAGAATTGAGTCCAGGGAAACGAATGACTATGAGTTAAACCAAGAAGTTAGAAAACAAAACCAAAAATTTGAAAAAATAGAAGATAAAGTGAAACAACCCATTTTAAAAACAACTGACCTGGAAAATAGATCCAGGAGAAATAATTTAAAAATTATTGGGCTACCTGAAAGCCATGATCAAAAAAAGAGCCTAGACCTTATCTTCCATGAAATTATCAAGGAAAACTGCCCTAATGTTATAGAATCAGAGGGTAAAATGGATACTGAAAGAATTCATCGATCACCTCCTGAAAGACACCCGAAAAGAGAAACTCCAAGGAATACTGTGGCCAAATTTCAGATTTCCTAGATCAAGGAGAAAATACTGTAAGCAGCTAGAAAGAAATAAACTGAGTACTGTGAAAATACAATCAGGATAACACAGGATCTGGCATCTTCAACATTAAGGGATCAAATGGCTTGGAGTGGGATATTTCAGAAGTCAAAGGAACTGGGATTGAAGCCAAGAATCACCTATATTACTTCAAGGGAAAAAATGGTCTTTCAGTGATATAGTCAAATTTCAAGATTTCATGTTGAGGAAAAGACCAGATCTGTATTTAAAAATTTGACTTCCCAAGACAAGAATCAAGAGAAGCATGAAAAGGTAAACAGAAAAGAAAAATCATAAAAGACTTGCTAAAGCTGAACTGTTTACATTCCAAATGGAAAAAAAATATTTTTAACTCTTGAATCTTTTCTCAGTATTTGGGCAGTTGGAGAGATTGTACATACACACACACACACACACACACATACACACACACACATAGATAGAGAGTACAGGGTGTGTTATATCAGAAAAGATGAAATCCACACACTCACAAAAATAAAATAAAATAAAAATTAAGAGGTGACAGAGGAAAATTCTGGGAAGAGAAAGGGATTAATGGAATGGGGCAGGCTATAACTCATAAAAGATAAGAAAAATCTTATTCAATGGAGGAGATAAGGGAGAAGGGGAGAGGGAGAAAAATAAAGTTACTTTCCCCATGTGTGGCTGAAGGAGGGAATAACATGCTCACTAAATTTGATATGAAAATTTACATATACCACAGGAAAGCAGGAGAGGACGTAACAAGTGGAGCAAGGGGAATGTTAGAAGGGAGGGCAAATGGGAGAAGGGAATCAATAGAAATAAACACTTTTGGGAGGGGACAAGGTCAATTTTAGGGGAGAAAAATAAGGAGAGATAGGGTAGGCCAGAGGGCAATATAATTACTATTACAAAACATGATTACTATGGAAGTCTTTTGCAAAACAACACATATTTAGTCTGTATTGAATTGTTTGCCTTCTCAGTAGGGCTGGGGAGGGAGAGAAGTTGGAATTCAAAGTATTAGAAACGAATGTTGAGAATTTTTATTGCATATAATCGGGAAATAAGAACTACAGGGATAAGGGTATGGAAATTCATGTTCCCTGTAAGAAAAGAGAGAAGATGGGGATAGGAGAGGGGTGAGGTGTGATGAAGGAGAGGGTACATTAAGGGAAGGAGTAATCAGAATGCAAGGTATTAGGAAGTGGGAAGGGGAGAAAAATTGGACATGTAACAAAGTGAGGTAAAAGCAATTAATATTAAAACAGACTGAATTAATTGCTGAGAATAAATCAATGACATCTTTAGTTTGGAGAAAAAAATTTCAGTCTAAATTTCCTAGATGAAGGTAACCTCGGGTAAAATTTGGCATTGATGGAAAAGTCAAGGTTTTAATGGTAAATTTGATTTTATGATTGCCATTTAATCAGGAACTAGAACATGTATAGAAAGGCATGTAAGTCACTTAAGACTTGCCTCAAAAGATGTTCCTTAGCCAAAGTGAAACTATAATCATATTTGAAACCTGGTTATTGGAACTTGCCATTTTTAGATGCTATGGGACTATTAAGTGACTGTTCTTCTGAGTCTAACTCCAGGTATGGATAGCAAGAAAGGCAGTCTGAGCCTCCAATCCATGATGCCAGTAAGCCTGTGAGATGCTGGTATGAACTGCATAGGTGATCTCAAGGGAAGGGTGGGAGAGCAGCTGTTCAGCATGGGCTGAGGTGGGATTCTCCTGACTCACTTTTCCCACTGACACCTGGCAGACTCTAAGCCTGACTGAATGTAAGTGAATAGTCTAATCCTGCCTGGGGGTTGACATGAAGTTGAGGAGATACTGTATCCCTGCAATGTCCTTACTATTGGTGGCAATTTCCTATAGTCAAAAGGTTTGTAAGCTTAATACCAGATATATTCAATTATAGATTATGGGTAGGGGAACATCCAAGGTTGTCTAAAATTAAGCTATTGGGCATAGGACTTTAGACCAACAACAATAAGTTAGGGTCCTTTAATTCTTAGTAATACTGTAGATACAATTAGGTCAACATAAATATCACTCATGTCTCAGCTGGTTAATGTTTAAAAAAAAAATTTCTTTTGTGATCCACATTGTAAATGCTTTAAAAAGAAGTATCACCTGATCAAAAGTTGGAATTGGTTTATCTGTTATAAACTGTGTTAAAAATAAATTTAAAAAAAACATTTTTTATTACATGTTTTTAGTGTACAAGGTGCAACAGTAAATGGTGCACATTACAAAAGGTGCCATGGGGAGACAAAACTCATGGAAGAGCCAAATCTTACTCTTGATAATCTAACTGGAGAAGGCAGGAGGGGGCTGACCCTAACAAGATAATGCGAAATCTCCCCTATTAGAGTGACTCAAATGTAGAGTCTAGGGGTTCAGTGAAAGGGAAATCAAGATGATCCAACAGCAGGAATAGTATAGAGGTTGGCCAGAAAGAGTAATTTAGAGTATCCATACTATGTAACTATAAAGCATTATCCTGCAAAGGCTTGCACAGTACTATGCTGACCTTACACTGTGCTCTCCCATGAAAACCCAACTATGTTGTCCAACTTAGGGACAATTCCAAGTCTTTCACCAGCCAGTGCTGGAGGCTCTCTGTTGAATGAGCTTTGCCACAGAGAATAAAGGCTGTACTTCTGGGTAGCAATTCTTGACTCAAAATGGGTGTAAACTGATTTAAAAGGAAAACATGAGAAGGTAGTAAAAAAGAGAATTTTCTCCCATCTGTAGCTTTCTGTGTAGCTGGGAGGAGTCAGGTGTAGAAAACTATTGCAAACCTTTCCACCAACTTTCTTTTCCTATAAATTACCCTTAATACCTCTATCTCCAGAAAACCAGTGAAGTTATTATTTAGCAACTCAAAAAGCAATGACCTTACATGAGCTCCACAATGTTTTTAATACAAGTTCCTAAAGAGAACACAGGAGACAGCTGGGTTCCTCAATTACTGTCCTAATTAATGTTTTGTTTGATAAGCAGATGAGGATTTAGAAACCCATTAAATCTGATGAAAATGGACTTGTCAGTTTTCCAACTAATTCTTTCAGGCTTTCACGGAAGCCTTGCAAGAATGTCAAATTCACAGTTTTGCAATTTGTATATTAAACATTCACATACAAATGTTTTTTGCAAATTGGTTAGAGTTATGAAATCTCATATCTGTTATTTCCCTGCAATTCTTAATTAAGGAGATCTGTGTGGTAAATCTAAATCTACGTATCTTTGAAATGAAAGTCTATTTAGTAACAGTGGAGTTATAATGAACAATATCCTGCCAGCAATTTTATCCAAAAAAAAATCTTAGCATCACTTGCATTAAAAAAAAAAAAAGGCCAACTGTTTGGGCACCCAGTTTTGGCAGTCTGAGAAAAGATATTCACAGTTTGAAAATGTATCCCGACAGTACAATTTCAGTCAAAGAGACAAAGCCAATTGACACTCTATATTTTTTGGTTGCTTTAGAGATCAAGATAAAGAAATGCAGTGAAAAACGTGAACTCTGAAACATTAAGAAAAATTACCTGAAGTCTTAAGTCCTCCTGAAACTAAAAAGAGTTTAAAAACTTGACATAACATTTGGCATTACATAGACAGCTGTGAGTGTGGGAACAGTAGAGAACTTAAGAGTCAAAAGATTCAATGGAATCTTCAGGTGGAAATCCCACTTCAGACATATACAAGCTGTAAGACTATTTACAGGTCACTTTCCCTCTCTGAGATCTCAGTTTCCTCATCTTGTAAAATGTGGCTAACAAGGAAGAGAATTGAGGAAAGGTCATAAGAATGGCAATTAAGAGATCACTGATGACTTTGCAGAGAGCTGTTTCAGTTGACTGGATAAGGCTGAAAGCCAGATTGCAGAGGGTTTAGAAGAGAGTGAGAAGAGAGAAAATAGAAGAGATACAGGATGATAACTAGTGCGGTGGTAGGATCAAGTGAAGGATTAAGAATGAAAAATGCTAGGGGCAAAGATTTAGAAAATGAGAGGATGCTCATCAATTGGGGAAGGGTTGAACAAATTGTGGCATGTGGTTATAATGGAATACCATTATACCGTAAGAAATGATGAACAGGATGTTCTCAGAAAAACCTGGACTCAGATGAACTGATGCTAAGTGAAATAGATGTACTGTGGACAAAATAACAGCAATATTGGGGGATGGTCAGCTCAAATGATTTAGCTCTTCTCAGCAATACAATGGATCCAAGACAATTCTGAAGGAGTCATGATGAAAACTGCTGTCCAATCCTGGAGAAAGAACTGATGGCGACAACACAGATTGAAGCGTCCTTTTTTAGACTTTTTTTATTTTGCTTGAGGGTTTTTTTTTGTCTGTTTTTTCTTTCACAACATGATCATTACAGAAATGTTTTCCATTACTACACATGCACAACCCATGTCAAACTGCTTGCCTTCTCAACGTGGGGGGTACTACACATGCACAACCCATGTCAAACTGCTTGCCTTCTCAACGCGGGGGGTACTACACATGCACAACCCATGTCAAACTGCTTGCCTTCTCAACGTGGGGGGT
>CM053769.1:691965598-692024506 GCA_028658325.1 Potorous gilbertii | reverse complement strand
TTTCTGGTAGACTTGGAACTTTGTAATAACACAAGAACTTACTGAAAAAAAAAAAATCCCAATGTCGATTTTCTAAGGCAAAATGCCTTCCACACTCAGAGAAAGAAATATGGAAGTCATTCGCAGAATGTAGCAGATCATGTTAGTGTGTGTGTGGGTTTTAGTGTATTATGTTTTGATTTGTTATATAATTTCTTCCACTTATGTCAGAGTGACTACATAGCATGACTATAGTGAAAATATGCTCAATAGGAAAGTATATGTCGAACCTGTACAGAATTGTATGCTGTCATGGGGAGGGAGGGAGGTAGGGGGGGAAGGTGTGGGGTATAAAATCTTAATTTTAAGGAAGTGATTGTAGAACATTTATAAATAAATAAAATTTAAAAAAAAATTACCCCTTCCACATTGCTGGGGCTTGGGGGGGTGGGGCAGATTAGGGGTGTGGCATCCTTATAATCTGGAAAATCCATATAAAATTTTTTGGCCTTCCCTCCATACCAAAGAAGAAATCTTCTGGCTCCCTTCTTTTTTCTTGATATTATACAATGCTGTGCATATGTTTTATGCATTTCTGAGTTTCTAAACTTTTTCTATATTATCTGGCCTTTGCATGTGTCATCTGTGTGCATGTCTTCTGCAAAACTCCCCCCAAATTCCCATTTAGTTTCTTCAGGCAACCAGCAATATGTTGAAACCATCATGGGGAAAGTTGTGATGTGGAAGAGATAACTGTAGTTGTTTCAGTCATGTCTGACTCTTTGTGACCCCATTTGGAGTTTTCTTTCTTTTTTTTTTGTTTTTTTTTTCTTGGCAAAGATACTGGAGTGGTTTGCCATTTCCTTCTGCAACTCATTTTACAGAGGAAGTAACAGGCCAAAGATCACACAACTTCTAAATATCTGAGACCAAATTTGAACTCAGGTCTTCTTGACTCCAAGCCCAGTGTTCTATGCCCAATTGAGACCTAGAACTGGTCCTAATTCAGTTTTCCCTTTAGAACATGAAGGGTTTGAACTGGATGATCTCTGACTTAGTTGTCCAGCTTTTAGAATTTTAATCCTCTAGATTTTACATAATATCGTGAGTTACACTTATGGCAAAGAATTTGATCACCCAGTGACCAACTTTTTGGTGACAAGCTTTCACATACTTAGCTGGACTTCTTTATCATCTTCATCAGCAGATACAGTCTGTTCACTGGACTTGTCTTCCTCTGTATCCTCTTTACAGCACTGAATTTTTGACATTCTAATTTCAGACTTTTTTAGGCCAATTAAACATCAGTCCTTCATAGGAAATCTATCTCTAAGTTCACCTATTCTTGATACAATACATCCCATCTCCCACCTCCATACTTTTGCCCGGATTGTCTGTCTCTCCATTAGAAAGTTCTTCCTTCTCATCTCTACTGCTTGGAATCCTTTCCCGTCATGGCTCTCCTTAGATGCCAGTTCTGTACATTGCTGCTCTCCCCTTTGTTGTTAGTTCTCTGCCCCTTCTTCCAAATTTCTTTATATTTACTTTTTAATATCATGTCCCTCTTGGTTCGCTGACTTCTTGAGAGTATGAATTGTTTTGTTTTTGCCTTTGTTGTGCCCATGATCTAGCATAATAGTGCCTTGCTTTGCTTTCAGCAAATTTAGTAGATTGAATTGAGTTGGGTTTACAAGAATCATAGCATGTCAAAACTGTAAGGGAATTTAGAGATCATCTAGTTTGGAGGCTGAACTACATATGAAGAAACAGAGCTCTAAAGATGAACTAACTTGCCCAGAATTAGTTATTCATTCAGCAAACATTTATTAATTTTCATATTCCCTATTTTTGAGAAACTTAAATTCTAAAGAGGGAGGGAAAATATGCATAAAAACAGCCCTGAGGCAAGGGCAGGTAAGGTAAGTGTGACTGATTCCTCTGCCCACTCCACTCTAGAGGCTTATCTCTTCATCCTTGTGGGAAGTGACTTTCCCCTTAGTCCAGGTAAACTGACCTTCTGTCTCCGTTTAACACACAGTTTAACACACTCCATCTCCCATCTCCAGCACTGGCAGCCTCCCTCTATTACTCTGCTTATCTTAGAGCCCTTCTTTTCCTCGAAGGTGCAGTTCAGATGCCATCTTCTTTCCTTTCTTGTAGCCTTTCCTGGTCTCCCAAACTTCTAGAATCCTTCTTTCCAAACTTTTGTATTAAATTGCTTTGTTTGCATTTTTTTATTTATGAACTTTATATTTTTGCTAAGTACATATGTGTGTATATATCTGTATCTTCCCCATCAGAGTATAAGCTTCTTACTAGTAGGATTTTTTCCTATCACAGTGTGTTACATGTCGTAGCATTTGGCTTCTTGATTGAAGGAGAAGACTGTTGAGAAAGTTGAGGAAGGCATGTTTACTTTCTGCTGGTGTTGGGAGGTTATTGAAGAGATTAAGCAGAGGTGTTCTGAAGCTCAAAGGAGATAATGAATTTAAAGCATTTTACAAACCTTGATGTGCTCTATGAATGCCTCCAGTTTGGTTATACCTTCATTCCCTTTGTCTTCTACTGCATTTCTGCTAAACTTAAGCAACATTTATAGAGCAATACATGAATGAGCTGGTAGTTGTTTGATAGCTAGGCTTTTTCCAGGGAAAAAAAATTTTTTTACACCCACTTTATGATTAATCTGCATTATTAACACTTTCTTAAGTCTATTCAGCCAACAGAACAATCAGTCAAGCCCTGATTTTTCGTGATTCTGGGGTGCCAGTGCTCAAACCGAAAATTAACCAGAAGCAAAGGAGGCTTTCTGGAGGAGATGGTACTTGAGTCTGAGGGATTAAGAAAGGGAGAGACTTCAACAGGTGGAAAATGGTGGATAATCCATTCCAAGCCCAAGGTATTGTGTGAAAGGTATGCCAGTAGGAGAGGTCAAAGCAAAAATGGGGCTAGAGAGGCATCCAGTTTGGTTGGAAAATAGAATATGTGAAAAGGAGTAGTATGAGATAAGACCAAACTGGTAGGTTGGAGGTCACATGGTGAGTAGAAGACTTCTTTGTGGGAACCTCGCCAGAAATATATACAGGAGATACTCCATTGTTCTTCATCCTTCATTTTCGAAGAAGACCAGTGATAGCATGGCTGATATCTTGCATGTAATGAATTGTGAGAAGTCACCAGCCTCACTCTCTCTTCCTGAGTCATTGAAGTCTAGTGCTAGGACAAAAGTCAAGATGACTAGCAGCAGGAATGTGGCACTTTCGATGTCTGACCAAGCTCTTCAGTGCTCCCCAGCGCCTTTGTCAGCTGTCTTTATGACTTTTGGAACAGATTGTTCTCCTGTGCTCATCCCACCAGGGAAAGTCCTCACGTGCTTGGGAGTAGACACCTCCTTAACTCACCAATGAGTCTGAGACCCATTGGTCATTCTAAACCTGGTTTAGCCCATCAACCAAGGTTGTATCAGGGTGTGGCTGCTGCATATGCTTCTTAGAGCTGTACAGGTACTCTACAAATATTTATCATGTGTTTGTCCTTTGTTGCTGAAGAAGACCGTGCCATCAGAGAAATGATGACATGATTTGCACTTGACTTTGTTTTGAGTGAATGAGGGCTGTGCAAGTCATCAACCTCACTTCTCCTCTAGAGTCATCTGAATCCAGTGACCATTCTTCAGGATGACTGGAGATGGCCCAGGATGAGGCAATTCAGGTTAAGTGACTTGCCCAAGGTCACATAGCTAGTGAGTGTTAAGTGTCTGAGGTGAGATTTGAATTCAGGTCCTCCTGACTCCTTCACTGGTGCTCTATCCACTGCACCATAAAATACAAAGAAGACAAAATGACGGGAACAACATGGCAGTTAGTTCATTAGAAAGAATCCTGACCCCCAAGGAGTTAGGAGTACTGGGTTCCAGTCCCAGGTGTGCCACTACAAGCTATATGACTTTGAGTAAATCACTTACTTTTCAAAGACTTTATTTTTTTACCCCCTCTGTTGGCAGCCAAATGGTGCATTAGATAGAGCACTAGACCTGAAGTCAGGAAACCCTGATTTAGATACGTTCTAGCTGTGTGACCCTGGGCAAGTGATTTAACTGCTGTTTGCCTCAGTTTCCTCAACTGAAAAATGGGAATAATAGCACCTACCTTGAAGAATTGTTGTGAGGATCCAGTGAGATAATCTTTGTAAAGTAGGCACTTAAGGAATGCTCCTCCCCTCCCCTCTCCTTACCCTCATCTTCCTTCTTTCCTTCCTTCCATCCATCCTTTCATTGAATAATATGGGTTATTTTATAGCTAAATTCTCTTCAGGCTTTAAAATTCTTTTATTTTTGTGAGGTTTAGTCAAGCAATCTATTCACCAAAAAAATGAATCAAATTAATTGTTTGATGGTTTCATGGTTATTGTCCAGTCATTTCACTCAGGATAAACACACCCCATGTATCCTCATGCAGATATACCTGTGGATTTCCATGTTCTTTGATTAAATGGTAATTAAAAAGCAGAGGGATGAGTACCTTTGTCCTTAGCAAAGCAAATGCCCTGTGGAGGTCTCTCTTACTTCACTGCAAGGCTGATTTTATAGGTCTTCCTTTTTTTTTTTAAAAGGTATCTAACATGCTGTGGAATTTCTAAATATCCCAACTGTATAATATTGGAAAGAATGTATCCTGAAGGAGCAGGGCTCCTAAGTTTCAGGAGATTTTTTAGATAACTGCAATCATTCTTCTCTAACAGGGAAATAAATGCCCGACTTGATGCAGTTACAGAGATTCTCTTCTCCGAATCCAGTGTGTTTGGTCACATACAAAATCATCTGTGCAAATTGCCTGATCTAGAGAGAGGACTCTGTAGCATTTATCACAAAAAGGTAAGTTGGTGAAAATCATAGAGAGATCTCAGGGATGATGGATGATATCATCTTTATTCTTGAAATCTTTAGTTTCACATATACAACCTTGCACATAGCAAAAGAAAATGTTTGACTTCTCCAAAACTTAAATCATGTAAATTAATGTAATCTGCATTTTTCTATTGTAAGAAATATAAAGTTGGCATACTCCAACTGATCCATGCAAGAATATGTAACGGTTATTTAATTTAATCACCTTCTGTCCTCAAACTATAGCCCACTAGAAAGCTGGGTGGGATCATTTATTTGAATTAGTCTTGTCTGTTAAGGCCTATGAGCATCTGCTCATTTGACCTCGTAGGAGTTCTACTTCAACAGAAGCAGGTATGTAAATGCCAACATTGAAATGATGATTTTAACAGTGCATTCAACATAGCTTCATTTATTTTTCCATAAAAATGTCTAATATATACTTTCTATTTTACTTTGCCTTAACAAATTTCCTTGGGACTACAGTAAAACATAAAAGAAAAAGCAGTTTAATAATATATATGCAGACAATTCTCTTTAACTTCTTGTTTTAATCTGGGATTTTCTAAAACAGAAAATCCATGATGAGATACCAGCAAACAAACTTGATGTAATTATACCTTCATAGATGCATTCTGACCTGGGAGCTTTTTACAAATTCAAGGACAAGCAGGATCAGATTAATTTTCTGAGTTAATTTGAAAACTATGTTTATCCCCTAATTGTAAGTTTTGTTTTTTAAAAAAGATGTTTCCAGAGAAATTTGTAATTTGTTTTGCTGTTTTAATGCTTATGTAAAGCATGTAAAAAAAATGCTTATGTAAGAAAAAATACCCCAAGATTTGCTTGATTCGTGTTGAAAAGTGAAGGGAAGAAAAAATTCAGAGACAAGTCAGATTTGAAAATATAAACATTTTATACCAATTTCATTTGTACAGGGATCTCTGAGGTTCCTTCTAGCTTTAAATCTATGTTCCTATGTACTTATCTATGCTTATTTTTGGTAAATTTGTTAACTGACTTTTGCAACACATCATTAAACACGTCTGTTCTTTAACATCGGCATACCCTAAATAAGCTTCTCCTTTGTTCACCAACTGGTGAGGGATGCTTTGGGTACAAACTGTGCCAGTGGTCTGAAATTTATAAAACTGTAAGGAATTCTGAAGTGCTTTATTTGGATGTTGTGAAAATGGTTAGGCTGGGCCATATGGCTGTGCAGAAAATGCTGGGCAGCAAACACAAGTAGGTGCTTTCGGGAATGATAATAACAGTGCGTGCCAGGGGCTCAGGGCTGGAGTTTCAAAGGTAATTGTCTTTCAGTAGCCAGAGATGGAGATTCACGTCTGGGGGAACAGCCTTAGTCACAAAGGCCAGCGAGACTTGGTTGAAAAATTAAGTCTTTTAATAAAAGCGATGTGTTTTTATAAATCCTTTTAACATGGAGATTCTCAGTCTTTTTGTGAGGTGAACTCCTTTGGTAGTCTGGTAAAGCCTGTGGACCCCTTCTCAAAATACATTTTAAAATCTACAAAATAAAAATACATAGGCATAAAAAGGATGCCAGTCATATCGACGTGCAGATGTTGCACATTTTTTTAATAACCCCCGTTTTAGGGTGCCTTTATGTGTGTGATCTCTGAGGCACAAGGCTGACTTACCTAAGGACCATACAGAACTAATATTTATAGTCAAAGTTTGAACTCAGGGCTTCCTGACTCCCAAGTCTTGTACTCTTACCCACCGAGCCATCTATCTGCTTCCATAGACATGTACTATGTATGAGGAAAGGGCAAGGTGATGCTGAAGGAAATTCTGCTGTCAGCCCTCCAACATTTCAGCTTTTGAGACTTCTCTATTAGAAATGTTCACAAATTTCACAGGCAGAGGTGTATTGATAAAGTCCAGCCTCATCTAGTCAATCAACAAGCATTTATTAAATGTCTGCTATGTCCTGGGTCCTCTCCTAAGCGCTGGTGATACAAGACCAAAAAAGAAATGATAGCTGGACTCAAGGCTTTCTATTGAGGGGACAACTAGTACGTACATAAGAATACACAGATTTTGCCTAGACTGTAGAGTATGTGCAGGGGAATAATGGATTTTAAGGCTGGAAAAATAGCTTGGAGCCAGTTTGTGAAGGGCTTTAAATGTCAAACAGGTGTCAGGGAAATTGAGTCAGGTATTAAGCTTACGAATCTTTTGACTATAGGAAATTTCCACTTAGAATAGGGACATTGCAGGGAACCAATATCTTCCCAACTTCATGTCAGTTCCAGGTAGGAGTAAATTGTCAGCTTGCATTCATTCAGGCTTAAAATCTGCCAGGTGTTGGGGAAATTGAGTCAGGAGAATCCTACCTCAGCTCAGGCTGAACAGTCACTCTCCCACCCTTCCCATGAGATCACCTTTTTCAGTTTATACCACATCTCACAGGCTTACTGGCATCGTGGATTGGAGGTTCAGACCGCCTTTCTTGCTGTCCATACCTGGAGTTAGACTCAGAAGAACAGTCACTTAATAGTCCCATAGCATCTTAAAATAGCAAGTTCCAACAACCTTCAAATATGACTGTAATTTCACTTTGGCTAAGGAACATCTTTTGAGGCAAGTCTTAAGTGGCTTACATGCCTTTCTATACATGTTCTAGTTCCTGATTAAATAGCAATCACAAGATCAAATTTACCATTAAAACCTTAACTTTTCTATCAATGCCAAATTTTACTCGAGGTTTCCTGCCTCTAGGAAATTTAGACTAATATTCTTTTCCCCCAACTAAAGATGTCTTTGATTTATTCTCAGTAATTAATTCAGTCAATTGTTTTAATACTAATTGCTTTTACCTCACTTTGTAACATGTCCAAGTTTTCTCCCCATTTCTCCCCTCCCCCGCTTCCTAATACCTTGCGTTCTGATTACTCCTTCCCTCAATGTACCCTCCCTTCTATCACACCCCACCCTTCCCTTATTTCCATCTTCTCTCTGTTCTTATAAGGCAAGATAAATTTCTATACCCCATTACTTGTATTTCTTATTTCTCAGTTATATGTAGTAAAAATTCCCAACATTCCTTACTAATACTTTGAATTCCAACTTCTCTCCCTCCCTCCTTCCCTTCCTACTCATCCCCACTGAGAAGGCAAGCAATTCAGTACTGACTAAATATGTGTTGTTTTGCAAAAGATTTCCAAAATAATCATGTTGTGTAATACTAACTATATTGTCCTCTATCCTACTCTATCCCCCCTTATTTTTTTATTTATTTTTTATTCCCTCATTTGACCTTGTCCCTTCCCAAAAGTGTTTATTTCTAGTTACTCCCTTCTCTCATTTGCCCTCCCTTCTATCATTCCCCTCACCCCACTTGTTGCCTCCTCCCCTACTTTCCTGTAATGTAAGATAGATTTTCATATCAAATTTAGTGATCAGGTTATTCCCTCCTTCAGCTATATGTGGAAAGAGTAGCTTCACTTTCCCCCTCTCCCCTTCTCCTTTTTCTCCTCCATTGAACAAGATTTTTCTTGTCTCTTTTATGAGTGATAGCCTACCACATTCCATTTCTCCCTTTCTCCTCCCAATATTTTCCTCCCTCATCCCTTAATTTTTATTTTATTTTATTTTTTGTATGTGTGTGGATGTCATCTCTTCTGATTCAACACAACCTGTACTCTCTGTCTGTATATGTGTATGAGTATGAGTATGAGTGTGTGTGTGTGTGTGTGTGTGTGTGTGTGTGTGTGTGTGTGTATGTCTATGTATATGTACAATCCCTCTACCTACCCAAATACTGAGAAAAGATTCAAGACTTATAAATATTTTCTTTCCATGTAGGAATGTAAACAGTTCAGCTTTAGAAAATCTTTTATGATTTCTCTTTCCTGTTTACCTTTTCATGCTTCTCTTGATTCTTGTGTTTGAAAGTCAAATTTTCTATACAGTTCTGGTCTTTTCAGCAATATGAAGGCTTCAAAGTCCTTATATCATTGAAAAACATTTATTCCCTTGAAGTATTGAACTCAGTTTTGCTGGGTAGGTGATTCTTGGTTTTAATCTCAGTTCCTTTAACTTCTGGAGTATCCTATTCCAAGCCCTTCGATCCCTTAATGTTGAAGCTGCCACATCCTGTGTTACCCTGATTGCATTTCCACAATACTTGAATTATTTCTTTCAAGCTGCTTGCAGTATTTTCTCCTTGACCTGAGCACTCTGAAATTTGGCCACAATCTTCCTAGGAGTTTCTTTCTTAAAGTCTCTTTCAGGAGGTGATCAGTGAATTCTTTCAATATTTGTTTTCTTCTCTGGTTTTAGAATATCAGGGCAGTTTTCCTTGATAATTTTCATGAGAGATAAAGTCTAGGCTCTTTTTTTTTGATCATGGCTTTCAGGTAGTCCCATAATTTTTAAATTGTTTCTCCTGAATCTAATTTCCAGATCAGTTGTTTTTCCAATGAGATGTTTCACATTATCTTCTATTTTTTCAAACTTTTGGTTTTGTTTTTTAACTGCTTGGTTTATCTCATAGACATTCATTTCCCTGAACTCAATTCTCTCTTTCAATAAACTGTTTTGTTCAGTGAGCTTTTGAACCTTCTCCTCCATTTGGCTAATTCTGCTTTTTAAAGCCTCTTTCTCCTCATTGGATTTTTGGACCTCTTTTTCTAATTGTTAGACTCGTTTTAAAGGTATTATTTTCTTTAGCATTTTTTTGGTTCTCCTTTAGCAAGCTCCTAATTTGCTTTTCAAGCTCTTCTGTTGCTTGAGCTCAATTTAAGTTCTCTTTGGAGGCCCTGGAGGCTGGGGCCTTGACTTTCTCTGACAATATGCCTTGTTCTTCCTCATCTGAAAGGATGAGAGGAGACACCTGTTCACCAAGAAAGTAACCTTCTATGGTCTTATTTTTTTTTCCCTTTTTTGGGCATTTTCCCAGCCAGTTACTTGACTTCTGAGTTTCCTCTCCACAACCACCTTGCCTCCAGTTCCTCCAAGCCAGCACTGGGGGGCTGAGATTCAGATGAGATGCTCCAATCCCCTAGAGGCTTTAGGCAGGGACAGGGCCATTATTCAGTGTAAGATTAAGATCAGCTGCTCAGGTTTGGGGGGGGGGCAGCCACACAGGGTTCAATTCCCTCAGGGACTTTACAATGAGGCCTTCAATAATGGATGTGGAGTGCTGCCAGCCTTGAGAGCCCCTGTCTGCTGCTGCTTCCACTGCTGCCACCTGAGGAGGTTTGAGTTATGGGGACACCCTGCTCCCTTTTCGGCCAGCTGAAAAAACTCTCTCATTGACCTTTAGCACTTGTGGGTTGACGGATCTGCACTGCTGCTGAAGATTCTGTCCCTGAAGCCTGTTCGGTCCTGTTCCTCCCGGTGCCACGCAGCCAAGGCTGGGCTGGGCTCTGCTCCATGTCCGGTGTGACAGACCTTTCCCATCGTTCTTTTAGATCACTCTGGCCTACAAATCTCCTCCACTCCGTTGTTCTGTGGCTTCTGCTGCTCTAGAATTTGTTGAGAGTCCTTCTTTACAGGTATTTTATGGGCTGTGGGAGAATAGCTAGTGTATGTGTGTCTTTCTACCTGCTATCTTGGCTTCCACCCTCAAATCTACATTCTTGACTGTTAGCTTTATTTATTATTATTTAATGCTGGAAGGGCCCCTTTCTCTATGGAACTCTTGGATTATTTATAACTGAGTCAGTGCTGGTTGAGATCTTGAAGTATTTCTGTTCAAATGGGGCCTGGTGCTGACTTTGTTTTGCTAGTCTCAGAATCTCTGTTATCTAAGCTCTCAAATTTGTCTTTCCTGAGAAGTTCCTGTAATTTTGTGTCTTTCTTAAGTGTTTTCTCCAGTTTCTTTACCTGTTGTTTATAAAGTCTTAAATCATGTGATGAGGGCCTGCTTTCTAAATCTTTGCAGAGATTCTGATTTTCACATGAAAATTTATAATTCTTGGCTTTAATGTTTCTCAGTTGATTCTGGAATGACATGAGAAGGTTTTTATAATTTGGTGTACCATCCAGCTCTAGAGTCCATTTTTTCTTCCTTCAGTATCTTTATCTTCTTTATAGTGCCTTAATTCCTTTTGAATTTTTCTAATTTTGGATTCATAATAATCAGTCAGGATAAGTAACTATTTATCCATGTCAGTCTGAGTTGCTTGTTTGCAAAGCCAGTTAAAAACTCTTTTCTGAGAGGCCACATGAAGTTCTTCTTTCTGGAGTTTTTGCTCCATCCATTTTTGTTCACACTGATGCTATTTTACCTCTGCAGCTTTTTGATCTTTTTGAAATTCCTTCACTTGATTCTGTTGCTGGGAAACCATGACTGCGGATTCTTCTTCAAGTTCAGTGATTTTGGGTTTTACACTGTCCATGATTTGTTCCAAGTGGTTAGCTCATTTTTCTTCCTAAGCTCTTGGTTTACTTCCATGAGCTGATAGATCACATTCTGATTCCTTGCATTGTCATCCACAACCTTTATAAAGTCTTTCTAATCCTCTGTGGTGATGCCTAGGTTTTTTTCCCTATGTCCTTTTGACACAAAACACTGGTTTTAAGCCATTCTTCATGAATAGTGCATTTATGCTTTCCCATTCTGCTTCTTCTTGCTGACTTCCTGTCATAAGTATATCTAATAATGCAATTGATGTAGGGAATGTCAGTGGAATGACCAACTCTGTGTGATCAGATGAAGTAGGCAAAAAGAGAATCTTGATTGACCTGACTGGAAGTCATATTCCAATTGAATAATTCATTAACATTGTGGTTCAGATTTGGTGCCATTTTCCATTCAGCCAAATGGAGCAGAAGTTATCAGTGAAGAACTCCAGTGGACCTCAGTCTTGGCAATCTTGGCAGCTTCTGCTTGGTGATTAAAAATTGCTGTTTAATGGAGAGGATTCTGGGAAAATGTGGATTAGGTCAGAAAATCCAAAGCTCTCCAGATTTTCCCCACAAACAAGATAAAATAGTGCCTTGCAGTGGTCCTTCTGGGACAATCAGAGAAGATCTGAAGAAAAGTCCCAGGACGAGGTTTGCTTCCTGTGAAGGATAAACACCTCGAGGTTAGTTCCTTTTAAACAAATGAGTGAGCCCTTGGGTAAGATGGATTGGGAAGTAACTTACGTCTCAGCCACAGGAATTTTTACCCCTGGATGGTGAGAGGAGTTGGGCGTCTAAGCTGGGGAGGATTGAGGGAACATCTGCTGACAAAGAATGCCAGACTCAGTTGTGCTGCAAGGTGAGACTCTGGACAAGAAGGAACCAGCACATACCCTGTAAGTATAGAAGCAGTAGGGCAAGGATGCTGAAGACTGTGGACACCTATTGGGGGTTGAAAGAAGCAGAAGGGAGAATTGAAAGATCTGGGGCCAGAGATACCATCTCCTATACTCCAGGGGTAGAGGTGATTATAAAAAATAAGCTGCCAAAAAAAAATTAATGAAGAGGCAAAGGAAAGGCAAGTTACTATGGGAATAGAGGAGACTGGGGTTCATTGTCAGAGGAGGATACGGAAGCAAAGAAACCCTATTCTGGGTAATGCCAAATGGTCACCTGCACAAAAGGAATTCATCGAAGAGCTTTAAAAAGACTTTATAAATCAACTGAGATTGAGGAAAAACCAAAAAGAAAAAAAAATCCAGAAAAACAAGAAGATTATGAAAAGAAAGTCAACCAAGTAGAAAAGGAGATCCAGAATCTTAAGGAAAAAAAATGACTCTTTGAAAATTAGAATTGGGCAAGGGGAAGCCAGCAGAATCTTAAGAGACCAAGAAATAATAGAACAGAATATAAAGAGTGAAAAAATAGAAGAGAATCAATGTGAAACATCTCATAGGAAAAACAACTGATCTGGAAAACAGATCAAGAAGAGAAAATATAAGAATAATTGGATGACCTGAAAGCTGTGATCAAACAAAAGGATCTTACTACAATAATATAAGAAATAATAAAAGAAAATTATTCTGAAAAATTAGAAGAAGAGGGGAAAGTAAAAATAGAAAAAAAAATCTACTGATCACCACCTGAAAGAGATTCTGCAAGGAAAACCCACGGAAATATCATCATCAAATTCTAAAACCTCCAGCTCCATGATAAAATATTATCATCAACAAGAAAAACCAATTTAAGTATGGCAGCATCACAATCAGAATCACACAAGACATGGCAGCTGCAACACTAAAAGACCACAAGTCTTGGAGCACTATATCTCAAAGAGCAAAAGAACTGGGATTCCAGCAGAAAATATCATACCAAGCAAAGCCAAGTACAATTCTGAATAAAAAAATCCATATTTAATGAATTGTCAAACTTTACAATCTGAACTTAATAGAAGATTAGACTTAGAAGAGCCAATAGAAATATAAGGCACAAGCAAAAGACTAATTATAGGGGACTCAATAAGGACAGACTGTTCACTTTCTTTACAAGGAAGTGTAAAATCTGTATCTAAGATTGTTATTAGAGATTGGGTAATGCATAAGAAAGATTGAGTATGATAAGATTTTTAAAAGCAAAACCATTTAGGGATAGTTAAAATGAGTAATTATATATAATATAATTACATGTGATGTAATAAAAATAATATCAAAGTAATTCTACATAATTGAGCTGTGAGAGGAAGAACCAACACAGAGGAATTAGATGGAGGAGGAAGGGTGGTAGTACTGGAAACCTACTTTCATTGAGAATGGTTTCAAGAGGGAACAATAAATATATATCTAAAAGAGTATGAAAGTCTTCTAAATTCAGAAAGATATAAACATTAAGGGGGAGAGGATGAGGGAGAGATCTTTAGAGGAGAAAGTGAAGGAATAGGTTAAAAAGGGCTATGGAAGGAAGTTTAGATGAATAGGAATGGAAGGATAAGGAAGGATCCTGGAGGGAGGGTGGGTTAAGTAATAGGAGGGCAGGGTAGTGGGTAGAAGTAGAGGAGTTAGGAGGGATAGGCAATAAGAGGTACACACAAACATAAAATAAAGATTAGGAGCATAATTTGTTAGGGTTTAAAAAGGAGCAGGAGTGGTAATTATGATCTCAAACAAAGCTAAAATAGATTTAATCAAAAGAGAAAACTGGGAAACTACACTTTTTGTTGGACATATTCATCAGTGTTGTTTTGGACTATTTAAAATAACTAGACAGTATAAAGTGGGAATGTTGCTATGCTGTAGGAAATGATGAGTTGCTGGACTTGGAAAAATATGGAAAGACTTGGATTTATGAAGGAAGAAGTTATCTACTATCAAAGAAACAGAAGATAAATATAGTGTGGTCTTATACAGATCCATATGTTTACATATATGTCTATATATGGGTATAATTATAGATATGTACATATATGTATGTGTAAATAAGTGTGTGTATATGTATATATATATTTTTGTGTGTATATGTCTATGTATGTATTATGTGTGTATGTATATATCTGTATCTAAACATGTCCGTGCTTAATTGTAGCCTTCTTAGGGGGTCGAGGAGTAAAAAAAAAGTAAAAAGTGGTAATGAACAAGAAAAAACATACAAAGAAGCAAAGAAAAGATGAATAGTTCAAGACACCATGTGTAGTATTTATTATGTAGGCTTTCTTGAAATGGGAATTTATTGCTATATATTTTGAATCCTCTCTTACGTTCTGCTGTGCACAACAATACTTTTTTTCTTTTGTATTTAAGTTTATAATACTTCTTTTTCTTTTCTTATTGTTTGAGTTTTAGTATTTAAGTCTAAAAGTAAAAAACAAGAAAATAGAAAAAAATCCCTATTTAATGAATGACTGTCCTAAAAGATCTCTTTTATGATAAAGAAAGCCCATAGTACCACAGATGTCCACCCTCAATACTGACTGGTTTTTTGCCCATATAAGTTCTTAATGTCAGTCATTGATTGTATGTTACAGCTGACTGACACCTCCTATTATGTGCCTCTCTTTTGTGTCCTATGTGATAGTCATGCATGATTCTCTGGAAATTGTTAGATTCATGTTGCCATACACTGGAAGTAACACTAGTAGTGTGATGGAGTTTTGGGTCAAGAATCTGTAAAGTAAATTTGATACAGGTTAAGTTAACTTCTCACTCAGATGATTTAACTTGAAGCACACTGTAGGCCTGCCTCCACTTAGGTCAAAACCAACGTTTTTTTTGAACAGTACTTTAGTACTGCTCATAAAGAAAAATAAAATTACTTTATACATTCTTTTTTCCTACAAACCCTACTACATTGTCTATGTCTGTCTGCTTTTGTGTTATGAATATACACTATGCTAATTTATACAGTGTGACAGAAAAGGAAGGAAACTTGGTTTCCCCAACTGGATAATAGTTTTAAAATTTTATTTTATTCAGAACTTAATAAATACAAAATACAATGAGTATTTAAAAAAAATAAAATAGAACAGAAAAAGAGAATTTTGCAAGAGACTGATTTTATTATATATGATTTGCTGTTCCTTGGCATTTAATAAGTTTAAATTGTAATTTTGAGAGCTATCCTGCTTTTTTGTGTTGCTTCTGCAAAAGGCCAATTTTGAACAGTTGCTTAACTTTGGGGCCACAACATTCAGACACACTCTGTAGCTTATAGCCAAGAGATATTCAAAATAATGGGCCTCAGGCTTCCAGTTGCTCATTTATCTTTCCTAGCTCTGACCCAGCCCAGAGCAAGTTTGTGAAACTCCTTGCAAACTCTTTATATTAGAGAGAGCTGTGAGCTATCTTTGTTGAAGAAAAAAAGGTAACAATTTCTGAAAACAAGATAAATAGAATTTATTATATAACAAAAATCGATACAAACAGATTTAAAGTTGCAAGATTAACTTGTCTTTCTGTCTTCCTTGGGTCTAGATCTTTAAAGTCATTTTCCAAGTCTGGAAGATCTAATAAATAAATATATTAATGTTCCTTGCCCTTTCCTTATTTTCTTGAATAATAGAGTGATTATAAATAGGAACTGTAGTATTTCATGTATAGTAACTGATGGTAAAAATCTGGTGAATTACTAAAAGGGGCCATTGAAAAACAGGTTGTCAGTGAATGCATGTCATGTTAGGAAAAACAAAATAAGAGTGTAGGAGAATGCAGGAAGGTAAAATTCAAAGAAATTAAAGTTACATTCAGCATATTGTTTGAGTTTATTTTCCCTTTCCTGACATTGCTAATGTGTTTTTGAAATGCATTTTGAAAAATGAAAAACATCCTGGGTTTAAAATCACTTCATTTACGTCCTTAAGACATTCCTTGTCTAGATATTTACTACATAAGCATTTACTGGCAATTCTTTTGATTGTCTAAGTTTTTTATCTGGCAGTATACCCTGAGCAGAAAGGTAATCTTAAATATGCCCAACTTTAAAATGATTGATTAATCATTAAAATTCATTTTAAGGTATCTTACATTCTTTATGTTAAAACTGTTTCCATTTTAGTGTTCCACCCAAGAGTTCTTCTTGATTGTGAAAGCCTTGTGTCACCTGAAGATAGAAATTCAAGCATTAATTCCTTCTATCAATTCCCAAGTTAAATCAGACTTGCTCAAGCAATTCCTTCTGGAAATTCCCGAGTATCTCAACCCAGTGGAGCATTATTTCAATATACTCAATGAACAAGCTGCCAAGTAAGTGTCAGAGCGTTCATTATTTCTTTTAACGTAATGGAATATAATATCCCCGAAGAAACAGTTAGTGGCAAGAATTTGAAGAAGCAAGAGAAGATATAAACTGCTGTAAGATAAAGTAGACAGAACCAGGAAAACAGTATGTATAGTTCAGTTATTCAGTCAACAAGCATTTATTAATTCATTAAATGCTAGGGTACAAAAAAATGGCAAAAATAGTTCCTGCCCTCAAGAAGCATGCGTTTTAATGTGGGAGACGTGTTAAGAATTTGGCATATGTAATATATATATTTATATACACACACAGAGTAGATGGAAGGTACACTGAGAAGGGAAGCCAGTAGTAGTTGTTTGGACTTGAAAGAGTCTGTTAAAGATGTACCAGTAAGAGCAGTCCAGCAGTGAGGGATAGCCAATACAAAGATTCAGAGACCAGAGATGAAGTATTATTTGCAAGGAACTGCAAATAGGGTGAGTATACCAGTTGAATCCTAAGAGTTTGTGGAGGGGAAAAAAGTGTAAGAAGACAGGGAAGATAGGAAAGGTTATAAAGAACATTTAGCTCTAAACAGAAGACTTTGTATTTGATCTGGATATAATAGGGAGTCACTAAAGGTCACTGAGCATAGGAGTAAGTGATACAGTAAGACTTTTGCTTTAGAAAATCACGTTGGCAGCAATGCGAAGGATGAGTTGCAGTAGGAAAAGATTTGAGGCAGGGCAACCAGTTGGAAAACTATTCCAGTAATCCAGGGTAGGAAGTGATAAGAGTCTGAACTAAAATTGTGGTTATATGATTGGAGAGACATATTAGAGGGTTTTAAAGGTAGAAGTGACAAGATTTGGCCACCAATTAGAAGCTTGGGGATTGTGAAGTGAGAGGTCAAGGGTGATATTGAAGTTGCCAGCCTAAGTGAGTGGGAGGATGGTGGTGACTTTGGTAGTAATAAAGAAATTCAGAAGAGGGGGGCGGTTTATGCAAGAGTATTATGAGTTCTGTCTTGGACATGTTGAGTTTGAGATGCAAAACTCATATAATTCAGTTCAAGATGACCAAAGGCAGTTGGTGATGTGTGGCTTTAGTTCATGAGAGAGACTAGGTCTTTATATATTTATCTGGGAATCATCTGTATAGAGGTGACAATTGGACCAGTGGAGCAGATGATATCTCCAAGTCAAAGAGTATAGAGCAAAAGAGAAGCCCAGGACTGAGGTTTGCTGAAAACTCATGATTACTGACTGTGCCAAGGGGCTAAGAGGCAGCCAAGGAAACCGAGGAATGGTTGAAATGATGTAAGAAGAACCAGGAAAAAGCTTTGTTATGAGAACTGAGAATGGAGACTAGGAGGAAAATCTGGGCTAGGAATTCTAGGAGGAGAAGGTGGTCAATTGTGTCAAATTCTGCAGAGAGCTCAAGAAGGGTAAGAATTGAAAAATGTCCTTTAGATTTGTGAGTTAAATTATTATTGGTAACTTGGGCAAGGGTCAGTTGAACAGTGAAGTTGGATTCATGTTTTGCAGAAAGTTTAGAAGGGAATATGAGAAGTGGAGGCTTTGAGTGTGGAATTTGCCATGAAGGGAGAGATAAAGGATGATAGCTAGTGATTATGGTAGGAATGAAAGTCTTTGAAACATAGGCATATTTGTAGGCAGCAGGAAAAGAATCAATGGGTAATGAGAGAGTGAAGATGAGAGACAGTAGGGTAGTGATGGTGATTTGCTTGGAGAAGACAGGAAGGGGAAAAGACCAAAGGTACATCTAGGGTAAGAAAAACCATCTCTTCACAAGAATGGAGCAAAGGAGGGATATGAATAGAGAAGGGGCCAGGGTCTCAGCTGAGTTACTGATTGGGGGGCTGGGGGAGGCTTCATAATCTGTTGTGTAGAGTACAGTAGCAAGTCAGTTAGGGAGGAACAGAAGGTTTGCTTTACTGCAGTGAGGGCCCAGTTAAGACACATTTGGTGTGGATTTGTAGTGGATCCCGTTAGCAGAGTATCATGATGTCCTCCAGCACCATTCGTCACCAGCTGAGAAGTCCATGGAGCAGACAATGGGAATAATCCAGAGTCAGGAATTGTTAAGTCATAATTTGTGAGGAGATAAGGGCTAATGTATTTAAGAGTAGCAGGTATTGCAGAACTGAGGCGTTTTACCTGGGGTCTGAAGGTAGGGAAGGAGTAAGAGAGTGTGGTCATTTCAGTGGGGATGGCTTGGGAAGAAACAAAGGTGAAGGGAGTGGAGGTCATGGTGAGTCTTATGGTTAAGGATCCATGAGACTGAGAAAAATGGAATTATAAACTATTGTGATCAGACAGAAATTTCTTAATTCATCAGCAAGGAAGTGGAATTCTTATAGGTGGGGGGATAAAGAATATGAATGTCTCTGCATAGCTAAAGTAGAATGGAGGAGTGGGTTATAGGAATTGAGTAAATTGAGGTGCTGAGAGGCTAGGGAATTGAAGGAGTATCAGTACACCAGTTGAATCCCCCTTATATGAGGGCAAGAGAGAAAGATTGTGAGCTGGACATTAAACCTAAGGAAGAAAGGAAAGTGGCTTGGGGTCAATAGATAACAGCTTCCAGTCTATGGATGATCAGTTTGAATAGAATGCATTTTAAAGGAGGAGAGGTGATAGAGAGCCTGGGAGTGGTAGTGGACTTCCCATGATAACTCAATGACTCAGTGGGTATGAGAGAAAGTACACCCAGTACTGAAAAGGGTGGTAAGGAAAGTGGTTTCGTTAGGAGGGAACTATGTCTTAGTGAGATTCAGAAGACTGGAGTAAGAAAGGGAGAAAAGGTTTAACATGAAGGGAACATTGTTCATTATGGAATGGGAGTTTCAACCAATACAGTCAAAGGGGCAGACAGTTCTAGTGTAGAACATTAGGTAGGGTTAGTGTTCAGGTAGATGGGCATGAAAGAGTATTGAACTGAGAATGGCAAATGAGGTTTTTACATTGCAGCAAGGGTGGGGCAAGTATAAAGGAACAGGAGCATGCTAACCATTGAAGAATGAGCAGCAGTCAGACACTGATACTTAAGCAAAGTGCCAGTCCCCAGAAAAGAGATCCATTGAAGAAGACAAGAGATTAGACAGTTCAAAGTGTTCCCTTGAGGTTCAGCCTCCTGGTAGGTAGTGATGTTGTATCCTCTGAGACCCCAAGCGGCCCACCTCACATAGGTAGGAGTAAATGCATATGTGGAAACCCATTCAGGAAGCTTCAGGGACATTTGGTCATTATCGTTACCTAGCATTCTTGGTGATTGGGTTTGTTGTGGTTCATCTTGTTTTTCTCTCCATTACCTTTAGTAATAAATAGCAATGTAATTATAGTGACCCCACTTGACCCTGAAGAAGATGTGAAGAGATAAACTTTACTCTTTTTTGGCAGAGATGAGAGACTCTGGGTGTAGGATCTGGTATACGTTGTATATGTTGGACATTTATATGCATTTGAAATGAGAAATCTGTTCAGCTCCTAAAGGATCTAAACTGAAGACTTAAATGTTAACTCTATCCAGATGCAGCTGGAAATAGAAATTTGATGGGTTGCGACTTCACTGTTATTCACTATTATTGCTGAAGGATCAGTAACAGGATTGAGAGCAGAAAGCAATCAACCCTATAGATTACATAGCCCATCCTCTTCATCAAACAGATGAAAAAATTCAGTTACAGAAAAGTTAAGTGACTTGTTCAAAGTTACACAGGTAGTAAGTGCCATAGAGATCATTTTTGCCACTTTCTTACTTTATAGCTTAGCTGAGAATAAGAAAGGCCACATGACTCTTCTGAGATCATATTGTTAATTGTGGACAAAGATGGATCTAAAATCTGTAACATAAATTTTAGCCTAGTACTAATTCTACTACAATCTGCCCACTCACAAAACAGATTCTTCATGAACACAAACACACTTTTTGTTTTTCAGGATTGGAGATAAAACTGAGTTGTTCAAGGAACTCACAGATTTCCCTTCAATAAGTAAGAGGAAAGAGGAAATACAAATGGTTACCACCAAAATTGATCTACATTTGCAAGAAATACGAAGAGTACTAAAAAATCCTTCTGCACATTACAAAACAGTATTGGGACAGGAGGTAATATGAATCTGTACTTTACTAAATTTTATTTTCATCAAAGCTGTTCAATTAAAACTAAAATTTGTTGAGAGAGAAATAATCTTATTACATTATCTTGAGCTTCTCAAATTTCTTTTGCTACGTTATAGTTTTGAAAAGAACAGTTCTGATAGTACTACCTTTTTGTACAGCTGGTCAGAAAATCTGGCTGCTGAAAATACTGCTGCGTTCTGTTTTGCTTTGTTCTTACAGAGTGGATCTTCTTAAGGAACTGATAAATATATTTCATAGATTCCTAAAATGTAGAGCTGAAAGGGCCCTTTTGAGATTATCTAGCCCAACCTCCTTACTTTACAGATTTAGAAATAAATCACAAGAATTTAGGATTTCCCTTTTTATTGGGTCGTATTTTTATACTACCATAAAATCGTTTATGGTATATCCCAGGGGTGAGGAACTTATAGCCTCGAGGCCACGTGTGGCCCTTTAGATCCTCAAGTGTGACCCTTTGACTGAATCTAAACTTCACAGAACAAATCCCCTTAATAAAAGGATTTGCTTTGTAAAACTTGGACTCAGTCAAAGAGCCATAGGTTCCCCACCCCTGGTATAGCTTGTTTTGTTTTGAAGGGGATTTGAAGTGTACTTTAGGGGGCTCAGAGTTACAGAAACAGTCTGCATCACTGTGGTGTGTATTTAGAATTCCTTTTGACTTTATTATCTTGCCCTATCTTAACAGCCATTTCCTGTTAATGCTTTCAAAATTATGGTAAATTTATAAAATTGTGAAATTTTAAAAATGACTATAGAACCCCGTTCTGGTTTATCAGTATTATTCACTAAGCACTTGTTCATAGAATCTTCATGCTACATTGGAAGGGGTAGGGATTTGAAGACAAAGAAGCTAGGTTCAGATCTCCACTTGGCTTCTTTTTTTGTTTTTTGGGCCTATAATATCCTTCCCTGCAGAAGAAAGAGGTTGGACTAGATGCTCTCTAAATCTAAGGCTCTGAATGGAAAGATTGTTGATTGTATGGAATACTGCAGTACTTTAATTAATATAAGATGGATGTTGGAGAATTTCCGTGGTAACCCATATACCTATATAGAAACTTTTATGAACATTAACGTAAAGCATGCTTAGGACTTAGGAGGAATTTTTATAATCAATGTTTATCAACTCATTTTCTTATTGTATTGGGATATTTCAGTAAGTTTGATTGTAATATTAGGGAGACTTGGATTAATTTCTTTTAATAATAATTATAGCTAGCATTTTATATAGTGCTTTAAGGTTTGCAAAGCACTTTACAAATATTATCTCAGTTTATCTTCCCAAAAACTCTGGGAGGTAGGTCCTATTATCATTCCCTCTTTGCAGTTGAGGAACTGAAACACTAAGGGCTTAAGTGACTTGCCTGGGTTCTTACAGCTAGACCTGTGACTGGATTGGAGTTCAGGTCTTCCTGACTCTGGGCCCAGCACTCAATCCACTGTGCTACCTACCTGCATGTATTAATGGAATTAAAATCTGAAATGTTTTTTCATTCAGGACTAATGCCTCAAGTGCAAATGACTCTTTAGATTTCATGTGCCATATCCTAATGTATAACCTCCCATCCATGTGAATCTTTTTTGACGTGTACATATTCATTGTGTTTTGTGATTTCATGCACTTCTTTGAATGCTCTTAGTATACTGCATGATGACAGCAAATGTCATCAAAAGCTCATTCACACAACATTCTTGAAAAAGGTAGAAATTTTTTGGAGAGGGTCCATTTTACACATAATAAAATTTAATGAAATGGCTACCTTGTGTAGGGTCCCACACTGACTCACTAGCAACTTTGCTATGTAAGGTCAGGTACATCTACACAGCCTGGAAAATGCTAACATTCCATATTCTGATTTGAAGATTAAAGAGAACAAGAAATAAACCTACTTTTAGAGGAAGCGATGCAACCTTTTGGCCTGTCCAGGGTCCATAAGCCATGATGTTTTTCCATCTCTTATATTTAGTAAAAATTTGAAGATTCTGAATGGAGATTTTGCAAAATGCAACCTTGTGATTGAGTAATGAAACTGGTGAATTTGGTTTTTTTTTAATAATTAATTTATTTTTAGTTTTTAACATTCACTTCCATAAGATTTTGAATTTTCTCCTCCACCCTCTGCTATCCCCTCCCCAAGACAGCATGCAGTCTAACATAGGCTCTACTCTTATACATTAAGTTAAGTATATTTTATATTATACATTAAGTTAAGTATATTTTTACATTGGTCATGATATAAACAAGAGTTAGAACTAATGGGGAGAATCACAAGAAAGAAGAAAAAAAGCAAAGCAACGAAAGAAAAGGAGTGCAAATAGTCTGTTTCCATCTGCATTCAGACCCCAAACTTCTTTCTCTGGACGTAGATGGTGTTTTTAATCGTTAAACTTTTGGAGTTGTCTTAGATCCCTGCATCGCTGAAGAGAGCTAAGTCTGTCAAAGTCAGCCATCACACAGTGTGGCTGTTACTGTTTACAATGTTCTCCTGGTTCTGCTCCCTTCACTCTGCATCAGTTCATAGAAGTCTTTCCAGGTTTTTCTGAAGTCCTCCTGCTCATCATTTCATATAGGGCAGTAGTATTCCATTATATTCACATACTACAACTTGTTCAGCCATGCCCCAATCAATGAAGATTCAGTTTCCTATTCTTTGCCACCACAAAAAGAGCTGCTATAAATATTTTTGTACATGTGAGTCCTTTTCCCATTTGTATGATCTCTTTGGGATACAGCCCTAAAAGTAGTATTGTAGGTTCATAGAGTACACATAGTTTTACAGCCCTTTGGGCATAGTTCCAAACTGCTCTCCAGAATGGTTGGATCAGTTCACATTAGTGTTCCAATTTTCCCACATCTTCTCCAACATTTACTATTTTCTTATCAAACTGGATAATTTGTAAAAATAGATTTTTACAATTTAAAAACATCATTGTAAAGCTAATCCTAAAACTTTCTCGTGTTTCTTTTTTGGGAGGGAAGAGACCAAAGAAAATAGACTGTAATTTTATGTAATTGTTATATTGATTTATTTTCTGCTTTCTTTTCCCAGAATAGATATGCAACATCAGCGATCACTTAAAAATTTAAAATGTTTAATAAGTGATAATCTTCAAGGAAAATTTGCATGAATCTTATGTTCTTTTATGCTTAAACCATCATTTTAATTGCCAGTTTCTCTAAGGGTTAAAAATTATTAATATAGTAACATTTAAATTTACTTTCCTCCATTTTCAAAAGAGCATAGTTACCAAAATTAAACTAACTATACTTACAATTGATAGAGAAATATTAATAAATGCAAAAAAATGGCAGAAAAAGATCTATAAATCACAGTGCACAAAAATAAATTGGTTCCAAGTTAGCATTTTAGCATTTCCATTTTAAACGCTTATGTAACCCTGAGATCAGGTAGTAGGATTATATGACTTATGTTGGACAAAGTCACCTTCATCTCTTACTCAGCACTCTTATTAATTAGTGTACTATAGCACTGAGCATTGAAGCCAAAGGGAGGCAGGAAGAAACTAGAAAAGATTCAGAAAAGAAAACAAAAAAGCATTTTAAAGGACTGATAACTAAGATAGGTGAGGAAAGGTTTTTAGTATTACAGAATTTTTCACCTTGGAGAAGAGTAGGCAATTTGATAAAGATTCTTAAGAAGACAATAGGTATTCTTTTTTCACTAGGTGAGATAGATAATGCAGCCTAAAGGATTCAGATAAGACAAAAAAAACCCCTGCCTAATAATTACTGTTGAGCAAGTTACCAAAAGTTGTTACCAGAAACTCTCCTTTCAACATACCAAAGAACAAGACCCTTTCTAAAGGGTCACTGAGGAGGAATTCTACAGAGGAATGGATTAATTTATATTTGAAGATCTCTTCTGGTTCTAAGATTTAATGATCTCTGTGCTATATATTGCAGTGATTGAGTATGTTAACTTGCAGCTGATACCACCATATCTATGCCCATTTACTATCAGAACTAGCAGTTATTTGGGTTGGAGGACAACTTTTTAGATATCACTATACCTAGGACCAGCTAAGTGTTGATGCAGTGGAAAGAGCAGCAGGCTTGGAGTCAGGAAGACCTGAGTTCAAATCAAGACTCAGACACGACCTGTGTGACTCTGGGCAAGTCACTTGCCCCCATTTGCCTCAGTTCCCTCATCTGTAACATGAGCTGGGGAAAAAAATGGTAAACCACCCCAGTTTCTTTGCCAGAAAAACTCCCAGTGTGGTTCCAAAGAGCAATGCCTCCAAGGTGGTTCATGTCATTTGGCCCCATTCCCAGAGGCAGTGCCCCAGCTCCTCATAGCCTCCTCTTACCCACCGCAAATATTTAGTGGCAGGTTTACATACCTCTCAGGGTCAGGTGCTCTTATCCATGCTCCTTTTACTTCTTTACACATGTGGAAAGCATGAGAAAAAGACCAGATGTGGATGGAGTGTGTGTCACAGGCACTGCTCTCTCAGGGACTAAGAATGACTTTCCAGAATGCCCCATTAGTTAATGTTTTACCCAGGACTAATTACAGTTTAAGTTCAGTCATATACAAAAATTAGCTTTTTAGATAACCAAAGAATTTGGGAGATTTAAAAACAATCATCCTAAATATCCAATGTTTCCTTTTCATTTATTTTAGTTTCTCATAGAAATAAAGAACTCTCTCCTATCTTCTGTACCATCTGATTGGGTTAAGATTGGAAGGTAGGTGTAAAAATAATTTTTTCTTCTTATTTAACTTTACGATGACATTACTATTTCTATGTATAAATGGAATCTGAATAGTCAGATTTTCAAGTTAAAAACAAAGCCTTTATTTTAGTTCTGGTAGGGGACATTTAAGTAAACAGCATCAGCATTCTAATGATCATTTTAAAAGGTGGCCACCTTTTCATTTAATGTAAATGCTTTACTGGGCATTTTACAGGTCAGTATTTTATGTTTGCTGTCAGATTAACTGAGACTGTGACTTCACTGGAGACATGTATGTGAGAAAAGTAATAGGAGCCTTCAGATGACAAGGGGGATTCCTCTGCTTGAGCATTTTAATTTTCTTGATGCATGAGGCTTTTTAAAATAAGGTAGATATTTAATTTCCAGCTTCAGATACATCATAACCTTTCCATTTTTTGTGGTTTTCATAACAAAGGAGATTACAGAGTAACTTATTCATTCTAGTGCGTCAAGATCTACTGCAGATTGACAGCAGTAGATTCATCATATGTTAGCATCTAGGTCCAGAATGAAGATAGAGCTTTTTTCCTTCAGCATAAGCAGTGACCCTTGTAACATGGGCCTTATTTCAAAGAAAGACAATAGTTACCAAGGGATAGTATGGCATTATGTATTAATTAGGTCAGTAATTAACCTCAAAAATAGTGTCCTTCACAAAAATGAATTATCTTGTCCTTATTTACTATCAGAGCTTCTATGGCATCACAGTGAAATGGCATTTGTTTTTTTCGACAGCATTGATAAGATCACAGAAAAGGAAAAATAAAGTTGTTAATAGTATTAAAGGAGCTATAAAAGGGACTGCAAAGATTGTTTTCATTTATTCTCCATGTCAGAAATAGATTACAACCTATATTACAACACAATAATGAATTATTTTTCATTTTAATTGTTAGAGTAATGAGTTGTTATTTATTGCCAGTAGCACAAGAGGCCCTCACAGTGCCCAGATCTGCTTTATAAATTCCTAACACCTTGCTTTTTTTTTCCCTGTGCATTTGGAAGTTTTAGACATCAGACTCAGATATTCTGACATCTTTTCTTCCTCCCAAATCTATTTATTCATTTTCCTGCCTTTTCAGACATTTCTTCCTTTTATCTTCCTTTCCTTTTACTCCAGTTTTATCTTAGCTTCCAGCTAGTAAGTGGAAATATTATTTTCAGAGAAATTACTTGAGATTGGATTGTGGGAGTCTCCTCAGAACTATAACTGGAATATCATTAAATCATTTGTAACAGAAGAGAGAGAACTGTGATAAAATGCATTTGCATAGAAACTTAGACCACATTTAGTATAAAGGAAACAAGTATGGGATAGTATGATACCAGTCATCTTTGGAACATTTAGTAAAGGTAGTTGAATGAGTGAATAACTGAAATTTTAGTGGAAGTTTTTTTCTCATTGTTTGGCTACTGGGGTTATAAGAAGGGTAGGTTAGTACCTCATGAGCCAGACTTTTAAAGTGGTATGGTAAAGAAGATAAATCCATCCTCTTGGTATAGTGACTTGCCAAGTTCAAGTTGATTGATGCCAGTGCACTATGGACTGAGAAAATGGAAAGGGAACAGAGGACAAGTAGCAGTTCTTGCCATCAGATAGCTTATTCAAGCTCTACTCTTTTCCTAATGTCAAAATGGATGAGAACATGTGGGGATTATGGATAGAAAAACTAGGAAAATAACAGTGACTATGCATTGTTTTTCTACATGGGAAATTTAGAAAATATAGCTCACTTTCCAAAGATTTCTTTCACCTTCATTCCCCTTTAAATTAATGTGCTGGGTTTTGTTACATGATATATATGTATTTCTAATCAAACTGGTCTTCCATTAGCAAATTTTACAAGAAGGAACCTTCTATTGCTAAAACAAAACATTTGAAATACTGAATTTGCCATACAGGTTTCATATTCAAGAGTAACTTTCAGAGGTTTTCTGTCCAAACCTTTGTGTAGAATCCAAGAGCTTTTCTTTATGGTAAAGATTATTGAAATGAATATATTTGAGTAGCATAATAATGGAATGCTCCCTCTTTACATCTGTTTTCAAGGTTCATCAGAGAATAATGAAGAACTACTCTAATTTTCTGAAGTGATGGTATTACTGATTTCTAAGTAACCTTGATTTCCTATTTATGTTTTTCCTCTCTTCTAGCACAAAAGCTGTCAGCCGCTTTCACTCTCCTTTTATTGTAGAAAATTACAGACATCTGAATCAGCTCCGGGAGCAGCTAGTCCTTGACTGCAACACTGAATGGCTAAATTTTTTAGAGTGAGTTTACAATGAAATGTTATAATCTGACTCTTGCTTTGAGAAATAGACCGGAAAATCTTTCCATCAAAAGGAAAAGTAGAAATTACTGCTTTGATTTCTTCTGGCCTGCCATAAAATAGTTGAATACTTTGATTTTATTTTTAATCCATTGAAATGTAAGCTCATCTTAAAGTCTTTGCTTACAGAATAAACATTCATTTTTGTTATAGTACTATAAATTTAGAGGCTGTGGATTTGACAGTCAGTAAGTCATTGCCTTCAGTTATTACTTAACCCTATTACATACTCATAGTTTGTTTCCACAGTTGAGAAAATATGAACCGATAATTTGGGAATCATTTATTCCATTATAAGAAATAAAGAAAGTTTGCCTTTTTCCTCTACATTAGTCTTAATTGCTGGATACCAGAGTATACAGTTGGTTATTTTTCTATGTTCTATATGTATTTTGATGTCATTCTATAGAAAGAATGTACTCCCACTAGCCAATTTTCTAGATACTCATATGGTTATTTTTATATTGTCCAAACTGTTGCACAGAAAGAAAGCTGTCTCTGGCAGCTATTATGTTAAAGTGACCACATTCCTGCTGTTAAGTATATAGCACTTGTCACGTGCAGATAATATCTTCTAATAAACCCTTTTTATTGTTAAGTAACTGGTGTTTCCTACTCCCCCTTATTGTTGCCCATGTTGGTCATATGTTTATGTTAATGTTGAACTTAGAGATGGGATTTTTTTTCATATTTGTAGTCATGCTTAGCATAATGTTGCCTAAAAGTCATTAATAGCCCCATTGTTGGAAACTCCTCTCAATATTTTGATATTTTTAACCAGTCACTCAATACAAATGATAATGGGTTGCCATCCTCCCCTTTTCTTGCTGTTTCATCAAAAATTTCATTTTTAAAGAACTAATTAAGCTAGGCAGGATATACCTGGGTTTTTAAAAGTTCTTTTCTTAATTTATATCTTTAGTTTTTATTTCACTTTCATTTACAAATATATCTGTCCACCTTCCATACCCACTAAATCATTTTATATAATATTGCACCTTTTAATAGAGAATGAAAAGAAAGATGCGGGGAAGGGGGGGGAGGTTAAGCATAGCCTACCAGTGGTCTAATGGTCTGTGCAGCATTCTTCACCCATAATTCCCCAGCTCTGTAAATATGGAGGGATTGGAGTTTTCTCATCTCTTCTCCACAACCATTAGTGGCTGTTATAATTAATCATGTAGTGTTCAGTTTTTGTCTCCTTTGTTCTTTCCTTTATATTGTTTTAGTTTTTATCCACATCTTGTTCCTGTTGCTGCTTACTTCCTTCATCAGTTTATATAAGTCTTCCCATCTGTCTCTGGATTCTTCATGCTCATTTTTTTTACAATGAAATAATATTCCACCTTTTGCACAATTTGCACAATTTTTGTTTTTAGCCGGCCCATTATCAATAAGGTAGATTGGGCAGCTAGGTGATTCATGGATATAGTGCCATACCTGGAGTCAGGAAGACCTGAGTTCAAATCCAGCCTTAGAGACTTGCTAACCATGTGACCCTGGGCAAACCACTTAACCCTTTTTGCCTCAGTTTCCCCATCTGTAAAATGAGCAGAAGAAGGAAATGGCAAGCCCCTCCAGTATCTTTGCCACGAAAATCCCCATGGAGTCACAGAGAGTTGGAGACAACTAATGACTGAGCAATAGCCGCAATCAATAGGCAGGCTTGAATTTTTAGAGCGTTCATTGACAAATATTTACAGGACAATAAAACAGGAACAATAAAGGCAGAAACTCAGG
Organism: Potorous gilbertii; assembly: GCA_028658325.1. Classification (NCBI taxonomy): domain Eukaryota; kingdom Metazoa; phylum Chordata; class Mammalia; order Diprotodontia; family Potoroidae; genus Potorous; species Potorous gilbertii. The sequence continues at coordinate 691,995,081 of CM053769.1, read as the reverse complement.
ACAAATTCTAGAAGGTTTAGGTCAGTGTGATAGTGATAAGTCCTTTCATTTTTATCTCATTAACTTTGCTTTCTTCAGTATCTCAAGCATTTCTACCTCTGTGTACACTACAAGCCCTCACCACTTTAGTAAGTGAGGTGTGTAATTCTCCCAGACTGAAAATCATAGAGGTGCTTTTTTTTTTTAAATCAGCAGATATTTATTAAGTCTTTTCCTGTGTGAAGAGCATTATGTTAAGAGAAATGATTAGGTAAAACACTCGTCAAGGAGTTTTTGATTTTCGTTCAGGCATTTTTCATTTGTATCTGATTCTTTGTGACCCCATTAGCAGAGATATGGAAGTAGTTTGCCATTTACTTCTCCAGATGAAGAAACTGAGGCAAACAGGGTGAAATGACTTGCATAGGGTCACACAGGTACTTCTCTGGCAACATTTAAACTCTTAAGGGTAAATCTTCTTGACTTCAGATCCAGCCCTCTATTCACTATGTCACCTAGTTCAGTAGGGGACATTTCAGTACAATTCAATAAATATTTATTAAGCATGGTTTTAGGTCCTAGGATGTTAAAAATATGGTCTCTACCAGGAGTTCTTAATCTGCTTTCTGTAAACTTGGTTTTTGGAAATATTTGGACAATTGTATTTCAATTAATAACTAATTGAAATTGGTTGTCTTTTGTAATCCTGTGTATTTTATTTTGTGCATTTAAAACCATTCCAAGATGGAGTCCATGGATCTCGACAGCTTGCCAAAGGAGTACATAACAGAAGTGGTGAAAAACCCCTGCTCTAGACCATGCTTTTTAGGAGCCTGCAGTATTAAAAAGAAAAGACATTTCGCACAGATATGAGTAAGACAAGGAGCCATGCGTTAGTGAAAAGGAGAAAATGGGGCAGGAATCATTTTGTTTGAGGGAATTACAAGTAGAGTTAGGGAATAGTGCAGCCTAGCTAGAACACAGAATGTTTAAAGGGAAGCGGGGATAGCATGCAGTTACAAAAATGATAGGAACCAGCCTATGGAATGCTTGGAGTGTCTTGGTTGCAAGCTTACCCTTCTTGCAGTTGGCAGTGAAGATTTCCTTAATTGGGTAATGGCATTGTCTGCTGTCTGTTAGAATCTGACTACTGACTTGTTGCAGCACTTATAAAAGAAATGTAAAACCAGAAGAAAGACTAGAAATGAGAAAAAGATGTGGAATGAAAAAAAACTTTACAATTTCACCCTAATCTGTTTAAATGATATTCACATCTAAAGATGGGAAATGAGAAATGCTAAAAGTACAGTCATAGTGATTATAACAATTTTGCTAGTTATGTTTAACCAATATAAAACAATTGCCATAAAAAAGAGACCAAAAGAACCTAAAAAACAATGCTTGATCTTCTTTGATAGATCCGTGCTCAGGTAGGAAATTTCACTTCTTAATGTTGGCTGTGTATAAGTCAGTCTTTTTTGGCATCAGCAACACAAACAGCTGATACCATCAAGTCTTCAGTGATTCCTTGATCCCTTTCCTGTTCAGAGTTCACATATTATTTATTTTTCTCTGAACATATTATCCATACTGAAGCTTATCTGCCACTTTTCTGTGTATTTACAAAACCTTTGCAGCATGACTGTAGTTTTTTCCTCTAATTTGTCCAGTCTCTGCATGGAAGACCTAAGAGGTCCTTCTCATCCTGCATTCACCTTTTCAGATGATTTTGATCCAGGAGGGCTGGCTACACAGGATGTTATTGATTAGGTGGATCTAGACCAAAGCCTTTGACAGCAATTCTGGTCATGAACTTTTCCAGGCTGCTTCGGAGCTATGTTTCATTAGTTGTTTTGATCCAGGGCCCTTCTGCTGTACAGTCGACTTGATGAATACTGTGTCAAGACTGATACCTTGATCCCCGTACCTGACTCTATTGTGATTAACCCCTCATGACCTGGTCCAGTAACACTCACCCTGGCACTACTTACCAAGTGAAGGAAGGAAGTCAAACACTGCTCTTCTTTTCTTAGTTTGGCAAACTTTCCAACTAAAGGCAAACGGACGTGTTTTACCATATTCATTAGCAATTCCACTGGTTATTAAGCAGAGCTGAGAGGTGAAGCAAGGAAAGCTGGAGTTAACTTATGTGGCTGCTTGTTAGTTTCACTGATAAACATTTCATAGAACAGTATGTTAGAATTAATAGTTGAGGTGAGGAATGGTTAAAATATATAACCTTATTGTGTTGTCCATGCATCCATCCCTGCTGTCTCTTGCCACAGATAATCAAAGACTGGCTGAGATTTAACCAATGCTCTTACAGTGAGAACTCCCAGGAGAAAAAGGCCCTGGTTGCCATGAGCACTGTTTAATGAGATGCCATAGGGTCTGAATTACTTATTTTGTTTTATTTTTTTTTACTAACCCAGATGAACCCAACATCAAAGAATTGAAAGCTAGTGATGCAACCAGTGTATTGTCTCTTCCTGGCATGCATGCATTTCTATCATTAACATTGTTTTTGATCAGAATGCTACAGGAAATAAAAGATGTCAAAAATCAGTGAATGAAAAAGAAATGTATTTCCTGCTTGCATTCTGAAAAGAAGGCTGAGTACTAGATTGTGCTCTGTTGGACTCAGAAACCATTTCATTTTAAAATTCTTTTAAAATTGAATTATAGTAAGTCTTAAGCAAAGTTCAAACATATTAGAAGTGTATTCACAAACAAGCAGGAAAATATTTCCTTTTCTCAGTTAAATTCATATTCATGGAACAGAATCTAATCCAAAACTCAGCCAGCCACCGATAGAGCTGTAGGAACTTACTGTTTGCCATAGACTGCGCTGTCTTTATCTGCAGTACACAGATGCAGGTCTTACTGACAACACAGTACACAGTCTCCATTCTCTTAGTGATTTTTCGATTAATAATGTCATTGGCTGGTATTAAGAGTGGAACCAGGAGCCATAAGTCTTTTGCTCTTTCTTTGTCTTTCTAGCACTTCACATAGTCGTTGTTGGGTTGTTTCAGTTATATCCCACCCTCTGAGATCCCATTTTGATGCTTTCTGGGCAAACGTAGTGGAGTGGTTGGCCATGTCCTTCTCCAGCTCATTTTACAGATGAGAAAACTGAGGCAAACAGGGTTAGGTGACTTGCCCAGGGTCACACAGCTGGTTAGCAGCTGGGGCCAGATTTGAATTCATGAAGACAAATCTTCCTGATTCAGGTCGTGGTGCCCTATCCGTGTGCTACCTTGCCACCCCAAAGGAAGGACTGGGGCTTTGTGTGGACCTGACTTGCCTACCTAGGGGTACATGGTCAGAGGGTGGGAAGATCATTCACATCCCACTCTTCTCTGCAGAGCTAATTATTGTCTTTAACACAATCACACAATGTACTATACAATTACATCCATTGTAGCCTAATTCTTCCCTACTTTACCTGCTTCTGTAACTGGGTAAACTCAACCTAACCTTACCTTAACTTAAGCAGTTGCGTTGATAGGATCCTAAATTTGGAGCTAGAAGGGACCTAGAGGCCATTGAGTCCAAACTCCCATTTTGCAAATGTGGAAACCAAGGGTAGAGTTTTTGTGAAATCATCCATTTGAATTCTGCCTTGGATGCTTTCTAGAACTATTGATCTACCAACCTCAGTTTCTTTATCTGTAAAATGAGGGAACTATACTTGCCAACCTCCCAAGACCTTTTCTACTCTAAATCTGTAATCTTCTGATCCTAAATGACTTGTCTAGGTTCATACACTTGAGGTAAGATAGCTTCCTGACTCCGAAGTCATTCCCATCCCCTAGTATACCCAGCAGGAGCACGCACGCGCGCACACACACACACACACACACACACACACACACACACTATTGTGGTTGGACTGGAACACAGATCACCCTGGGTATAATAAAGGGGTGGATGCCAAGCCCCAGAAGTAGATAATAGAGGAGACACGGAGGCATAATGTAATATTAATGGTGGATTTCAGCTATCTGGGCATATGATGGAGCCTTCCCTTTTTTCTGAGAGCAAAGTAGCCTTCAAGTCTTTGATTTGACTGGTGAAAAATTCATTCTTGGAAGGTGGAAAAAACAGTGAAAATAACTGCTATTTTGTAACTGATTCTGATCAATGGCAAATAAATACTCAGGACCAATAAGGATATTGAATAAGAAATGATAAGAACTTTAGGAGGAAGCAACAGATAATGAAAGCAGCTCTGGACCTAGTCCCATATGTACCATAGGTTTGGCTGGAGTGTTTTTCAGGGTTCAGGAAAAGGACAGGCAGGATTTAAAGTCTCAGCAAGGAAACTTGGTTCAAAGGGGAGGATGCTGTCAAGAACAGCACCCTTACAACACAGACAATAGTGACACAGGCGAGAAAAGAAAGGGAACCGTCCTTGGTATTTTCAGAATAACAAAGTGTGTTTTAAAAAGCTTTTGTACAACATCACATCCTGCATTTCATTAACATGAAGTCAGCTGCCTGATTTCAAAGATCTAAGTGTGCTTTCTCCCTTCTAGCTCCAAGTCAGGCTCTCTCCAGTGCAAAGCGAGGGGAAGTACTGCATATACTGTTAGACCTTTAGTTTATTGATTGATTTTGTAAAATTGGATTTTTTTTTATCTTTTAAAATGTTTGTTACCCAGAGAAGGCCCTTTTGTTAAGGAAAGGATAGGGGATATATTTTGAAATGAATGTGATTCAAAAATAGAAAACAAATAAGAGAATTATATTGTTTTTTCAAAAAAGAAATTCTTTCTAGATCAAGGAATTACAATATTGGTGGGTGTGGTGTAAAAATGGAAACATGATCTGCCTGTATACACAGTATTTTATAATTTTGTATTTATGAATATGTATCATTCCACCCCCAAACAATTTAAAAAAAAAAGGGACCTGCATGTTCCAGTGACTGTCTTGCTAAGAAAAATAAGATGAGAGATTCAGGGGCTGTATTCAGGGGCTTTTTGAGCATGAGGTGAGATGACCTGAATTTGTGTCTGAAAAGGTGAAATAAAGATGTTATGTTTGATGTGACCAGTCTAGCCATCAGAAATTGATGTGTTCACTTTTCTTGTTTGTTTTTGTATCTCTGCAGTCATTTCAGTGAACACTATCACTCTTTGTGTAAAGCGGTTCATCACTTAGCAACTGTCGACTGCATTTTTTCACTGGCCAAGGTCGCTAAGCAAGGAGATTATTGCAGGTAATCTACTTTATTCATATCTCTTTCTTATTGTTTTAAATCAGTCAGTCATTTTCTCTCTCTTTTAGAGTTTTATATAAAAAATAAGATTACTCATTTATTTGTCCTGTGGTAAAGTTAGATATGATATGTGTATTGTGCATTTGACATTGTTTTATCAGTAGGGATGAGCAGCTCATGCTTATTATCTTACAAAACATCTCAGTTCTCAAAGTAGTTCTTTTTTGAGGCTTCATCTTCTTCTTTTGCTCAGACTGGAAGTCAACTGGCCTTTCATAGGCCAGTTCCCTCTGCTGGTTATCATAGAAGCTTTGACCTGCTTCATTTATGGCCTGGGCTGTTTTACCAGTCCATAGGCTGCCTAGTGGTCTATCCATGCTCTTCAGTCACTCCTGGGGGACTCACTGTATTGATTCTGGACTTCATGGGGACACCCAGTCACTTTTAGGTGCACCCTCTATAGCTCAGAGCTCCCCAGCTCAAGCAGCCTCCCTGGTTGTAGGGATTACAGGTGCATACCACCACACCTGGCTCAAGACAGATCTTTTATTGTAACTTCAGCAGGGCACTAGCTATAATCAATTTGATTGATTTCTATTCTGTGTGATGAAATGTGTAAAACAATAAGTTGACCTTTCTTTCCTTTGTTGGTATAGTATTAAGGGAAATGGTATGAGCCAAGACTTAAATATTCTTTTATGATGATGCCTGTGATTTTTAAAGTTTGAGTGGGTTGAGTAAGTTGGAAGGTGAGTGATGTGTTGCCATACTCCCTGCCATCTGAGGCCCTTTTAAAGCCCTCCTACTACTCATAGAGTGATAGTGCTGAGAGAAATGTAGTCATACTTGTCCCTGGGCGTAAAGGGAGTTACCCCAGGTCTCAGAGCTTATGTGTGACTGAATCCAGGAGTTTCATTCCAAGTCTGGTGCTCTTTCTGTTATGCACGATTGTTTCTATGGCTTCTTTCCCTTTTCCCTTACTTTGCATCTCAGTAAATCAATAAATCTGTATTCAAAGCCTCCTTACTATGCACCAAGCTCTGTGCTAAGCTCTTGGGGTACACAAAGAGGTAAAAGAGTCTCTACCTTCAAGGAGCCCATAATTTAATGAGGGAGAAAATATGCAAACAAATATGTACACACAAGCTGTGAACAAGATAAAAAGGAAAACAAAATTGACAGGTAAGGTGCCGGAATTAAGAGAGGTTGGGGAAGGCTTCTTATAAAACATGAGATTTTAGCTGAAAGCCAAATAGTTGGAAATGAGGAGGGAGAGGGTTTCAGCCATGAGGAAACAGTCAGAAAGAATGCTTGGAGCTGAGAAGAGGGAGTGTTTAATTGTGGAAGAGCCACAAGGCCAATGTCAAGTACTTGGTGGAGAATGAGGTCTAAGAAGATTGAACAGGTAGGAAGGAGTCAGGTTATGAGGGCTTTGAATGACAGACAGCATTTTGTATTGCCCCGAGGTTACATGGAGCCCCTGGAATTTATTGAGTATAGGGAGGAGAATGACATAATTGAACCTGCCCTTTAGGAAAATCATTGATGGCTGAATGAGGATGGATTGCAGTGGGGAGAGACTTGAGGCAGGCAGATGATAACCTCCCGTAGATATTATTACTAGTGGTGGTAGTAACAGCTGATATGTTGTGTGTGTGTGTGTGTGTGTGTGTGTGTGTGTGTGTGTGTGTGTGTGTATTTGAACATGTAGAGTATTTTAACAGAGTGCTTTACATACTAATTGTATCCTCACAGGAACTCTGTGAGCTAGTTGTTATAGGTATAATTCTCCTTTGTAGAATGATAGAGCTGAAAGAAGCCTGAAAGTTATCTAGTGCAACACCCTTATATTTGCAATTCATCAAGGTTAAATGACTTGACTGTGATTTCACAGCTAAAAAGTACCAGAGACGGGATTTGAACCCAGGCTTTTGACTCCAAAGCTGATTCTTTTTCTACCAAGCCAGACTGCCACAGCTTATCTTTTTACTACATGTAAATATTTCTTTCTAGAAGAGCTGGAACATACTAGATATGAGCTTTAGGAGACATGAGAGGATATTCCAAAGCTGTTTTCGAGCCAAGAGCAAGAAGAGAATGCCTAAATATAGGAGAAGACAGACCTGGAGTGGGGTGGGAGAGAAGAGGGGAGTGCACTTGTCATGTGTTTGGACAGGACGTATTTGACACTCTGAGTAGGGAGAGACTGATTTTTCTGCCATGTAAAGGTTCGTGGGCAGCGAGGTAGCACAGCAGACAGAGAGCCAGGCCTGGAGTCAGGACAGTTCATCTTCCTGAGTTCACATTTTGCCTCAGATACTTACTAGCTGGGCAAGTTGCTTCACCCTGTTTGCCTCAGTTTCCTCATCTGTAAAATGAGCTGGAGAAGGAAATGGCAAAGCACTACAGGATCTTTGCCAAGAAAATCCCAAATGGGGCCACAAAGGATCAGACACAGCTGAAATGACTGAACAACAACACAGGTTCTTGAGTCCTTAAGGCAGGTCACTTGGGTCCTCTCTTTAGTTGAGAAGAAAAATCTACCACCTAATTTATAATGAATGATAAACATACAGGTTGAAGTAATTCACGTAAAAAATAAAAATACATCACATACCATTTGTTATCCAAGATATCAATTAGTTTTTGACTTTTCAATCAACTAAAAGATTATTACCTTGTTATAAAATTGTGTGAAAAGTAATCTTTAGAAATTTTCCTTCAGCCCCTTCATTTTACAGATGAGGAAACGGGTCAATGAGATTATGCAGCTGGTATTCTGACTCCAACTCTATGCGTTATTCCACACTGAATAGTTACTATTTGCAAGGTGTAGATGGGACCTTTCAGTTTGGGGCTCCTTGGACAGCAGGTTTTTCATTATCATATTTAGAGAGGAAAAAACAAATAAAATCTCATTCACTGTTGAAAGATTAAATAATTCACCCCTCTAAATGATTTTGAGGTTTTATATTGAGAAGAAACATATTTCTCAATTAAGCTTAATATGGAATGATCATATAAATATTTTCCCAAAACAAAAAGGCCAGCAATTTTTTTGAAAGAAAGACCACTTAAAGGAACAGACCAATTTGAACTTCTTATTAATTTAAAGTGTTGGTAAGTAAATTGATTTTTCAGTTGTGCTTCCAGCTAATAAGATGAATTTCAAAAATGTTTCATGTACCAGCAAACATCCTAAATCTTAATGATTTCTCTGTAGCATATATTAAAATTTTTTTGAAAAATCATATTATAATTGTTGGAGTTATGGAATGACTACATTTTGTATTGTTAAATAAAAGTTAATACAAGATGACTTCAGAAACATTTCAGTTTTAATTTGAGGGTCACAAAAACAAGATGTTTTCCCCAGTCTCCATTAATTCGGGGTGGGGGAGAGAAAGCAACCGAGCCAGAAAGAGGAATCATACATTAGTCATAGAGCAACTGCAGCTGAATCCATAAGTTGAAAAAGCACAGAAGTCAAATCGCTGCCAGCAGCTCAAGCCATCGCTTCCTCTCAGAGTCCACCAGAGGCAGCCCAAGAGGTTCTGAACCCAAACTTAGTGGGATTAGCCTTGCTTCCCAGATGACCAGTCCTGCTATTGTTGAGGGGAGCAGTTACTTATAGTATCCCACTGTCCATAGGAATACCAATTGCTGACTAACTGCCATTAATGCTTGGTAAGCCCGAGAGTCATGGAAATGTTGTTGCTCCCAAGCAACTTCTGCCCTCTTGACCCAGGGAGCAGCTTTTGTGGAGATGTGACTGTTTCTGCAGATGCTTTAACCCATGGCCCAATAAACAGCCACAGTTATGGAAGACCTGGTTGGAGAGGAAGAGGGGAGGATTTCTTAACATCACTGTTTTTGGCATTGTCAGATTGTTAAGCATTAGAAAAAGATGTAATTTCATCAGTGGTAATATCATACCCATCAATGATACTTCAAAAAAAAAACAATAAACACTAAAAAACTCAAAGAAGAAGATGCATTGCCATCGGCTTTATCACTACACCTTGAAGATTATGGGACTGTACAATCTAATTAGTAACTGGAAGGGACTGTCTCTGCTTTTCTATTTGTATCCTGTGTACTTAGCACAGTGATTTGTACTATGCACATTTGTATTGCTTTCTAATGGTGTACATACATAAATATGTGTGTATATTTATAACGATTTATAATGCTTTGCGTTTCATTCATTCAGAGACCCCCCCCCAACAAAGTAAAATATTTATGAATTAGCAGAAGTTAATCCCAATACTTAAAGTGGACACAGCATTCTTTCCTGAAAATAGCATCTATACTCCTGGAAGAGACAGACCCTGATAGACAGGCTCATACCTAAGGCCTATATTAGGTTCCTTTCTGGCTGCTGCTGAGACTTTGCAGGCACACTTCACTCCCTCCCTGCTTCCCCCTGGCAAGAAGCTGCAGACATTGAGTTAATGACCATTGAGGCTGCAAAGACTCTTCTCAGAATATTCTTTCCATTCTTCTCCCTCCTGCAAAAAGTGGAAGACACTCATTAACCTCAATCAAAGAAGGATGTAGAGAGAGCTCAGAGAGTAAGCAGGGCAACGGGCAAGCATGAGGGGCTACCCTGGGCCTGAAGGAAGGGGAACTGAAACTCAGCTGTGGCCAGTCCCTCCAGCAGCTATTTGGATCTGGGCAGAGACCGGTGAAGCCTAAAAGTAAGTCCGAATGAAACCGTGGGCAGAAGCTGAGTCAGCTTTCCAATCCAGCCCCAGAGGTGTGCCCACCTGCAGAGGGGGAGGAGTCCGAAAGACTAAGGAATAGAAAGGGAAATGCAAAAGCATCCAAGATCTCATGAGAAAGAAAGATCAAAACCCAGGAAATAATAATAATCTGATATTTAAAGAGTACTTGCTGTGCACCAGGCACTGCTACTGCCCCCATTTAGGGGTGAGGTAACTCAGGCAAGCAGGGATTAAGTGACTCGCCCAGGGTCCCACATCTGGTCTGTGTCTGGGGCTGCATTTGAACTCGTGTTCCTGTTACCACACCCAGAGCTGTATCCACTTGGTCAGCAAGCTACCTCTTAAGCACAAACAGATAAATGAACAGAAAGGATCCTAACACTGAAAAGAAGACTTAGTACTAAATCCTCAAAGAGATTACATAACTCTGTTAACAAATATTACAAGACAAAAGAAAGTGAGCTAATTCTCTTATCTATAGAATACCAAAACAGCAAGGGAAAAAAACAAAAAGAAATTATAGAACAAGTCCAGAAAAAGAAATGAGATATACGAGAGAAGAAATTTGGGATGAATATATGTCAGAATTTTTAACTGTAAAGGTAGAAATTAAAAAAAAAATTAGTAGACTAGAAAAAAGAAATCAAATCCATGGTGGAGAGTTTCTCTAAGGAAGCAAAAGAGAAAATATTAGGTTTGGTATATAAAATACTGAAGTAGAGGAAAATCTGTCAGAAGAGAAGCAAACAATGAAAGAAAACACAAGACATCCTCTTGAAGATAGGATAGCATATGCAGGAGCAGCTTAAGGATCATAGGTCCCCCAGAATAATGTGATTGAACAAAAAAATTCTGAGCACCTTGATACAAAGAATAATATAAGAATACTCTACAGAACACTGAGTACAGGTATCAAAGCACTAATTGAAAGAATCCAGTCATCTCTAGATAGAAGCAACAAGAGTAATCCTCTGTACGTCAGACTCCAAGATAAAGTGGTTAAATTTAGTGTTTCCAGTGACACCAAGTTCTGCATTCAGTCAGGATGAAGAAGTTTAAGTCCAAGTCACAGAATTTATTCCACACCCACCAGAAACTGCAAAGAATAACAATAGTGACAATGTAACAGTATATTCTGGAGCTCAGTCTGAAGTTTAGAATGACATTCCTCAGATTTGTAACTAATCATCAGTGAAAAAAGGTGATCATTCAGCTGAAGACACATTCTTTCCCTTCCCCCAAAAAAGATATGAACAGAATACTTGACTTGAAAACACTCCAGACAGTAAGATACAAGAATTTAGAAATAAGAACAGCAAATAAGTATAACTACAAAGGAAAGAATAGATAATGAAATTAATTGCCCATGTTTAGAGTTTATTTTAAAGAGAGAAAAAGAGAAAAAAGAACTGGCCTGCAGTGTTAGAAAAAAGGCAGGTGGAGGTGATAGGAGAGTTGTCAAGTTTTTTTAAAAGCACACAAGGGAATAGAGATGTTAAGTGAAATTAAAGAAATAGGAGAGATGGAGGTAGAAGAATTAAGCCTCACAACCTCTGTGCAGGTGAACCTGTATTTTATGGGACAGAATTAGAGTGGGAGAATCCACAGATGGGCAGAGGGAAGGGAGAAGATGGCAGCAGCTGCATGATGTGCCCTTATCAAATCCACTGGTGAACAGCAGACTGATGATGAGTCTCATTAAGAAGAGGGGCTTTAAAAGAATGGGAGATGACACAGAAGGGAGGGATTGGAACTGTCAAGAGGGTCTTAACCCCATGGGGCAGGAATGCCTTTAAAGATGCAGACCTCATGTGTGCTGCACCTTGGGGAAGATAGTTAAGTACATTCATCGAGTCTTGTAAGTGCTGTGCTTCCTTGAACACCGTCTTATCTCAGGAGAAGGGACATGAAAGTTCCTAGGCATCCTGTCAGCACCCAGAAGGTTTTGGGAGACATGGACCCAGAGAAGAGATGGCATATGGGAAGGTATTATGAAAGCAGGATATTGACACAAGTGGGGCAGTGTGAATTACCTTTCCCCTTCCCCAGTCCTCCCCCCTCCACATTTCTCTATCTCCCTCTCTCCCTCCCTCCCTCCCCTCTCCGTCCCCTATAACACTAGCCAGGACTGTTTCAGGCAAGTAAGTTGTGCTGCAGATCTACTTAACTGGAAAGGCAAAAAGATGTAACTTCTTAAGTAAAGGAAAGGAAGAAGATACTATAAGTAAAACCCCAAAACTAAGGAAAGCATTGACATGTTGAAGTGGGAGCGGGTAAGTAGGGAAGAGAGTCCATTGGAATGGGTTCAAACCATAGTACTTTAAACAAAACTAATTGCATGGACAACACATTGATTCAAAAGAAAAAAGGGCCTTTTAAAAGCTGACGACACTGCAGGAAAAGCTTTTAAAAAAAGCTTAGAGGAAAACCACAAGCTTAACTCTCATAATTTTAAATGTGAGTGGACTAAACAAAACAGTTACAGAATAGATAGTGTCTTCTGGTAGAGACCAGGTCTCCAGGGGGCTTGCTTGAGGTGTGGGACCTAACTGGGGTCCTTTGGGCAAGAGAATTATAGAAGTAGTTTTTGAGTTTTTTCAAAAAGCTCCTAAGACAGAGAAACCTCCTTGCTGAATGAGTTTTTTTTTTTTTTAACCTTCCTGCTGGAACTTTTTATATGTTTTAAACCTCTGGACTGCTTTTAATCTTCCTTGAGAATTGCTTCATTCTGAGGGCATTGGAATATTATTTTAGCCAAAGGCTCTGAGTAATCCATTACTGCAGTGCTGGATAGAGACTCTTGACAGAAGTGATCACAGAGAGGGTAGGGGGCAATGGTGTACCGCACAGTTTTGGATGCAGTTATTTCTACTGTGGAGCACTGCTTTTATCACATTAGATACCTTGCAAGTTGATACCTTTTTTTTTTAGAGTGTTTCAGTCTGTTATTTTTTTCCTATTAAATACATATTGCATAGAAGAATTAAAATGAATGGGAGAAACCACAAAAACAAAACAGAACATAATACAAAAGAAAATGGTCTGTTTCTATCTGTGATCCATTTCCTTTGTTCTTTCTCTGGATGTGGAAGATGTTTGGCCCCAAGAGCACACTGAAAATTTTTTAAGTCCATGCATTGCAATGAAGTACCAAGTCTACCAGAAAAATTCAGATTGGTACATCTAAGAGTGAGACAACAGAAAAAAAGTGCAATGGGGCAAGATGTCTAAAGGCATTAATAGAATAGGGGGCTAAAGCCTGGCGTTTTAGAACCCACTCCAAAAGGAACAGAAAGAAGGAATAAGTAAGGATTTAGACCGTTAATCAACAAATATAATTTCAGAATAGACAGGAAGGGAAGAGAAGTAACAAAAAGAGCAAAGCAAAGTCTTAGAAAAAAAAACACAGAAATAGAAAGCTAGTAACAGAAAAAGTTGAAGGGGGTGAATGGTTTAATTACTTAACTGAAAGGGGAAGAAGATAAAACTTATTAAATAAAGGAAAGGTAAAGTAAATAAAGCCCAAACTAAGGAAAGGATTGCCTGTCTTGAGTGGGGGCAGGTAAATCAGGGAAGAGCGCCTGTGACCATGGAGTCACACCACACTAGCTTGAGTGGGTATGATTGGAGGGGTAACATTGACTTAAAAGAGGAAAAGGATTTTTAAAAGAATACTGGAAACACCGGAAGGAAAACATCCAAAAGAAAACAAAACTTGGAGGACTATGTGTGAATGGATTAAACAATAGAACAAAAGTTAGAAAATCGATTTGAAAACGAACTCCCACAATCTTTGGCTTAGAAGAAATATATCTCAAAAGGAAAGACTTGCCTAAAATCAAAATGAGAGGAAGGAACCAAATTTACTGTGTACCACGTAAATCCACAAAAAGCAGGAAGATGCTTATGCTGTCAGACAAAACAAAAATAAAAACTCACTTTATCAATAGAGATAAATGAGGAAATTGCCTTTAAGCTTAAAGGGACCATAAACAATGAATCAATATTAAATCTCTGCTCCAAATTGCATGGCATCTAAATTCATTATGTAACAATTAGTTGAGTTTCTAAACGAACAGATTGCAATGCAGTTATATTAGGTAATGTTAATATTCCTCTCTAAGAGCGGGACAAATCTAATAAGATAAATAAAAAGGAAAATACAGAATTGAGCAAACTTTTGGAGAGTGTACAGCAAAAAAGATTTATGTTGTCTTTTAGAGTTTCTGTGTCCAAAAAATTCATTATCCAATAGCCAGACTAGTGATATACCTTTCTAACTTAGTCTTCAGACAGCAAGTAGAGTCTGTAACTGGATTGCTCTTGAAAGTCTTTGTAGGTTGTGGAGGTTCTGCCACAGATGACATAATGAACATCCAGACAGGACTTTATATTCCTTCAGTTACTTTGCTTTAATAATTTTTTTTAAGGTGTCCTTGCTCCTACTGGTTCTCTTCTCCTCACCCTGATCCCCTCTTCTCTAACCCAGTAAACATTTATTTGTCGTTGTTGAGTCGTTGTCAGTCTTGTCTGACTCTTTGTGACCCCATTTGGCAGAGATACTTGGAGTGGTTTGCCATTTTCTTCTCCAGCTCATTTTACAGATTTGAATGCAGGAAGATGAGTCTTCCTGACTCCAGACCTGGTACTCTCTCCATTTTGCTACCTAGCACCACCTACTGTGTGTTAAGTGCTAGAGATGGCCTTAATAAACAAATAGGTGGTTCAGTGGATAGAGCACTGGCCCTGGAGTCAGGAGAACCTGAGTTCAAATATGGCCTCAGAAACTTGACACTTAATGAGCTGTGTGACCTGGGCAACTCACTTAACCCCAATTGCCTCACAATTTTTTTTTTAATTAAAAGAAAAAAACAACATTAAGACAATCTCTGCCCTCAAATAATTCACATTCTAATGCGTGGGGGCAGACCATGCAACAGGATTCAGGAAAGGAGGTGGGGTAGGGGAACTCTCATTTTCTGTAGAGTTGATCCAGGCAGAGCAACAGGTGCAGAGTAGGGTAAGGAGGGAAGTTCTGTCTTCCACTGGTCAATGCAATCAGAGGGGAGACGAGGCGGAGGGAGGTCATGTCAGTCAAGGCTTCATTAGCATGATGAGATTAGAGGTGAAAAGCTTAATCTGGGGGCAAGTGGGGCCTAAAGCCCTGGGAGATGAAGGAAGCAAGGCCTTGAGGGAGCAGCTCCGTGGGGAAAATGGAGAGAATACTGGACCTGGCAAAACGCTCTAATGTCTCTGCCAGGAAAGCCCCAGATGGGTTCACATGACTGGAAACGGCAACAAGGCCTGGAGACGGACATAGTGAACGGAATGGGGACCAGAATCTGTATTCGAATCTCCAGCAAGCGCTTTTTCCATCATACCGTGGCTCTTTGGTCATTTTTTTTTTCAAATGCTATCCTTTTTTTAATAAATAAAATGACCTTTGTACTTAAAATCGTATTCTTGAAATACAGTCTTTAAGAAGTTTGAAATTTCTGTTTATATTGCTTATTTCTTAAGTTTATTTTATTATGTTTTAAAATGTTTTCTATAACATTTTCAAACACACTGAATTTAAGTATTTCCTTTTGCAGACCAATTTTGCAAGAAGAGAGAAAAATAGTGATAAAAAATGGTCGACATCCAGTGATTGATGTGTTATTGGGAGAGCAGGATCAGTATGTTCCCAATAGTACATATTTGTCAGTAAGTATTATATTATGATAAACCAAGTAGATAAGGTTAATTTTTGACCCTGATTTTATATATATGAGTGTACATACATACACACACACATATATGTCAAATACATAATTAATCATTTACCTGAGTTTTCATTTTACAAGGATTAACACTAGAATATGGTTTCTCTATGGTGCTGTGCCCCTGTCAGTGCTATTACTGGTGATAAATCATATGCTGACTAAAATACTTGGCAAATAAAGGATTTGTCCTAGTTATCAATTCTTGTAAACAACTCAGTTTTTAAAATCTCATATTTTCTATAAATGAACAGATGACATTAGAGTCATACTACAGGGATACACAGTGATATTTCATTAACTGGAGTCTCATTCTCTACCCTTGATCCTTCCCCTCCCCCAACATGTATTACTTCTCTAATTTTTTTCTAATGTGGAATTTTGATCTTTTAATAGTAAGGACCTAGAACTCTAATGTAACTTAGAATAACTCTTATAGGTTTTTTAATATTACATTTAATTAATAATGTTGAACTTTCATGATAACTAATTTCAGTAACCTTAGTTCTTACTAGGAAAATGCATAAATGACCTCAACCATTAGATTAAGGTAATAAACATTAATGCATTTAAAAATACTATGCAGACATATGTTTCTTTTCATTTCCCACAATACCAATAAGTACTTTTAGTTGGAAAAATAGTATAATTGAACCATTTGGAGTTTCTCTAATTTATTTTCTATTTTGTTTACAAATTGCTTTAATTCTTTGTTAGCACAACGAATAATTTATCTTAATCATTTTTATCGGTTTTGAAAAAGCTTATCCTATTTAATAAGATATCCTTTGGGAAACTGAAATGTCATTTCTACTAAATTACAAGGAAGTTTTCAGAAATTATGAACCACCACATTAAAACTTTTGCAAAATAAGTGTTCTGTTTTATCCTTGCTGAAGAATCCATTTCTGGATGCTCTGAAATATCAGTGGCTTTTATAGACCCTTTTTCTAACATTAGTGTAGGAGTTGATGTAGAATTGTTGCTATGGTGAAATACATTTTGTATGGCATGAATTTATATAAGGATGGAGTTAAAAAAATTAAGAAAAACTTGTTTTAAAACATTTTATGGTAGGTAATTACAAATCATACTGTGTAGGGGGGAAATCCTTTTAGCAGAGAGCACAGCTAATTTTGATAATGATGTAATTTAAAAAGTCAGCTTTTTGGAGCATACACAGTCGAGATTCTGTATTATATGAAGTTTTTTACTTATTGCTTCTGATATGGCCATTTCTCCAATGATTCCCCTCCAAGGTATGCTAAACATTTTCTCACATTCTGAAATCAAAAAAGCAGAAAAAAAATCTTTCTAAACCTCCTTTGCTTTATCTCCTTGATTTTCAGCATAATCCATAATCCTTATATACCTGCATATTATTCATAACTGCAAGAACTGTCTAACTGATCTCCCAAAAGAACTCTTACAGAGCCCTGAGGAATCTCATTTAGGCACACATTTACTGTAAGCACCAACATACTGCGAAGAGTATTTAGAGCTTGGCTATTTTGCCTACTCATTCCCAATCCTAAGCCTAAATGTATGTTTTATGTTCCACGTAGTGTCCTGGCACTCAGGGCTGGATCCGCTAACCCCACTTGTTCTGGCCAAGCCTGTCTTTTCATGCTCCGCAGTAAGGACCATGTGCTCTGATCAGGCCAGTCTCCTTATTCTTCCTCCAGAATCATTCTTTTTTCTGTGCTTTCATTGATGTTATTTCTCCAACAGGAATAGCTAATGTCCTCTTTTCAGCTTACCAAAGTTCTGCTTTTCTTTCAAGGCTAAGTTAAGCTACAAACTAATCTAACACGTTCAGGGCTCTCCTATCTCCGAGCTCCTCTGTGGGAAAAGCTGTGCCCCTGTAATCTTTGCTTACGTTCTGTCATGTGATTTTGTTGAGTTATTCATGTATATAAGACTTTTCTTCCACAAAAAATTAGGAGTACTTTAAGAAAGGGGAGAAGTGCCTTGTATTTCTTTTATTCCTAACAGCACCTAGCATAGTTCTGAACAGTGTCCCTTGCTTGATGAGTATTTGTTGGTTTATTATTGGTTGAGGTTGTACCTTTTAGGCACCGTGAGTGAGTGCTGCAGAGCGTAAAGACCCCTTGCGCTTAGACGCGCTTCCGGTAGGAGTGTTCACAGCTGTTGCTTGTCGGGTCAGAGAATCGAACTTGGGGTTGACGTCTCCAATGTTGCTTTTCCTTCTTATGGAATATTATAATGATCCTACCTGACCTTTTAGACTAGAAAAAACCGAGAAACCTTCTCCCCTAATGACTTAGGGCTGAGCAGCAGCAGCGCGAAAATCAGCTCTTTAAGCGCATATTACAAATGTGTAAACTGAGAGTTTTAGCGTAACGTTTATAAATGAAATCTGTATTTTCCTACACGTTTGGAGCCCAAGATGTTTATAGTTCTAGAGATGGGTCACAGAGATGTTGGAGGAGAAGACAGATGAGAAGCACATATATATATATATATATATATATATATATATATATATATACATTTATCCTGGGTGAGGAGTGAATATTGAATCTGGCCTTTCTGAATCTGCTTTTGCCGTAAATCCTAGGGTACTTTGTTCAGGACTTTTAGGAAGGTTGCTCAATACAGCCATAGTCGCAGGAGCAAGGCTGTTATTTATAAAGGATAAGATAACCAAAGCTAGAGATAATAAAGCCATGTGTGTGCATGTGTGTGTCTTTCTTTACACAGTAGTGTTGTGAGATAAAGGCTGTTGTCCTCATTTTACAGAAGAAACTGAGGCAAAGAGATTAAATGACTTGTCCAAGGTCACACTGCTAATAAATCTTGGAAACAGAATTTGAACCCAGGTCGTCCTGACTACAGTCTACCATCCTTGTCTCTCTGTGCAACCAAGCTTACTTAGAAGTCTTTTATAGATCGTGTGAAAAGCCGTGGAGAACGAGAACCCCTGAGCTGGTTTTTGAAGGTGACTCATTACATGAGTTTTAGAATTGTGCATGTTGGTATAAGAGAGTAGGAAAAAGGGTGACCTCCTCTTAATGGCAAAGTGGTGTGGTTCTTGTGTTCTTGATGTGGTTTGCCCAGTTCATTTTTGTTGTATTTCCCTGTGTTATGTTGTGTATATTGAGTTGTAATGCCAGCTGTGGGCTTCCTCAGATCCCCGAGGACAATGATTAATAACACCTGATCATTCCCTGTCCTCTCTGGCATGCCGCTGTCAGACTCATAGTTGGAAGGGGCCTTCAAGGCCACCTAGTCTCTACAATATTCTAGCACATGATGATCCAAGCTGTGATGTCACTAAGCATTTATTATGTGCTTACCAAGTGCCAGTCATGCTAGGGACATTTCTTTAAAAAGACAGTAGTAGCCCCTGCCCTAGAAGTTTACATCTTAATAGAGGAGACAACATGTCAGTGTGTGACAAATTTCTTGTCACTGAGTGATAACATACATACAAGATAAATCCATAGTAGATGGAAGGGATCTAAAGAAGGAGGAGAACCTGCTAGCTTCTGAGGCAACTTAATCTACTCTTGAGTCTCTCCAGAAATTTTTCCTTATATCATGTCTAAATCTCATCCTCTGCAACTTCCACTCATGGCTTCTTTTTCTTCCGTTTGGGGTAAATAGAACAAAAGTGATCTTTCTTCCACGTGACAACTCTCCAAGTAGTTGAAAACAGTTCTAGGCTAAATATTACCAGTCCATTCAGCCATTACTCATACAGCATGATCCCAAAGCCTATCCTGGTTACCCTCAAAATTAAGTGTTCTTCGTAAAATATGATGAGCAAAACTGAGCACTGTACTCTAGGTGTAGACTGACCACAATACTAACAGAATACAGTGAGACTGTAACTTAGCTCTTTCTGAACACTAAACTTGCACTAGATATTTTTGCCTGCTATATCGGGCTCTTTACCCATATTCATATTTGCTTCTACTAACCTCCTAGATCTTAATCAGAAAAACTGTTATCTAGCTGCACTCCTGTCTTGTATTTGTAAAATTAATTTTTTTAACCTAAGTATTGGAAGACTCTTAGATACCAAGATCAAGGAAACCTGACTCTCGAATCCACAAGGGTCTGCATGGTCAGTCATATTTCACCTGGCTTCTGTCATCAGTTTCTCTTTTTTTCCAGCCCTCTTCTTACTTCTATTTTCAACTTTGCCCATGTGTGCGATTTTAAATTAGCTACTGAGGTCACAGAATTTGAGGAGCATTTCCTTCGGTTTCCATCCCTTAGTCAACCAAATAGTCAGCAGACTCCCATTTATCCAGAATAGTTAAAGAATTGTTTATTCTTATTAATTCTAGTTAATTTCTTATTGAGTTATTCTGTGCATAAATTATGGGGGGGAGCAGGGAGAAAATTCAGCTACTCCTCTGTAGCTTCTTTTGGAGCTTTGCTTGGGTCTCTAAGAAGTTAAGTAACTTACTGATATTCAAACAGCTACCCTTGTGTCAGACTTAGGATTTGACCTGGACTTTCCTGATTCCTGGTTTCCTTTTTACTTTGCCTCACTGCTACTAATGCAGGGATTGACAATGTTTAGATAATTAGAATTAATCAAATACACTTAACATTAAGCAATAAAGTAGATATAATTTAATTTTGATCCTGAAATAAAGAAATTAAAGGACCTTAGGGTCATAATAATGAAGATTAACCATATAATAATGTGGAAGCAGAGGGTGTTCCAGTAATTCGGGCTTCCTTGTTGGAATGATAAAGAAATGGGAGCCCACTTCAACGGCGATGGCTGATTTTTCCAAATGCAGGCTGCTTCATGACTTAGCTTCTTTCTGGGGTGGTTAATAGCCTTTAGGACAGAAGAGTCCACAGTAGCTAGTATAATTCTTGCAGAACTGCTTTTGTGCAAGCCTTTGAGAGGTAGAACATGCTCTAGGCGTAGTACTGCTTGAGGCATCTTGTGAAGCACCCCCAGCATCAGCCCACAGCCAGCTCAGTGCTGCCAGCTTGGGCAGGGATCCAAGAAGAGTTCAGTAGGAACCTCCTTGTCCTTGAGTACAGAGGAGGCCTGCTGTAAGTAAGTAGTTTGACACCATCGTACCTTCTTTTCTGAGCTTCACATTGACCTGCTCCATCAATCTTGGTGTGCCACGACCATTTTCCTTCATCCCTCCCGCTTCCATCCTCCAGGAGATTAGTACCCCTATATTTTCCTGGCTATCTAAAATCCTCTCCTACTATCATACTACCTCCTGAGGGGCTCTGCCTTCTTGATGAGTCATTAGAAAAACTGATTAAACTAAAGGGAACTCAGGATGGTTTTGTGATTCATGTTTAGACATTGAGGATGGGGCTGCTCCCCTATCCATTTGCTCCCTGATTTTTAAAAAAATATTTTTTATTGATTCCTTTTGTCTCTTTGTCAAACTTTTTCAAACTCTGCCTCTTCCAAATTGACCCCTCCTGGTGATGAAGACAAGCAGTGAAACAAAAATATCCCATGTAGCGGTCGTGTTTGACAGTGTATACGTCCTCACGTTCTCTGCCGAGAGAGGAGTCTTGTTTTATTATTTACTCTCTGGGCCCCTCACTGGTCTTTCCATGACTTTTAGTAATCTACTCATTTACATGGTGCTGGTCATTTTATATATATATATATATATATATATATATATATATATATATATATATATATTGTTCTTTTGATTCTACTTATTTAGCTTTTTATCAGTTCTTACGCACTTTGCCATGTTTTCTGAAATTCTTTGGGGGTTTTTTTTGGTCATTTTTTACTGCATAGTGATATTCTATTACATCCATATACTGTAGTTTTTTTTAGCTACTCCCCAGTCATTGGCCATCCACTTTATCCCCAGGTCTTTGCTACCACAAAAATTGCTGCTTTAAATATTTTGGTAAATATTGAACCTTTGTTTCTGACTTTGTCCTTTTGGGGATACATGTCTAGTAGGGTCATTTCTGAGTCAAAGGACATAGACAGTCTATTTACTTTTCAAGCCCCATACCCAAATGGGATCCAGAACCACTGGACCATGTCAACACCACCAGCATCACATCGATGTGCTGCTCTTCCCACAGCGACTCTTGTTTTAACCACAGTTTTCTGTTGCTTTTATTCTCAGTGTAGAATGAACCTCTGTTAAGAACCTGCTATACTCAAGGTGCTGTGCTAGAACACTGAGGATATAGAGATGTAGAAAAAGAAAACAGTCCTTGAACATTATTTAATGTTTAGCCTTACCTATCCCCTAGTCTTCTCACTTCTAGTTTTAGCAGCTTCAGATTATTTTTTAAAACATCAGCAACCATTGAGGTAGGCTTTTCTCCTATTGCTTGTTTCTCAGAGTGAGTTCCATCTGCTTAGCCAAGGAATGTTTACATTGAGGGGAATCCTGGAAGTCTACTGATCTTGGGGTCCTTAAGGTTTTTATTGTGCCATCAACCACTTTGGCAGTCTGATGAAGCCTAGAGACCCTTGCTCAGAATAATGTTTTTAAATACATAGAATGTATAGAATTACTAAGGCAGTCAATTATATTGGAATACAATCATCAAAATATTTTTTAAAACAAGTTCACAAACCCCAGGTTAAAAGAGTGCCTGAGCTAGTCCATTCTCCTTATAGCTGGGGTACTACTTCATCCTGCCTGTGAGTGGCAGAATCAAGACTAGACCCCAGTGGCTTCCTGAGCTTTGGTCCATAACCCATTCTGCCGTACTGTACTACCCATGTTAAACCACACTGCCTTTAGTTTGCATTATTCTTCATGGATGTGATCTGAACATTTTGACATGCCAGCAGAATTACTTCAAGGTCATGCCACAGCGCTGCTCCTCAAAACTTTGACAGGTGATCTAATCTGTACAAATCAGCCAACAGAAGCCTTATGCGTATCTTATTAATATTTATGACACCTCCCTCCTGTGCTTCCTAATGAGCCCTAGGATCTGCTTTCCAAGAACCAGATAATCTACCCCCAACTGTCTTATTCTTCCTTGAGGCTCAAACTGTGCTGAAAATCCTCTCTAAAGCAGAAAGATTTGAGAAGAGGCTTAAGTTTACTTTTTCTACCAGGAGCAGAAAACTGAGTCCATCCTACTCATTTTGGACATGGGTTTTGGTGGCATGAAATTATTTTATTTAAAGTTATCATTTAAATGGGATCTTTTAGCTTCCTCCAGACTTTACCGTAAAAGCTTCACCTTTGCCTCCTTTTTGGCCATCTTCATTACCAGTTCATCCTTAAGTGATATCTCCATTTAAAGAATTGTAGCATTCTGGTGTTAGAAGGACTTTAAAAATCACCTAATCCAGCATTTTATAAAACGTATTTTACAAGTGAGTATGAGTTCCAGGATAATAGATGTATGGTATATGTATTCCAGAGAGTCAGATTTAGGTTCAGTACCAGGAAAATATTCCCAAGTGGGATGGGTTGCCTAAATAGATTCTTTGCAATGGAGACTTTCAAATAGAGGCTGATCATGTGCTGGCAATGCTGGAGAATGGATTCTTGGTTATAGACAGGTTGAACTAGAGGCCTCTGATTTTGTATGTGGGTATAAAGCACGAGTGACATAGTAAGAAGTAAGTGAAGGAAACCATCAGTGTATGTGGAAGAATGGGAGAGGAAGATGGGCAACTAGGTGGCACAGTGGATAGAGCACCGGGCCTGGAGTCAGGAAAACCTGAGTTCGAATCTGGCCTCCAACTCTGTGTTAGTTGTGGGAACCTGACCAAGTCATCTAACCCTATTTACCTTAGTTTCATCATTTGTAAAATGAGTTGGAAAAGAAAATGGCAAGTCTCTCCAGTATCTTTGCAAAGAAAACCCCAAATGAAGTCACAAAGAGTCTGACATGACTAAAATGATGAACAAGAACTAGTGAAGGCTGACATGGCACAGAATGGGGGTAATTAAATAAAAGTACATGTGGGACTACCATTTTATAGAACCAATAGCATTGAACTTTCATCAACCTATCCTAAATACCAATAGTGTTTTACTTCTGCAATGCAACCTTCTTTTGTGCCCTCTCCCACTCTTCCTTGTCGTCTTTCACATTTTGTCCACATTCACCCTGACCACAGAATTACTTCTCACTATGTGATTCAACACACACACACACACACACACACACACACACACACACACACATCAGGCCACTTTCAGAGGCCTCTAGTTCCACCTGTATATAACCAAGAATTCATCCTCCAGCATTGCCAGCACATAATCAACCTCTGTTTGAAAGTCTCCATTTGAAAGGAATCTACTTAGGCAACCCATCCCATGGTCTGGGAACAGCTCTGATTACTGGGAACATTTTCTTGACACTGAACCAAAATCTACCTCTCTGGGAAATTCCACCCACTGCTCCTTGTTTTGCCCTTTGGTCCCAAGCAAAACAATATAATAACTCTTCTAAATGAAAATGCTTCAAACACTTGAGGATATCATTCATATCCTTCCTGAGTCTTTTTCTCTCCAAGCTAAATATCCCCCATTCTTTCTTATATCACTTTGTGGTGTGTTCGTCATCCTGGTCATGGCCTTCTAGTCATGGTCTAGTTCGTTAGTATCCTTTCAAAAAATTCTGTACTAGAGCTGACTAAAATGCTTTAGATGTGGTTTGACCAGGGTACAGAGTACAGTGGGACTGTCACCTTCTTCATTCTGGACACTCAGCCTTTCTTGATAGAACTTTAACAAGCATTAGCCTCTTTGGTTGTTTTGTATCTTGGACTCATATTGAGTTCTGTAGTCCACTAAAACCCCTGGATCTTTTTTTTTTATCTTTTTTTCTAGTCATCCTTCTGCCATCTTGTATTTGTGTCATTGATAATTTTGAATCCTGGTATCAAATTTTACATTTATTCCTCTTGAACTGTATTAGATTTGGCTCATCCTTCTAGTTTGTTGAAATATTTTTGAATGCAAAGTTCATCCTACATATATTAACCATACCTCCCAGCTTCCTGTCATCTGCAAATTTTGATAAGCATGTCATCTGTGCCGTCATTGAAGCTTTTAATAAAAGTGTTGAATTGACAAAGACAGAACCCTGGAGCACTCCACTAGACCTTTTTCATCAAAATGATAGGGAGAATTAATGATTCCTCTCTGGATCCAGTCATTCATCCAGTTACAAATCTACTTAGCTGTATTGTCCTTGAGCTTATATCTCTTAATCTTGTTCACAAGGATATAATGAGAAACTCTGTCAAATAATTTGTCAAAACTTTGCTATACTGTATACTCTGTTTCCAGCATTCTCTTAATCAGTTTCTTGGTCAGAGAAGGAAAAGGAAGTTATTTCGGGGTATTACCTATTCCTGATAAAAGTCATGCTGGTTTGGGAGATCACCATTTCCCTTCTGAGCATTTGTTCGCCAACTGCTCATTAATATTAAATTCTAAAATTTTGCTGGGATTTGAAGTCAAGTTTGCCAGCTTCTAGTATACAGCATCCATCTTCTTCACTTTTTTGAAAGTGAAGGCAGCATTTACCTCTCTTTAGTCCTGTCGTACCACTTCTGTTGTCCATGATGTCTCAAAGATGAGTAGTAGTAGCTTGTCTTCCAGTTCTTTCAATATCCTAGGATCCAGGCCTTCTGGGGTTGGCAGCCTTCACTCTGAGTGTTCTCTCACCGATGGAAGGACTCCATCCTATTGCTTGTCTTTCACGCATCTCATATCACTGTCTTCCAGATATTCTGTATCTGACACCCACGTATTTTCTTTTACATTGTTTCTCCCGTATCGCCTATTTGACTCCAGAGTTTCTCCAATCCCTTTTTTTGTTCGAGAGCTATTTCACAGTCTTTAATTGACCCCAAAGTTTATATCAAACCATAATTTATGAATTCGATTAATATATTCCATATCAAAAGATCTTTTATGGCCAAATTAGTTTGGAAAGCCCTAATCTAGGCCAGCCACCTGTTATTATGGCTACAGAAACTGAATCCCCTACTAATTAAGTGGATCACTCAGGGTGACAAAGCTAGTGGATGTCACAAATGTCTAAAACTTTCCCTCACCAATAGCAAGAACATCCTGCAATATACTCTGACGTTTGAATGACTAACTCCCTTTCATATCAGTATTATTTTTCCGTTAAACCAAATGAACTGCTAATGGGTAAAATTCTAAGCAGATCTTCAGGATGTTTTTTTAAAAGGGAGCAAAATTTTAAAAATCCAACACTTAGCCTGCTCTACCCACGTCTTGCAGTAGTCTGACCTTGGTCTGAGTAGATGAGAAAAGGACATTTGTCAAGTCAAGAGTTCCACAGCAAGCCTTTGTTAAGTACTTACTCCGTGCCAGCCACTGTGCTGAGCATGGAGGATACAAATTTGGGCAAAAAACTTACAAAATTGGGCAAAAACATACAAAATTTGGGCAAAAAACATACAAATTTGGGCAAAAAAAAATTTAGGCTCTTAAGGAACTCACAGTCTGATGGAGGCAACAACATACAAGGAGGTATGTACCAAGAAGATATTTACAGGATACGTTGTATTTAATCTTAGAGAGGCACTATCTCCTCCAAAGAGGAAGAAACTGTGCAGACAAAGCAGCTGCTCTGAGGCTTCTCTCCAAAACCCTGAATCTGTAACCAGAGGACTCCAGTCACTGCGCCTCCTCACTTTATAGGCATGGGGCTGTCCACTGTACTGTGAGCTAGGGGAGTGTCACCAGTAGAATCCTAGACATGACTGATTTAAGATGATGCAATATCTTCCCTAACATTAGAAGGGGCAGCTCAGTCTTCCAGTTATAGGTAAGAAGCTGGTTGGGAAGGATAAATGTGGAGAGTGACACAGAAGTGATATATAGTTATCCCTTCCACATTGCAACTTTTCCCATCACAGTTTCAATATATCATGGGTTGACATAAGAAATTAAATGGGAATCTGGAGAAGCAGCAGATAACAGAAGTTTAGAAACTCAGATATAGATGTGTAGTATTGTATAATATCAATCCAAATTTTATAAAGTACTGTAAACACCCCATAAAAGAAAAAGAAAAAAATTCAGACTTCTTCTGTGGTATAGAGGGAAGACCAAAAAATTTTATTTGTATTTTCCAGATTGTAGGGGCACTGTACCCCCAAACCCCACAACATGGGTAATAGTCTCTCTCTTTCTCTCTCTCTGTCTCTTTCTCTTTCTTTCCCCCTACCCTATCTCTTTCTGAGTAACCTCAGAAATTTGACTTTGATACCATTTGTGGTCATTTACATAAACTACTTAGATTGCTGTATGATATAGTGAATAGTGAACAAGTCTTGGAGTCAGGAACAGCTGGATTCAGATCCTACCTCAGGCACTTAGCAGCTATGTGAACATAGGTATGTCGCTGATTCCCTTACTGTGCCATCAATTAGAGAAAGGTAGCTGGTCCATCTCAGTGGAGGGAAGTGGCTAAAAACAATGAAATTGCACAGGTCTGGGCCATCTTCCCCTTTTATCAAAATAAAATGTAAACTTCTGGCTGTCTCTGCCTCTTTATAACATATTAAGTTTTATATGCACCAAAGTAAAACCTATCAAGCATATATAAACTACTTATCATATGCGAGGCTGTGGGAATACTTCATTACTTCACTCATTCCCTAAGCTTAGGAATCTGAACCATGTTGATCACAAACCATTCAGCCCTTCTCCCCGCAATGTGCTAGATACCATCCTCTATTACTCTTAGCATCGGCATGCCAGTGTGGCACTCCAGATGCCCATCTGTCACTTCTCTTACTTCTGTGTGTTTAGGGTGTATAGAAATTTTCCAATTACACAGCTCCTGGATTATATCTTTTATGTCACTT
The DNA here is from genome assembly GCA_028658325.1 of Potorous gilbertii. Lineage (NCBI taxonomy): Eukaryota > Metazoa > Chordata > Mammalia > Diprotodontia > Potoroidae > Potorous > Potorous gilbertii. The sequence goes on along the minus strand of CM053769.1, from coordinate 691,967,559 downwards.
CTCATCATTGTTGGTAATATCCTTATTCCAACCCCATGTCTCTGTTCCAGGCTCCAGGGGATGTTATCAGTCCAGGCATCATGGCTTTTCTGCAGCAGTGCTGCTGTAATCCCTTTTCCCTGTCACTTCTTTCTTAGGCACCCAGTTATTGGTGAGGCAATAAAACCCAGCAAAAGAAGACAATCTTTTGCAAGTAATCAAGCTGGCATTTGTTGAGCACCTACTATGTGCCAGGCCTTGCTCAAGATGCTGGGAATGTGAATGTAAAATTGACATGATTCTTGTCTGTACATTCTGACTGTGATTAGACAAGCTGCTTCTACTGGCTTGGAAAGGAAGGTATTTTGTCATGTAATTGCTATGTTCATGGCCACACAAACTGTAGAATGAAGTGGGGAAATATACATACTTCTCCAAAATGAAATCTGATGCTTTTCATCATCATTCTGCCATCCTGCTCATTCTGTCCTCTCCCAGCAACTTAAGATCCCTGCCTACCTCCAAGGTGCAATTACATCTTTTAGGACCTGGTTCAGATGACATCTCTTTCATGAACCCTTTCCTGATAACTTCTTGTAAGACCTTGATTATGCCTCTTGTGCTACAAATCCCTTAAAGCTGTGATTTTTATACTTTTGTATACTTACACTTTATCTCAACCAAATTATCATTTCTTTGAGCAACAGTCTTATACTTCTATATACGGTCTTCTCTCCCTCTCCCCATCCCTCAGTCAAAGCTCTTTTTTTTTTTTTTCCTCTCCATCTCTATCATCTAGCATTATGTCTTAGATAATGCTTAGTGGCTCAATAAGTATTTCTCAAAAAATAGTTAAAGTATAAATAGAAGAAAAAACTACTTACAGAATACAATTTCTTTTCTAAAGTATGATATAAGGAAATTAGCAAAAACCAGTCATTCATTTTTTCAACAAATACTTCAAGAAGAAATCATATTCATGCATTCAACAAATATTTACTAAGAATCTACTCCATACATAGCTGGTCTTTGGGGAATGACCTGAGTGATAATCCTAATCCCCAGCTCTGAGTTGTTTGAACCATATCCCCCCAACTTCTGCTGTACAACTTGTGCAGCCCTCTTGGCTCAGTCATGCCCTTGTGCTTTCAGACTGACAGCATGTCTGGAGGAGGCTGTTGCTGCTCGTCCTGTTGAAGAACATTGTCACTGACTGACATTATCAGTGCACAAAAGGCTTTGAATCCTCCGTGCTTTTCAGCAGTTTGCAGCTGTTATAAAAATAGTTCTACCGTGATGAATTTTAAAATATATGAGTATGTCAATTTGTGTACTTGTCAAATTAAAATAATTTTTTACAGTCAACTTATGGCCATTTCTTGTCAGCAAATTTAGGACCATTTCTTTCTTTTTCATATTTTACATTGTGAAATTCTGATTTGTGTGTTCACTTCTATAATTTTATCATCTGGTTCTCTTCCCTCCTACCCCTTTAAAAAATTGATTGAAACTTTTTGAAGTTTTAAAGGTTTAGCTTCAACCAATGGTTGACCTTGGAAATCATCCATTTATAATAGCTCCCAGTAATTGAGTTTCAAATCACCATGTAATAACTTCAAAGTATTTTTTTAAATATAAATTTATTTATTTAACTTTTTAAATTCATTTTAACAAAATTTTGGGTTCCAAATTTTCTCCCCATTTGTCCCCTCCCGCCACCCCAGTACACCGAGCATTCTAATTTCCCCTATCACCAATCTGCTCTCTCCTCTATCATCCCTCCCTTCTCTTGTCCCCATCTTCTCTTTTGTCCTGTAGGGCTAGATAACTTTCTATTCCCCATTACCTGTATTGCTTATTTCCTAGTAGCAAGAACAATACTTGACAATTGTTCCTAAAACTTTGAGTTCCAACTTCTCCCCATCTCTCCCTCCCCACCCATTCCCTTTAGGAAGACAGGCAATTCAATATAGGCCATATCT
>CM053769.1:691929956-691965098 GCA_028658325.1 Potorous gilbertii | reverse complement strand
CCCAGCCTCAGGGCTTTCAGTGCTGGGCTGGCTGCTATTCAATGCGAGCTTAAATTCTAGTGCTCAGGTGGGGACAGGGCCACCTCCCAGGCTCGGTTCCCTCAGGGGGTTTATGTGGAGACATTCAGTAATGGACTCGAGGTCCTGCCTGCTCCAGGAGCCTCTGGCCACCGCTGCCTCTGCTGCTGCCTCCCGAGGGGGCCTGAGTTATGGAGACACCTCCCTCCCCTCTCAGACAGTCCAGAAGTCTCTCTCACTGAGCTGTGCGCCTGTGGGTGGAGGGACTTTCCAGGCCACCGGAGATTCTGTCCCTGAAGCCTGCTCGAATCTGCTCGGCTCAATGCCATGCAGCCAGGGAAGGGCTGGGCTCTGCTCCCGTCTGGTGCGCGATGGACCTTTGGGGTCAGTTTTTCAGGGCTCTCTGGAATGGAAATCTCCTTCACTCCATTGCCGCGTGACTTCCACTGTTCCAGAATTTGTTGGGAGTTCTTTTTATAGGAAATCCATGGGCTGTGGGTTCGGAGCTAGCATATGTGAATCTTTCTACTCCGCCATTTTGGCTCCTCACTTCAAAGTATTAATAGTACAATTGGTTTTGCTTATCACCAGTGGTTTTCTTATGGTATTTTGAAGCTCATTTATTTGTTTACTTATTACTGGAGTTTGCTTTATCCAATAAACTTTTGGTCTATCTCCACCCTCCATCTTGACCCTAGAAAATGCTTTCAGAAGTGAAAGTTGTTTGGTCATCAGCAGTGATCACTCTGCCTACTTTGTTTCTGTAGGATTCAGATGAGATATTCATATGGTTGTGTCAGGTATCATTCTAGGTACTGGAGATGTAAAGGCTCCCTACCCTCGAGGAGCTTGCATTCTATTGGAGGAAAACAACATGCACATAGACAAGTAAGTGCAAAAAATATGTCAGTAGAAGATATTTTCAGAGACTGAAAATGTTAGCAATGGAGTGGATGAATGGGATAGCTTTGTGTAGGAGAGGAGATTTGATCTTAATCTTGAGGGAAGCTAGAGATTCTTAGAGATGAGGAGGGAGTACCTGTGGCCATGGGGGTAGAACCTATCCAAAGGTTTGGAGAAGAAAATGGAGACTCACAGGCAGGGAACAGGACAGTTTTACTAGAGCAGAGAGTACTTGAAGATTACTAACCTGTCATCAGCCAGGAAAAGTAGGCAGAAACCAGACTGTGAAGGGCTTTAAATGTCAAACAGAGCAATTTGTATTTACTTCTTAAGGCATGACATAGAAATCCTTGACAGTTGTGTAGAAAATGGATTGGGGAATGGAGAGATCCAATGCAAAGTGAACCATTAGGGGGCTGTTCAGACAGTTAATCTGAGAGTTGATGAAGGCCTGAGCAAAGGCGGTGGCTCTGTGAGCAGAGAGGAAATGATATGTTGTGAAAAGACAATCCATAAGGCTTGGTAGTCAATTGAACGTACTGGGTAAGGGGATGAAGAAGTGAAGATTCCTGGACTGAGAACCTCAATGACTGAAATGACAGAAAGTCACAAAAGTTGCATGAGAGCAGTTGTTTCATCTGGACTTTACTTATTCTCTAATTTCTAGTGCTCTGCTGTTAGCAAGTTCTACTGAATTTGATTGAATATTTCCATTAAATATACTGATTTCAGATAAATGTGTTATGATAATATTACTAGAACTTTGCTATTTATGTTATTCTGGTTTCCTAGAACTAAATGTTCAATAAGCAAACTCTGGGTAGATCTAGACTATTATAACTCTTTGGAGTTTCCTGAAGGCTGCCATTATTCTTCTAATATATAGGGCAATACTGTTTTCTTGAAAGTCAGTAGTATGTGAATTATAGTCAGAAATATATTTATTAACCAGTGGTTTTGAAGTCTTTCATGTATACAGAATATCATAAGTAATACCATAGTAATGTCTGGCGGAGAAAATTTTGTCATCCTTGAGCTTCTTTTTTTGGTTTCTGTTGATCACAAACTTAACTTTTGAGCTGAGACTTCACGTTTTTATACCTTTATAGATCTGTGACTGCATTGCTGTAGTTATTTCATAGATGCCCATTGTAATACCCCTTCTTGTGGGGTTCATACCTATGTTTTTTTCATAGAAAACCCACCAACATTTTGTAGACCTTCCTATGGTTTTTAATATCTTTAGTAACTAAGACTGTCCATTTGTGATCTCTTATCCTTCAGCACATCGTTCAATTTTGGTGTTATCCAACATTAAGGAGTTAGATCATGCCATTACCAAAACCTGCAAAAGACGTCATTGTTGTCTTTAAAGAAATGATTACATTTTTAAGACTTCCTTTAATGTGGCTTTTTAAATTTGTCTCTGAGCCATGAGAAATTTCCAATCCTTGGAATAAGAATATGTCAAGATTAGAGGTTGAGTGAACTTTATTTTTTTGCATTGTTTTTGTTTTCATAAGAACTATGGAGGAGAATTATGTATTATCCCCCTCTATACTTCAAGATTCCCAGTGAATTCTAGAGAGAGCATAAAATATTATCTTCTAACTTATAAGAGGTAGAATACTCTTAGGATAGACACATACATCTTGAAATATCCTCTGAAGATTGGTAAGGCCATCTGTATATGGGGAAGCAGCCTAAGATAGAAGAATAACACTGTATCTGGACCTAGTTCCAGTCCCATTTCTGATGCTGAGATACATGAGCCAGTCACCTGGGCCTTGGTTTCCTCTTCTGTATACTGAGGGGTTGGACTGGCTGGCCTCTTCTATATCTGGGACCTTATGTTTTTTACACAGACATTTTTGTGGAGACTGAAATGGAAGTGTTTTTCTGCCCGTTTCTTTTTGGAATTTAGTATCCGAAGCAACTGAAAATGTAAGGATTTGCTTCTGTTAGGGGGGAAGTTTTTGAAGGCAAGTTTTGCTTTAGTTCTGTGATTTCATGAATGCTAGGAAGTCTCATTGAGAAGACTACATCTACCAGTGGAAACTGGAAATTTTTCTGCATCTTATAGTGGCTAGAGAGCTGACCTTAGATCAGTAATACCCAGACCAGGGGTGGGGAACCTGCAGCCTTGTGGCCCTCTATGTCCTTAAGTGCAGCCCTTTGACTGAATCTGAACTTCACAGAACTTCCCCATTCCTGAAGATTAAATCCTGCTTCTGGCATATACTGTCATTGTCTCCCTGGGTAAATCAGGCAGCTCTCAGTGATAACCACAGAGAAGGTATTAGGACTTATTTGGAAAGGCAGCATTTTGGTCATCCTTAAGCTTGTAGATTTTGAACATAACCAATTCTCTCCATACCCATAACCAAGTCCTGGCTGAATTGAGTGTCCCCTGAGCATCTCAAATTCAACATATGCAGTCAGTTTTCAAGTCTTGTCATTTCTGCCATCACAGGATCTCCTGTATATGTTCCTTCTTCTCTAATTACAGCTTCCACACTGGTCCAAGTCCTCATCAACTCATACTGGGGCTTAGTGCAGCATCTGACTAATGGTAACCCCTTAACAAATGCTTGTCAACTGATGTACTGAACACATATTTCTCTCTGGACTAGTCAAGTCCACAGTAAACCTGAGGAATCTCCTTCCATCAGCAGGGATTTCAGCTGACTCCTAGTCATCTCTGTTCCCCAAGTTCTCATAGAGATGAGTTCCAAAGCTTACCCCTTTGACATGTATTTACTCCTAGGCAAGTTTAGTCCTGAAATAGTCATACCCTGTGCCACTGTGAGCCATTCTATGTGTTAGACCCATGGTTTCAGTCTCGGGTCTTAGGACTTAAAGCTAGAATTCACCTTGTCCAATCTCCTCAATTTGTAGATGCAGAGAATGAGACTCATAGGTTAATTGCCTTGCCCAAGTTCACATGACTAGTTAGTGGCAGAGCTGAGATTAAATCTATTCTACCTTAGCCTCTTTTATTTCCTGTAATTTTTTCTTTGCTTATGTCCTGTCCAGATTTACATTTAAATGAACTAGGATGTTGCTGTAATTTTTCCCTAATTATTTTCTATATTTAATTTTGTGAAATTAAGATAGGACCTCTTACTTTTTAAGGGCTCATTAGTTTACCTATCTCTCCTCCTTTAAAGCTGTTTAAGGATCTTTGTTTTTCTGCTTGTTTTCTTTCCCAGGTTGTGAGATCTTATTCTTCATGTGTTTTTAAAAGTATTTTCTGTGTATTTCAGTATTTTTATTTTTAGTGACCTGGTCATATTCTGCAGTTGTATTATGTATATGAATAGATAGCACTGTTGTCTATTAGTTTCCAACAATGGGCCCCATCACCTGGAGAGAAGACACAGTTATTTACACTGTAATGTTTGCTTTCTGATACATTGGGTTAGAAGATCATCATTGACCCACCTATCTTCCCTACAGAGCTGAGGCTGTTTTATTTAAGGATTGGGGTTGTTTGTTTTATTATCTTAGTGCTTCCTCTCAAATTTTGTATTTTAGAAGGATTGACAGAAAACCATGTAGACTACTTTGGTATTTAGTTGTCCCTGTTTCCCTGATCAAAGGCTTTCAGTGTTGTAGGGTTTTTATTTAACATTAGGCAAAAATAGCCAAATTATTTTAGCATGTTAAAAGATGAGCATGACGGGTAGGTACTTTTCAAAAAAAATGTTAGAACAATCTTCCATCATCCTTAGTTGAACTTTTGAGTATTTGCATTTTTTACTTCTTCAGTTTCTGTATTTAAGTACATTATAAAAGATTAGAAATTAGTCCTTTTTCTTTCTTTCAAAAAAATCTAAGTCTCATGAACCACTAGGTAGATTAATCACTTACGCCACCTATCTCTCAAATATTCAATAATCATAGAGTGTTAGGAGCTAGAATGGACCTTAGGAGCCATCCCATTCAACAGCCCACACCCATAAAGCAGTATGAGACAGCAGCCAAGAAATCTGTTCATTCTTACGCTGCCTTAAGGGAGATAGGGTGTCTAAGACTTGAGAGCCATGATAGGCATGTCATGATCTTCCCTGCTTACATCCCATATGGAACACTGTGTTCTATTCTAGGAGCCACATGGTAAAGGGACACTGTGAGGGTCTAGATGAGGGCCACCAGTCTGGTGCAGGGCCTTGGGTTTTTGCTGTGAGGGTCTGTAAAGGGGATCGACAGTGTTTAGCATGGTCGAAGGGAAACTGTCTTCATTTAGACTCAGAGAATACAAAAGTCCAGTCCACGAAAGCATGGCATTTACAATAATTCAGTAAAGCAAGCCAGCTTTATTGAGGGGAGATACTCACAATGAAGGGCGCTCAGTGAGAATAACGAAAACAAGTCTACAGGAGGAATGAGGCACCCTCTGCCCCCAAACCCACTAAAATCTGGTGGGGTTTATAGAGTCTTGATCTGGGTCTAGAAGGACCAAGCATTAGGGAACGGGACTGAAGAACCAGGACGTAGGGACTGGTGCTGATACTTTTTGCTAGTGCAATTGAGGGAAGACTTCTGGGACTTGGCAGCTAGTTGGTATTGAGACTCTCCATCAATGGGAAAAGGGACTTTGGTTCATTACCACTGGTCTTCCTTAGAGTAACAAAGGATCTTTTGAGCAGCCCCAGCACTTCTTGCTGCAGCCAATTGGAGAAGCTACTGTATTCTTTATGAAGACTTGCTGCAGACAAGATAACTGTCTTCAAGTGTTTGGAGAAGGATTAGGTTTATTTTGTTTTGTTTTGGACCAAGAGTAATGAGTAACATTTGCAAATAGACAAAATTATGGTTGATGTAGGGAGAAACTCTGAAACAATGAGAGTTAACCAAAAGTGAAGTGGGATGCTTCAGGAGGTACCGCATTTCATCCTACACATCTCTTAGAGACAGGTTCCAGAGCCACCTCCTGTGTCTGGAGGTAGAAGGGAGTCTGATTCAGGTATGACTTGGGATAAATGGCCTCTGAGGTCTATTTCAACTCTGAGATTCTGTATACTAATGAGCAGGCCTTATTTACCAGTTAAGTTTTTGTGTGTGCATGTATATAACTTGTGGCAGAGAATTAGCTTATGTCATGCCAAGTTACTTAGAATCCTTTAAAATAACTTACATTTTCATGACCCTTGTGGATATTAAAAAATGAAATACCCAGAGAATGTGTTGGGGCCTTAATGTGTCCTAAGACAGGCTTCCAAAGCAGAAACCATGAGAAAACATTTGCCATTTTTCTTTACAGCCAGAAAAAGGAATAAAAATGACACAAAACAAAAAAGCCACTACAAGTATTTGAAGGGAAAAAATGGTTTTGTACATGGGGCATAACATTATAAACTCAAGATAACTCATAAACAAAAAGGTTAACTCTCACATCTGTCACTCATCTCTTCAAAAAGTTTATATGGAACATCCATCCTTTCAAAACCATTGTGCTCTCTCCCTTGAAATGTCATCCTGGTTTTTCCAGGATGACCTCCAGACTACAAGTCTGTCTTGGAATGTCCTCAGAAGGCTCTGTCAATAATTAGATGACAAGATAAAAATCCCAGGGTCCATTCATATGGCAGAGAAAAAGAGACTGGGAAAAAGCTCCGAAGAATGTGTTTTAAGGCTGATGCTGCAATTAAACTTAGGTCACAAATATTCATTAAGTATCTCCCATGTATAAAGACAAAAATAAAATACCTTTTCTGCCTTCCTTATACTGAGATTTGGGGAGGGGTAGAAGTACTATAATATATATAGGGGTAGGGACTAGACCTTTGATTTCATTTGTATAGGGAACTCTCAGGTGAGAGAATTTCTTCTACTTAAGTGAGTAGGGACTATTTCTGAGCCTTATAGGCTTAGATAGTTGCCCACAGAGATAAAGTGACTGACCCAGGGTCACATGGCCAGTATATAAGAGGGGGACTTGGGACCCCAGGTCTTCCTGACTTTGCATCTAGCACTACATCCTTTATGCCATGTTGTGTCTCATAAGAGGTTTACAGGTAACTTGTGGAGAGAGAAAGCATTAGCAAGTGAGGGAATCAGGGGAAGCTTCATGGAGTGAGCAGCACCTGAGCCAAGCCTTGAAAGAAGATAAAGAATCTTAGGAAGCTAAAGATGAAACTGGAAGGCATGGGGACAGTTTATGTAGACTCATGGAGGAAAGAGATGTAATGCTAGGAGCCAAGAACAACTGTGAGCCCAGTTTGGCTGGAGCATATGGTGTGTGAGAAGAATTGATGGGAAAGCTAGAATGGTAAAGGGAGTCCCACTGTGGAAGTTGTTAAATCAAAGTCTGAGGCAATAAAGAGCTGCTGAATGTTTTGGACCAGAGGATCAGAATGATTGGACCTCTACCCCGGGACAACTTAGAAACGAGCAGTTTCTGAAGCGGAAGATGAAAATAAAAGTTCATTGAACTTGAGAGAGAGGAAGAGACTGAGACTTAGAGGGCAGGGTATTGTCAGTGGGCAGTTCTCTTCTTTTTTCTTCCCTTGCTTGTGAGATGAAATTAAAGTTCAGAAAACAGCATTTCTTTTCATGCCAATACCATACACTAGTGCCATAAATGAGTTTTATGTTTACTATGAACATAATGCCTGAAAAGTTATTTTTGTTTGGATTTAATTTGCTGTAGTTCCTCAGTTTCCTTTGAGCTCTCTTTACTTTTGACTTTTCCAAGATGTTGTAGAGTTTGGCATTGGAGATCCCTTCTTTATTAAACTGGAAGTCAGTTTGCTTAACCTTTTTAGTTTTTTCTCTCTAATGTTATTTTGTGGGGAACTAATAAGAAGAAAATTAACTCGTTACAATGCTCCTTTCCAACGAAATGTTTTCTCATGACATGAACTGAGTCAGGAAATTGTATTTACCAAGGCCTCCTCTCTTCTTGCAGTCACACGAGTTCATAGCCTAGATGTCTTCCTCGACTTTTCACACTCTTGAGCTCTCCACATGCCATCTTCTGCCAAGGCCTGTCAATTTTACCTTCTCTGCTCTGATACCAACACCTGGTGCAGGCCCTCAGCACCTTGTCCCTGAATGATTGCAGTAACCTTCTGATGGTTCTGCCTGCCTCATCTTTTCTCGCTCCATTCCATCCTTCTTTCATTGGTGAAATAGATCTTCCTGAAGCATGGAACTGACCATGTTCCCCCTGCCCCCCTCCTCCAACCGTCCTGAGGCAGTGTGGCGGCCCAGTGAGTGGAGCGCTGGGCCTGGAATCAGGAAGACTTGAATTCACATTCCACCTCAGACGCTAACTGGTTGTGTGAGGTAGAGCCAGCCCCTTAATTTCTGTTTGACTTGGTTTTCCCAACTGTAAAATGGGGGTGATAATAGCACCTACTTCCCAGGTTGTTGTGAGAATCAAATGAAAAATATTTATCAGGTACTTAGTACAATACTTGCCACATAGTAGGTGGGATATAATGTGGCTATTGCTATTATTGTTGCCTCTGGATCAAATATAAAATCCTCTGGAATTTAAAGCCCTTTCCTAACCTGGCCCCTTCTTACCTTTCTAGTCATCTTTTGCCTTGCTTACCCTGAGATACTCAGCAATCCAGTAACACTGCCCTCCTCGCGGTTCCTCCTCATCCAAGCTCCATGTCCTTTCATTGGCTGTCCTCTCTGCATGGAATATCCTCTCTGTCTTCATCTCCACTTTCTGGTTTCTTTCAAATCCCAACTAAAATCACACTTTCACAAGAAGACCTTCTTGATCTCCCTTAATGCTGGAGTTTTCTTTTTCTTGATTATCTCCAATTTCTCCTGCGTTTATCTCATTTGTACATAGTTATTTGTATGTCATCTCCCCCTAGGAGTTCCTTAAGAACAAGGATTGTCTTTTGCCTTTTTTTGTATCCCTGGCGCTTAGCATAGTGCCTGATACATGGCAGGTGCTTAAAAAATGCTCCTTGACTTGACTTAGCAGTAAGATCATCTAGACCCTGGCAAGTCATGGGTGGTGTTCGATTGTTTTCAATTATGTCCTACTCTCTGTGGATCCCATTTGGGGTTTCCTTGGCAAAGATACTAGAATGACCTGTCATTTCCTTCTACAGCTCATTTTTACAGGAACTGAGGCAAACAGGGTTAAGTGACTTGCCCAGGGTCTCCTAGGCCAGATTTGAACTCAGGATGGTGGATCTTCCTGATGCAGGGCCGGTTCTGTATTCACTAGGCTAGGCCATCATCAGTCTGCATGACGACTAAAGTGCTCTCTGATGTACGGAATCATGAGAAGGACTTAGGTAAACCCACAGATGCTGTAGGTATTCTGGAGATTGAGAAGGTTAGCTCAGGCTCACTCCCTGCTTACCTTTTCTCTCCTCACTTGTGGTTATTGTTTACTCATAGAAAGGAAGGATAACGAGAAGCGTTAATTGTGGAGCACTTGGAGATTTGATGTGGTGTGTGTATTTTAGCACTCATTCATCTGTGAAACGGGAGGGACGTAGGCAGAGTTGATGTGTGGCCTTGCTACCCTAAAGCAGTGGTCCTTCAATTCTGGATTACGCTCATTCCAATCAGCTTATCTGAATACTGTATCCACAGCTCAGGGCTCTGTATCCTGAGTTGTCACTTTCCACGTGTGGTGTTCTCCCTTATATTTTCTCATTTTCTTTTATGCCCTTTTCTTCCATTGATCTGTTTTTAGGTGGCATGCTAGAAAGCCAATGCTAGTAACATTCGGCATGCATTTGTATTTCAATCAAAAGTATTTGTATAGAATCCACTTTTGATTATTCACAAAGTTGGAAAACGGGTAGTATGCAAATATTTAATTTTAAAGAAAATTCATCCCAAATTTTACTCTTCCACTAACCCTTTTACCAACTACTACTGTGAAGAAATAGAATTGATTGGCAAGTATTTTACTTAGTATTCATCCAGCAGTAATTTTTTCAGTACCCTTTATAGAGGAAACACGGTGGAGGAAAAAAAATGATAAGAAAGACATAGTACCTGTTCTCAAGAAGTTTTCTCCTTGCCCCAACAGTCTTCTTATTTTTCTTCCTGCTAGGACAAAGGTAGAAATAGGAAAGTGGAATGGGGATTGGATTTGATCTAAGTTTCTCAGTTCTTTTGATGTCCCCATAAAGTGGAGACAGTGGGGGCTCTTGGAGTATAACATACTCAAACCCATAGTGCCTTGCTAGCACATCCAAATCCCTTTTCCCTTTTCACGTTCACTAGTATACTGTAACAGATAGAAGAAGAGTTCTGGATAATCTGCCATTCAAATAATCCAGAATAGGTATTTAAAATTTATTCCCTTGCCTCTCTTTCAGCCATTCATAGCCAAGAAAATTCCTCCTAGTGCAAGATTTGGAAGATTCTGTTTATAAGCCCTTGTAATGTTGGCTGGATTATAATTATGAACTGAGATTAAAATAGGCAAATGACTATTCTTATTAATTAGTGTAAAGGCAAAGCAGAGGCAGATTAGAGAACATCTGATAAGGATATGGTGGCAGTTACCAAACCTAAGTTATTTCATATTTTTCCCTAACATTTTGTCTTAACATGAGGAACTCTCAAGAGGCAGCATGGTGTAGTCAGTAGAGAGCTGGGCTAAAAACCAGGAGGACCTGGGTTCCAATTCTGCCTCTGACATATATTACTTAAACTCTCATTGCTCTAGGTGGCTCACTAAGACTATAAATGGCAGAGAAAGTACAGCCCTGCATTGGCAGAGGGAGCTTCCTCACAAGAGAGTTCCATAGACTGATGAAATTACAGATGAAGTCCTTAAAATCTTTATCCTCATTAAGGAACTCCGTGTGGCTAAATCACTTCTCTGCTCCATCCCCTCCCTCTCAACCTATACATAATATTAATATTAGTATAACCTTTTGGTAATTCATTTTCAAGACAAAGGAACCTCTTGTGAGGGTCTTTCCCTGCTTATTAGGCAAGAAATCCAAGGGTCTTCAAAACATCATCTGAGACATGGATCTTTAGACCGTGAGCAAAGGTGGAGTGGAAAATGGAATTTAAGGAATACTGTATTTTTGTTTACAATAAACTGAACTCATGGTGGGAATCACTGACAGATTTGTCCCTGAGTTTCGTGCCATGGAAGGTTAAAAGAAAAGGAAGGAAAGACAGAAAGACAGACATCAAGAAGAAAGGAAGAAAGAAGGAAGGAAGGAAGAGAGAGAGAGGGAGAGAGAGATTGCCTTGTCCTGAAATTTTTCCTCTGGATTTACATACTTCCTTAGCAATGTAACTTCTTTGGGTTAACATTTTCTGCCTCCTGAATTCCTTGGCATCCTTCAAGTCTCAATCAAAATCTCAGCCTTTCCTGGGCCCTTTTAATTTTAGTGCCTTCCTCCAAGATTATTGTGTGTGTGTGTGTGTGTGTGTGTGTGTGTTTTATACATAGTAATTTGCATGTTATCTTCTTGGTTTGATTATGGGCTCCCTAAGGGTGGGTATTGTCTTTGCCTCATTTTATTTCCCTAGAACTTATCAGAGAGCTTAGCACATGGTAAGCATATGATAAATGTTTATTTACTTGAAGTGATTCTCATTAAACACTATTGTGCAGTAAGATACCAAAAGGGAGAGTTTGAGAAAAAGCTGGAAAGATTTGTATGAACTAACTGATACAGAAGGAAGTGAACAGAACCAGGAGAGCAATACGATATGTAACAATAGCATTGTAAAGGCAGTTTCTAAATGATTTAAGAGCTCTGGCCAATGCAGTCACCAACCAGGGTTTGATGGAGTGACGATGATGAATGCTATTCCCATCCTGAAAGAGAAAGGTACTAGACTCAGTGCAGAATGAGACATATTTTCGGATGTGGCCACTGTAAGAATTTGTTTTGCTTAACTATATACTTTTGTTACAAGGGCTTTATTTTTCTTTTGGGGTGAAGAAAAGGTAAGAGGTGTAGAAGACAAATGCTTTGCTACTTTAAAAAAATAAAAAACAAAATAAAATGAAGCTCTCATTCAAAATGACCAAATGTTATAAATTCATCAGTTCAGGATACGCCTCCAGATCCTGCTGTACTCACCCAGATATGACCAAAGATCTGCAAAGGAATTCCTTTTTTCCAGAAATGCCAGATGATGGAACTTCCCAGGACCAAAAGCTAAGATTCTGAGCCATAAAGAAACTTACAGACTTAGAACATAACGGGACACAGTAGCCTGGCTCTTGGGGTCATAGGGCCACCACTAGCCATTTATTCTTCAAAGGCCTAATTCTTCAGTCTCCTCTGCCTGAAGGACCAGATTCTTTAAAATTAGCCCCCAAAGCTACTTTGTGATAGTTCTTATAGTCAGTGTGTGACCGCTCTTCCCTACCATATATGATAGGAGAGGGACAGCTTCCCTACCATAGCAGCCAGCAAAGGATCTACACAGTGGCTATTCTGAACTTTCACAGGATTCTTCAAGGGAGAGAGCTCACTGCAGCTTGTGACAGCAGCTGGTCACTATTGTAATGGTTGGTGACATATTTTAAAGTGGAGAGAAGAACCCTTTAGATAATGAATTCAGTTTATGGAATAAATTGTACCTGTTGAATAAGAATGTCTCTGGAGTGATATGTTAAATTGCTATTAATTTTTCTAGGGGGACTCTGAGAGAGTAATGATAATTACCGGGCCGAACATGGGTGGAAAGAGCTCCTACATAAAGCAGGTTGCGTTGATTACTATCATGGCGCAGATTGGTTCCTATGTTCCCGCAGAAGAAGCTACAATTGGGATTGTAGATGGTATTTTTACAAGGTAAAATGATTGGTTCCATTTTAATATATTCTTGAAAATGAATCATATTAAATTTTCTTTTCATTTAAGTATTGAAACTGATATATTTTTCTTAAATGTTTTGGTTCTTGTAAACGTTATTTCACTATGAATCATGGAGCTGCAGAGTGCCTTAATGCTCATATATTTCAGCATTTTCATTTTACACATGAGGAAACTAAGGTCCAAAGAGGTAAGGAGTTTCTTTCATGGTTCATTACCTGCTAGCATGCACTAGTAGGAATAACACTTCTGACATGGAATTAGAAGAACTAGTTTTTGTCTTGGCTTCACCATTTTTTCTGGTTGTGTCAAATAGTAGACAACCAGTTGTGTCTAATGGACACAAGTAGAAAATGATAACTGGGACAGAAACCTTCAGAATTACTTCAGAGTCCTTTCACTTCTCTGTGCCTCAGTTTTCTTATCTGTAAATGAGGGGGAAAGTCTCTAAAAAGGAAAAATATTGCTAATATTTATAAGGATCGTATGAGCTTATATTTGTGATAGTGCTTTGTTTCCATAAAGTCCTATATAAATACCAGCTATGACACTGGTAACTAGAATTTAATTTTGCTTTTTATTATAATGTGTAAATTTAACTACCATTGACAAAGTGTATGTAAACTAGCATAGGAATATGAGGAAAACATGAATGCAAGGTTAATTTTTTTTAATTTTAAGACTTTTGTTGTGGTTGAAAGACTGGATTGTGACCCATCTTAAATTTCATGGTATATGAAGGTTATGGGAAAATGAATTATTTTATCGAATCCACAGTTTGAACCATGGTAACTTTAGAACATCTCTTTGATGTATTGTCTCACTTAAAAAGATCATACCGGTTCTCTGTTGCATATTTGATTTATAATTCAGGTTCATATTTACATAATAATTTATCACCTGGGACTTATTCTTCATTTGCTATGCAGCGTTCACTTTCAGAGGACATTAAAATATCACAATTCAAACTGACTTATTTATCATCTCTATGTAGGTGACTCCCAGATTTCTATATCCAGCCCTATGGCCTCCTCTTAGCTTCTGTCACACATCTCCAGCTGCCTTTTAGACATTTTATACCAGATGTCCTGCAGGCATCTCAAAATCCATGTGTCCAAAGCAGAAGTCATCTTTTCCCCCAAATCCACCTCATTCCAAAACTTCCCAATTTTGCTTAAGAGTACGCACTGCTTTCCTTCCGGTCACCAAGGTTCACAGCTGTGGCGTTATAGTTGACTCTGCGCTCCACATATCCAAATACTTGCCAAATCCTGACCTTTCCACCTCCAGAACATCTCTTGCATCTCGAAACATAACCATCATCCTATTGTAAGATCTCACCCCTCCTCACCTGTCTGAAGATATAAAGTCAACACAAAAAAATGTAGGATAACTTTTAAGAAATAAAATGCTAAAGGAAAAAATTTTTTTTCTGATAACATCATGACACACCTAAGCCTCACAATATTACTATTTATTAAGGGCCAGCATTGAGTATAAGGAAGGCTTGTCTTAAATACTGTGTGAGTGATTTTAGTTACTGACATACTAAAAAGACCTTATTATAAGCTAGTTTTTCCAGTAAGGCAGACCCACAAAATAGAGCCTGGAAATATCTTGAAAATGAGGTTCCTATGTAATAATTAGAATGTCACAAAATACAAGTGCTTCATTGAAAAATAAGATTATAGCATCAGGAATTGCTTTTCTTACATCCTCAGTAGTGTGCTTTGTGTCATCACCTTCAGAAAGCAGTGAAGATTTCCTGAATTTTAGACCAAAGGGTCCTAGATGTTCAGCTAGAAAAGGATGTTAGATTTCATCTAACATAACTTCCTCATTTTGGAGAGGACGTTACCAAAACCTAGAGAGGTAAAGTAACTTGTCCGGTGTCATACAGCTAAATGAACTGCAGAACTGGGAGCTGAATTCAGATCTTCCAATTTAAAATCTGCCATATTATAACCACTTCCAGGTTTCCATAGACTCCTTATACTTTTTGGTTCTGCAGGATGAATGGACAATTTATTAATAGTCACAATTATTTTAGCGTTTAAAAAATAGTACCACTCTTAAGAGGCAGAAGGACCTGAATTTTAATCCTGCCTCATATATACTAAGTGACCCTGGAAAAGTCACTTAACTTTTGTTTGCCTCAGTTTCCTCTTGTGTAAAAATGGGAGTCATAATAGCTTCTACCTCAGGCTTGTTGTGAGGGTCAAATGAGATCCTTGTAAAGCAGCTTGCCAGCCTTACAGCTGTGTGAATGGTCTGTGACTGTTAGGTTTGTAAGAGTGTGGGTGTGGGCGTTGGACTGTGTTTACCTACATAGCCTTTTGTATAATTCCACATCATTGGTTTCTTTTGAGAGAAATACACCTGAATCCTTAGGGCAGCTAGGTGGTGCAGTGGATAGAGCACCGGTGCAGGAGTCAGGAGGACCTGAGTTCAAATCTCACCTCAGACACTTGACAGTCACTAGCTGTGTGACCTTGGGCAAGTCACTTAACCCCAAATGCCTCATCCTGGGTCATCTCCAGTCATCTTGATGAATATCTGGTCACTAGATTCAGATGGCTCTGGAGGAGAAGTGAGGCACAGCCCTCCCTCACTCAAAACAAGGTCAAGTGCAAGTTATGTCATCATTTCTCTGATGACATGGTCATTTTTGGCAATGAAGGACGAACATACCTGAATCCTGAACAGGAAACATGTAACAGTTTTGTACACCATATAGTATATCTTGTTTCATATGGTCTTTTATGAGTTTAGCATTTTCCTAGATTTCCCATTCTGATTTTAAATGATGTTTCCATGGAAATGGAAAGGTTGCTGCAGTGGTTTTTCCCCTGGTTATATTTGGCAGTTATGTATTATAGCTTTTCTAAACTGACTTTAAATACTTCAGTATGATCTGACTCTAACACTTAAAGGGAGGGTTGCTTTAGAGAAAGGACCTTTTTTTTCATTGCAGAGAGTAATAATTTTGATACTAGGGAAATATTTCACTGTTCCTGGGTGAAAGCATGCTACTTATCCTAGTAATTACGCACAATCCACCCTGGGTTAATATAATGGAGTGGAATTATGTGCTGTTCTTAAATTTGTCGTTTCTCATTTCTTACCATTTCTGAAAATCAATGTAACCACAGGTGTATGGGCTTTTTTTTCCATCACCGTTTATTGTCCATTCTGACAGATAGCTTCCTTAATTATTTGTCACTTTCTAGTTTTCTTCTCAACCTGTAATTCTTGGCTCCTTTTCTTTAATCTTGCAGCTTTCCCAGAAGTTTGAGTAATTTATCCTTTTCTGGATTAATTTCCCTTTTTTTTCTGGAGAATGCTTTTCATTTTTTGAAGGTGTCAGTGTGTCATGTTGCTGCTATGCATAGTGAAATGCACCTGGAATAAACCTTTATCACTAAACTACATTTAAACAAGAAAATAGAACCTTGCCTTGCGCTGACACTGAATATGTATATAATAGAGCAGTGCCTTATGTTTCTTCAAGCAGAATCCTTCCTTCTGTGCTAACTACAGATTTCACCTGGACTCCCCTCCACTCACCTTACAACATTCTAGCTGTGAATGACTAAGCTGGGAGGACGAGTCTATCCATGAGCTTATGAGGATTTCCCTTTTATTTCATTGATTGGTTCTTTGGAGGATATGCACAGATAGAGACAACAATTACTGCTCTCAAGCAGCTTATAGTTTAGTTGAAGATATAATAAAACTAGCAACAACTGCTACTATGAACAGCCAACATTGATATCACTTTAAGGTTTATAACATGTATTATCTCACTGGATCGTCACAACATCTGTGGGAGATAGGTGCTCTTATTCCCATTTTACAGATGAGGAACCTGAGAGAATCAGGTTAAGTGATTTGCCCAGAGTCAGACATTTGGTTAGTAAACATTTATTAAGCACCTGTTATATGCACCAGGCACCATGGAAAACCCTAGAGATGCAGGTGTGAGAAAGAGGCCCTACTGCCTTGGATCTTATAGTCTAATGGGAGAAAACAACACAAAAGGAAACTGGAAAACGGAGGGAAGGTACCCAGTATGGGAGCATGATAGAGACCAGTCCAAAGGAGAGCAGCTTGTGCAGAATGAAGAGATGGCTGGCCTGAGAGCTCTCTTTAAATGGAGGCTTTGGGAAGAGTTCTTTGCTCCTCTGTCCTGTCCTCGTCAGAAGAGCAGAGAGTGCTAGCAAGGTGTGAGCACCATGCAGTCTCAGAGGATCGTGAGGTTTCCTGGGGCCATGATGGAACCCAGTCCAGAGAAGTATACCTGGTGGGAAGTAGTACACAGCTGTTAAGTATCTGAAGTTAGATTTGAATTCAGGTCTTGCTGACTGCCAAGTCCAGTACTCTATCTTCTGCTCACAAATGACTCCAAGGTCCCCCGAGAGTTTTGGGGCAGTTTTACATTATTAAAGCCTAACCTTGTGATTCCCAGCAGATTGTACCCAAACCCTCACTAACCTGAATGGGAGCTGTTCCTCAGGGTAGGAAACATTCAGCAGCTTTTTAATGTTATAGTTATTATTGCTCTTTTTCTGATCTGACACTGACTTTATTGGTTCAGGGAATAAACACCCGGCAAGGAGACTTACCTTTGTCAAGTGTAGATCAGCCACTGTTGTGAAACGTGATTTTGAGGGTTGCCCGAGTCATTGGGGATTTAAGTGACTTGTCAAGAGTCTCAGAACCTTTATCTGCATCAGAAGAGGGCTTGAGGGCTTGAACTCAGGTTTCTGCAGCTCCCAACAGGCTCTTTCTCCACCAAGCTATGTTTCTTTCCTCCACCATCCATTCTGTTTGATGACTGCTTTCAGCCTTGTCTCCTCAGGGGTACTTAGGGAAAACCCTCTCATCGTCTGCTTTGTTTTCATTGCTGTTGTCATCCGTAGTTACTGGGTTTGGGTTTTTTTTTTTAACTTTTTTTTGTATTTTTCTTGTTTGGGGGAGTTGAAAGGCAAATGATCTCTCTGGTTCTTCCTAGGAATGTTCTGGATCCCTCTTCTTCATTATTTTTTGCATTGTGGTGTTCAGGTGGTTTTTGTTTTTTTTTAACTCATTGCGTTCTTTTGGGAAATCTGTAATCCTCAAGTTGTTTATACACATCCTGTCTTAGAGATTAGTGTGTTTTACTTATATAGAGATCATGCTTTTTTTTAGTGTTTTTTCTTTCTCAGATTGTTCTTCACATCTTTGGGGTTTTTTCATTCTAATCAGTTATTTTCTCTTTCGTGTCTTTGGTAAGACTTGCCACTATGGAATTCAAGTTTTTCTATTTTGACAATCTGTGCCATGTGGGCTGTAAATTCTGTTCTCACAATTTTTATTTTGCTTTTAAACTCTGCTACTTCTCTTGATTCTCAATATTCTATTTAAATTATTTTTCCACTTAACATTTTCTTGCTGTTTGCAACATTTCTCACTCCATCCCCATCCTGAGGAAGGTGTATATTCATGTACCTCAGACATGTCATTATTCGTAGATATCATTGCTAAAATATAATAATCATCACTTGAAGAATGTGGCCATAAATTAAATATAGTCTTCTGAGTTTTGTATTGTAATGGATGCACTTTTGGAACAGCTCTTTGTTGGAAGACTGTGTAGGATATTGCTTTCCAAGCCAGGTATTAAGGCTTATTCAAGGAATTCCTGCCTTCCTGGAAGCCTGAGTATAATTAACCTGGGGATTAAAAGGATCTGCTCTCCAAAGTGGTCCAGAGCTCATCTTTCTTCCTTGTCTGATTTCCTAGAACTCCCTGTGACCCTCCCCCACTACTTTACTTCCTTGCGCACAGCTGCCTTTCTTCCTTTTCCCTAAAGCTCAGAGATTGTGATTTAAAAGGGAAAGAAAGGCATCTCTAGAGCTGTAGTTAGACATTTGGGCATCACTATTTTAGTACACCATTTCTAAACTTAATAGGAAGAAATTTTCTTGATTGAGTTGCCAATGAAGTATTCTTAACCATGTAAAGCAGCTCATAAATTAATAAATTTCTTGGCTCCATTAATGCATTATTAACTGTTCCTGACCTATATAAGGACTAGAAAGGAGGATTAGAAGGATTAAGTCTGCCTGTCACTCCTAAAAATATCCTGGAGGGTTTTTGCCCCTTAATCACATAACTGCAACCTTCTGTGTAGCCTGAGCTGGCCAACTTTTCAGTACCTTTACCATGAAACCTAAGAAATTTCATCTAGGCTTTTTATTACATTTGGGTGGAAATACATCCAAGGTGATAACAAAAATCTGGTATATATTTGTTCATTTCATGTCAAAATGTTTTGGACTTGCCTTTATTTCTAAAAACATTTTCAAAATTTAAAATATTTAAAATTCATCATGTGGTATAGTGTGCTCACATGACTTATGAATAACTGAAAATTTTAAACTAAAAATGCGTTATGTTGACTCAGCTTATTGCAAACATTTAGTGCAGCTTCTTAACATCTCTACTAAGATTTTAGTGAGTCACCAGCACCACTATTTGCAGGTCATGTCATGAGGTACTACTGAAAGAAATATATCTAATAGAAAACTTGCTAGTCCCTGTCCCTAGAGGGCTAGAGACCTGACCAATACACATTAAAAAAGACAACACTCAAATGTAGTAAAGTGGAAGGAGAGTCAGATGTGGATGTCAGTGTCAAGTGTATCACTGACTTCCTTTGGGACTTTAGGCCACAATCTCTCTCCAAATTCTTTTGTCTGTTGAATGAGTGACTGGACAAAATGGTGATTAATGTCCCTTCCAGCTTTAATGTTCTGGAATTCACAAAGTTTCTGAGCAGAAATTAATACTTTTATGAAGTTACAGAAGTGCCCAGGGGATGCTAATACAGTTTGTGGGGATTAGTTTAATGAAAATTCTAAAGAAAAAATAACTGATTATGGCAAGACCACAAAGAGGAGAGAGAGATTGTTGAGACTGAATACCAGCCTCTCTGGGCTTTCGTTTCCCATCTATAAAAGGGGGTGGTTGGATTCTTAGGTTCTTTCCAGGTCTGAATCTGTGATCCCACACAGAGTAGACAAGGACTGCTGAGGAATTCACAGCAGATGGGAAAGGCAATCAGAAGCCTGAATTTCAGAGCCAAGGATCAGATAAAGAAAATGATCCTTTTGAGTTTGGCATTATTAAGAGGCTGAATGGAGGCACTTATGAACCTACTGAGCTTGTTACCAAGGGCTGCGAACTTTTTTTTTAAGACCTGCAACAATCCAATCCGGTACCATCAGCCCTACCCTGCATGAGGTATCCTGACAACAGAGCAAGGAGAGCAGGACTGGTTTTAGCCTGACTTTGCTGCTCTATTTGTAATCTGGATGCAGACACAACCTCTCTCAGCCTCAGTTTTCAAAGGGAAACAGTAGAATTGTAGATTTAGAACTGGAAGGGACCTTGGAGGTCCTGAGTCTGACCCCTTCTTTTTACAGACCAGGAAACTGAAACTATAGAGGTCAGATGACTTGCCCAGGATCACACAGCTGGTAAAGTCTGAAAGGAGATTTAAACTTAGTTCTTCCTGACTTCATGTCTGATATTCTGTTCACCGTCTACCCTTCCTCCTGTGGAAAGCATCTTGCATTTATATAGCTTAGGGAGCTATATAAATAAGTGTTTTTCATTATTATGCAGCTAGAAGGCCCAGTGCTGGGTCTGGAGTCAGGAAGACTCATCTTCCAGATTTCAAATCTGACCTCAGATTACTAGCTGGGCAAGTCACTTAACTCTTTCTGCCTCCGCTTTCACATCTGTAAAATGAGCTGGAGAAGGAAATGACAAACTGCTCCAGTACCTTTGCCAGGTCACAAAAAGTCAGGCGTTGAAGGGGGTCCGGAAGGTAGTTACGAGAATAGTTCCAAAAAAAGGGCATGGTATAAAACCAGGGTTTTATAATAATAATAGCTAGCTTGTATATAGTCTTTCACATTTACAAAGCTTCTCTCATCTGATCCTCATAACTATCCAATAAAGTAGGTGACAAAATAATCCCCATTTTACAGGTGAGGAAATCGAGATTGAGAAAAGTGATTTGTCCAGGGTCATATAGTCAATAAGTGTGTATGGTAGGATTTGAACTCAGAGCTTTCTGAATCCAAATCAAGCACTAGTTAGCATTAAAAGTATTTTTCTTTCAAATCATGCTTTGTTGAAACCAGTTTGTCTTTAAAACCAATAGTTTAGTGTAAAGTAGCCTATTTAAAACATGCCATTTAATGGTGTTTTAAATTAAATTATATCCTGTATAACTATGATGATAACTTTTTATACATGATTTTTATCTTAGCTAGAGAATATAAAATAATAAGTTTGAGGTTATTTGAACAGTTTTTAATTAATTTCAGGCACTGTTTTATTGTAATGCTAAACTTTCAGAGTAGAACATTAAAAGGAAATTTGAGTACAATAAAAAAGATTTTAAAAGATATTAACTTCCTATTTCATATTTATTTTAATTTTATGGTTTTTGGAAATATAATGCTAGAAATATGCCCAACGTCCAAATGTATAAGGAAAAATAAAGGAACACATCAATCTTAATCTACTTTTATTACTTGCAACTTTTCTTTCATATGACCTGTTAGTATGTGAGGGAATTTTTTCCCCACACAAAAATTTTAGTTTTTTGGGGGATTACAAAATGTTGTACAACTGAAATGATGAACAGTTAATGTTACAAATGAAGAAACTCAAACACAGGAGCAGTTCAGTGACTGATGCAATTCCATTTATCTGATCACTTAATGCCATTATTGACATTAAAGCCCAGTACCACCAACCCTGCATCCTCTATGAAATAATGCATTCTAATTAGTGCATTCCTGAAGCACTTGTGAAAGTGATTACTAGTAATTTTTTAAATAAAATTTTTCAATCAGTGAAAGAAAATCTGCCTTTTCTTCTCTCACCCTCTTCCTGACCATTGAGAAAGATGGAAACCCTTGTTATAAACATATCTAGTCAAGCAAAACAGTTATGTTACCTTCTGTCACTTATACATGGCAAACAATCTTTATCCCTCTTTCTTTTTCCACTGTCTTGGTTAATAGAAGAGGGAAGGTTGTAGCGAAACTGTGTTGGGGTGGACGCAGAGGCAGAAGAGTCAAAGGCTTGGTGAGGAGCCTGCATCAAGTGAAGGGGACGACACCAGCAGAGTGCTTAGGGGAGACAGGAAGGGGACTGGCATGTCTTGAATTAGGCCAGCCTTTGTGTTAGGAGCAAAGCTTGCAATGAAAGCTAATGGCATGAATGTAGGGAGGAAACAACTGAAACTGGAAAGTGCAGTGGGGCTTGGGAATCATCATGATGGAGGTTGGGAGCAGGAAGGGATGTGCAGTATGGTGCCTCCAGGAAGAACCCTGTGTACCCAGACAGCGGCACAAGGGTTTTCAGACACATGGGTAGTAGACTGCTCAGGGTGAACTTCATTTCACTGGCTTCAGTTTTGCTCCAAACCCACCTGTGTGTGACCAGCTAAGGGAATGTGGTATGGATGTTAATGTTGCCCTGCAGGCACACTAATTCATGAACTCTGAGGCCTTCTGACCGCTTGTTCTGCCTTTCTAATCTGTTTTGTTCGGTGAGGGAAGGATAGTACTGAATGTAATTTGCAATATCTCATACACCCCTTTCTCTCCTCTGATACTGCCACCACCCTGGTGCAGACCCTCATTGCCTCATGACCGAATGATTGCAGTAGCCTGGATTGGGGTGTCCCTGATGCAAATCTCTCCCTACTACACTTCGTTGTCCATGTAACTGTAGAATTGATCTTCCTAAAGCACAGGTCTGACAATAAAACAGTATCTGAAAGCTGCTCCTCCAGCTTACAGCCCCCCATTCGTTAAGCTCCAGTGAAGGAGCTAGACTCAGGCATTTTCACTGGCTATATCCCAGGTCTGCAGTTCTCTTCTAACTCGTCTCAAGTTCCAGGCCACCATAACTACAAGAACCCTTTTCTGATTCCCATAGTGCTAGTGCTTTCCCTCTGTGGGTTACTTGTAATTTGTCCTGTATATCTCATTTAACGTATTGTTTGCGTGTTCTCTCCCCCATTAGACCGCGGACTGACGTTTACCTTTCTTTGTATCCTCAAGGCAGTACAGTGCTTGGCACCTAATAGGAACTTAATAAATGCGTATCAATGGGCTAATTCTTCTGTTGCCTGAAGTAATCTTGGATAATGATTTAGTCATTTTGAAAAATGAGTTAATACTTTCAGTCTGTGCACTCCCTAAATGATGCCTTGGTTGTTTTCAATTTTCTAATGGGTTTCACAGACATTAACGCTCTACCCTAATATACTAGAGCAGAGATGGGGGCAGGGGCAGAGGGGAGAATTTCCAATGTGTCTAAAGTTCCTTATGGTTTAAAGTTCCATTCATTTAGCAGGTTCCATTCATAAAAAGGACTAGTCTGTTTAGCTGAAGAAGGAAGATTAAGGGTATTTATGTTCTTTGATTTCCTCATATGGAAATGAGCAGGACTTCTGCCGTTGTTTTTAATATAGTGTTGGGAAGTGCCTCAGTAAAATAAAGGACCTTATGACTAAGCTGAACTTCAGTGAATGTCTGATTAAATGTCTGATTAAAATGCTGTGGAACATTTAACCATTATCCTAATTCTTATGAAGCTAATGTGTACATGCATATATACGTATAATTATATTCAGTGTCTTAGAGGTTGGATAATTCTTCTGTATCTACTCACAGCCAGGGAGATATTTAGGCAAATGAGTGTGAAGGTTAAATGAGTATTGGACAGTTTTATTCTAAAAATTTCAAAGTAACATTAAAAAGCTATTCTTCATATTGATACAAGCTTAGGAAAAGATTAGTAGGCATTAGTAAATTGAGATAAATAGTGCATATTTGTGTTTCTGAAAGTAATCACAATACTCTTATGTTAGCAGCTTTTCAGGGAAGCTTTAAAAAAAAACCCTTGGAGTTACAGGATCTAGAGCCCAAGAGGATCAGAGATGCGTCATCTGCTCCAACCTCTCCTTATTTTACAGATGAGGTAAAAAGATGATGTATAAGCCTCACAGAGGAATCAAGACTTTGAATACAACATGAGATGGGGGAGGTCTCTGTGCCAAGGGGATGATGAAGTTCAACAAGCAGTTATTACACTCTTTATTGCCATGTAGTTTTGGGACAACGCATCTCATAGATTTTGAGTTAGCACCACCACATGTAGGGAAATGCTTGAGAAACTCCCTCCCTGTGTTTTTTAAACATAAAACCACAGCGAAGTCTTATGTTGCCCACACTGGAGTGATAGAGATTCCTGTATGCCATGCTAAGGGGGAATAAAAAAGAGTACTTCCTTTAAGCTTTAGGTTTTGTCCAACATGTTCCCAGAAGATACTTTTGATGTACAGCCACCTTGATATTGAGCATACAGTCCATTTATTTATTTATTTGTTTGTTTCTTTGCTTGTCTGTTTATTAATTAATTTATTTTACTTATTTCTTGTTAACAGTTCAATACTTAGGGTTAATTATTTTCCTTGCCGCTGATATTTTCCTTGTGTTCTGTGGATTCACATAATGGTTCTGATGATAGACTTTATGTTTATCACCCAAGAACCACTCCAGCTAATTTCAGAAAGATTTATCACCAGGTTGGCTACAGAGTGATGTCAACTCATGCTGTTAAGGTATAGAAGAGTTGGCATTCTCTCAGCGGTAGGAAGACCTGAATGAATTCGAGCATAGATCCATTGAAATATTAAAGGTGTTCTGCAGAAAAGGGTACTTTGTTTTCACATGAGGGAAAGGATTTCATATAAGCTCTTAGCTCTCTTCTGAGATCCAGAGCTGCCTATCTAACTGTCTATAGGGTATGTTGTTGTTCAGTCATTTCAGTTATATCCAACTTGTCGTGAATCCTAAATGGCAAAGATACTGGAGTAGTTTGTCATTTCCTTCTCTAGCTCATTTTATAGATGAGGAAACTGAAGTCAACAGAGTTAAGTGACTTGCCCAGAGTCACAGTAAGTGTCTGAGGCTGGATTTGAACTCAGGTTTTCCTGACTCCAGGCCCAACTGTCTTATCTACTGCACCACCTAGTTGCCCAATTGGATATGTCCAGTTAGCAATTCAGTCTCAACATGGCCCCAAGCCAAAGCTTATTATTTTTTCCCCTCTAAACCTATGATCTATAGTAGCATCACTGATCACTTTATCTCCCATCTTCAAGACTGGTCTTTTAATTCTTCCTATTCTGTCACCTCTTAAGTCCTGCCAGTTCTTACGACATACAATTTCTCACACCTTTCAATTCTACTTGGGCACCATCTTAATACAGACATATATTACCTCTAGTCTACTCAACATCTTTACATTTTTTTCTTCCTCCTGTCATCTGCCAAAGTAATTTTTCATAGATCTATTTATGACACCCCTACCCCATATGCATTGAAAGAGTTCAATGATTCTTGAGTTCACCCACTTTTGTCTGACATTCAAAGCCCTCCCCACCTTTTTAACTTTATCTCTTAAAATTTTTTTCAATTGCAGAAATCCATTTTCTCTCCCTCCTACCTCTTTACACTCCCAGTAGGGATGTGGGAGGTGGGGGGGAAATAAGAGCAGCCAGATCTTTTTAACAAATATACATAGTCAGCCAAAAAAAAATTTCCACATTGACTATGTTCCAAAAATGTATGTCTCCTTCTGTATTCTGAGTCCATCCCATCTTTGTGAGGAGATAAACAGCATGCTTCATCGTTGCTCCTTTAGGGTCGCAGTTGTCCTCACATTTATCAGAGCTGAGCCTTTCAAAGCTGTTTGCTCTCCAGAGTTGTCGTTACTGAATCAGTTTTTCTCCTGGTTCTACTCACTTCACTTGGCATCAGTTTGTACACGTCTTCCCAAGTTCCTCTGAAACCGCTGCTTCTCATGGCACAGTAGTGTTCCATTATATGTACACATCTGAGTTTGGTTGGCCATTTCCCAGGTGATTGGCATCCCCTTCATTTCCAGTTCTTTTCTACCACAAGCAAGAGCTGGTATTAATGTTTTTATACACATGGGTCCTCTTCCTCTTTCTTTGATGTCTTTAGGATATAAGCCTAGTAGTAGAATTACTGACTCAAAGATGTTCAGAGTTTAGTAACCTGTGGTGCATAGTAACAAATTCCTTTCCAGGATGTGACAGCTCCACCAGCCATATATTTTTATCCCTATTTTCCCACAGCTCTCATTTTTGCAAACTTCACTAATCCGATGGGTGTGAGGTAGAACCTCACACTTGTTTTAATTTTGATTTCTCTACTTTTTAGTACTTTGTGGCATTTTTAAAAAAAATAAGACTTTTGAGAGCATGGTTTTCTTTCTTCAAAGTTTCCTGTTCATATTCTTTGACTATCCTTTGAGGAATGACTCAGATTCTTTTAAATTTGAATCAGTTCTTTATTTGTTTTAGAAATTAGGTCATTATCAGAGAAATGTGCTGCAAATATTTCCCCCCAATTCCTGTTTATTTTCTAATTTTAGTTGAATTGACTTTGTACAAAAACTTCTAATTTTATGTAATTAAAATTATCCATCTTATCTTCTATGACCGTATCTTGTCCTGGTTTTTGTCACGATCTATTCCCCAAGCCATAGATCTGAAAAGTAGATTTTTAAGAAAAATTTAGATTCATATCTAAGTTATATATATCCATTTGGAGCTTGTCTTAGTATATGGTGTGATGTTCATCTAAATCAGATTTATGACAGACTGCTGTTCAGTTTTTGCAGCAATTTTTGTCAAACAGTGAGTTGTTGCCATAGTAGGTAGGCTCTTTAGGTTTATCAAGCACTAGACTATTGTGGTCATTTGCTTTCTATGTGTTATGTACCTATTATAATCTGTTCCACTGATAAACATCACTATTTTTCACCCAATACAAAATTGTTTTGATGATTACGGCTTTGTAATATAGTTTGAGACCTAGTATTGCTAGGTCCCCTTCCTAATTTTTTTCATTATTTCCTTTAAGAATCTTGACCTTTTGTTTCTCCAGAGAAATTTTGCTGTTATTTCTTTTCCTAGCTCTATAAAGTAATTTTGGGGAGTTTGATGGATATGGCACTGGATTAATAAATTAGTATTGTAATTGTTATTATGTATTCACTTGGCTAATAAGCAATTAATAATTCTCCAGTTATTTATGTGTGTCCTCATTTCTGTAGAGAGTGCTTGGTAGTTAGCTGTAATCATATAGTTCCTGTGTGAGTATTTAGCAGGTAGATTCACAAGTATTTTAATTATTTTTAAAGTAATTTCTTTCTCTCTTCCGGCTGGATTTTGTTGGTGATACGCAAAAATACTGATGTTTTACATGGATTTATTTTATGTCCTGCAGCTTTGCTGAAATTACTGTTTCAGTTCATGTTTGATTCTTTTCCTCTGAGGTTCTCTAAGTAAACTATCAAATTATATTCAAAAGTGATAATTTTGTTTTCTTTTTCCTCTGGTTGCTCCTATAATTTCTTCCATATTATTGTTTAGCTAGCATTTCTAGTAGTATATATACTAGTAGTGGTTAATATTAAAGATAATGGATGTCTTTGCTTTACCCCTGCTCTTATTGGAAACTCTTAGCTATTTCTCCATTCTATAGAAAGCTCTCCTGTGGTTTTTATGTAGATGCTCCTTACCGAATTGAGAAAAATTCCTTTTATTCCTTTGTTTTCTAGTGTTTTTAACAGGACTGGGTATTTTATCTTGTCACAAGCTTTTTTTTTGCATTATCATATAATTATATATTTTTGTTGTTCTTATTATTAATATGGTCTGTGATGTTGATAATTTTCCTAGTATTGAGCCAGTCCTGTGTTCCTGGCATAAAACTAAGCTGGTTTTCTGTGTGATATGTCTGATTTCGGCATGAAGACTATACTTGCATCACAAAAGGAATTTGTTAGAACTCCTTTTCTTATTTTTTCAAAGAGTTTATGTAATATTGGAACAAACTTTGCTTCTGCTCTCTTCCCCATCTGGGATACTCTCCGTAGCCTAATCGTGCTCGACTTTTTCCCATTCATTCCCTCAGTTCATGCTGTTTGTTTGTGATTTGTCATCTTCAGCTGTTCAGTTCCTATGGTGACACACCAGTCTTATGAAATATTATTTTACCATAAATAGGATGAGTAGAATACAAAGAGTGGGGAGGGAGTTTACATGACTGATACATAAACATTATTTTTAAAAGCTCATATGTATATGGTTTTCTTTAATTTAACATTTTTCTGTCTGTCCTTTATAGTCCAACTTAAACACCGCTTTCTCCATGAACCCTTCCCTTAACCTCTCCACTGTTGGCAACAACCTTTTTCCTCTCAGACCTCACAAAACAATCTTTTGGCCCTCCTCTAAATATCCTCTTTATATCTTGTTTTGCATTTATCAGTGGATATGTTAGGTTTGTAGATGGACCATAGAAATTTTCTGTCTCCTTTGCATCTAGCACACAAATGCATATACAGCCACTTAATGTTTGTTGAATTTAAGTGAAGTTCAAGGAGAAAATAGTCTATTTGTCTTACTTGTAGGATGGGAGCTGCAGATAACATATACAAGGGACGGAGTACCTTCATGGAAGAGCTGACAGACACAGCAGAGATCATAAGGAAAGCAACATCACAATCCCTCGTTATCTTGGATGAATTAGGAAGAGGGACAAGCACCCATGATGGAATCGCCATTGCTTATGCTACTCTGGAGCATTTTATTCGAGATGTAAGGATATTGCATTTTCTTTATAAAATGTGCATATAGCCTCAGCACCCTAGACTGAATTCCCCAAACTTAGCCCCTAAACCTTCTAAAAGTAACAGCTACCACTTACAAATGATTTTTTAAAAATAATTGATTGTAGAGTACATGTTCATAAGGTTATCAGTTAGAGCTCTGTGGAACCTCAGAGGCTATCTAATATGACCTTTTCAACATTAGGATTAGAAAACTAAAACCTAACAAGATTGTGTTTGTCATTACGGTTGCACCCACTGAATGTCATGGATTGCGGTTTCCCTTATGTCGCTGAAGGATATTCAGTTTTTGTTGTTGTTTTCTTCAGTGTGTTCTCTCCATAAGAGACTCTCTAGCCACATTTCCATCCACACTTATTTTGGTACTTTTAGAATCTGTGACTTTGTCAACATGGATTCTCCTTCTACTCTTGTGCAGATTATAATGCCCTTGTACCTTAGTAGACTGTGTTCAAGAATTGTTATGGCTGAAAAATTTCATCCCACCATGGCCAGCTATGTGATAAGCTTTTCCAAGCCAAACTAGAGTTGCATTTTGGCCTTTTGGCTAAGATCAAGTGTGCCCAAACCTAGCTAAAGTAGTCCTTGTAAAACTGACATTCACTCCATCACTGAGACCATTCTCTAAGCCCTCTCACCTTGGTGGACTATGCTATAACCTACATAAAAGGTGTCAAATATGCAACCCAAACTAAATTAAAAGGCAATTGGGAAATATTTAACAAAACAAATACAATAAAACAGATTAATATTACATTTTAAAACTAAGTCAACATATAGCCCATGGGGATCCTAATGTATAGATTACTATCTTCTCCATCTAATTGAGTTGGACACCACTGACTTATGCCATTCTGATTTAGCATTGAAGAATCCAGAATTATCTCCATGCCATGATGAGGCATCAGAGCAAGATCTAGAGGAAGATTTCCATTTGTTTTACCATCTAAATATTAGTCCTTGGCAACCTCAAAATTAGAAGTAGAAAACCTTGAAAGAATAGTAACAGGAAAACTAAAGCTCAGAATAAGCATGAGAAACAACATAGATATGAGGCTTTAGCTATACTGGGAAAAAGAGGAAGCTCAAAGAATACAGACACTCTTCAGGGTAACTGGCACCATCACATCAGGTAATGGAGAGAAGCTGGAACTGAAAAGAACAAAAATTGTTATTAAAGAGTTTAAATCCAGCATGAGTAGAATGCCTACCTTACCTTGGTGAGTTCAAGGCACCAGACACTACAAGTGACATGTGTGCTAGGGTACTTGGAAGCTTGAAGATATGACTGCTGCACCACAGTCATGGAGAAGGAAAAATGATGTCTTGATTCAAAATAGGCAGTGGAGTGGAGTCTCCAAACTATAGGTCAGTCAGCTTGATTTCAGTTAGGCAGATTCAGAACTTGCTGAACAACTTTGCTGTTCATTCATTTCAGTCATATCTAGTTTTTTGCAACCCCATCTGAGATTTTCTTGGCAAAGATATTGAAGTGGTTTGCCATTTTCTTTTTCAGTTCATTTTACAGAAGAGAAAACTGAAGCAAACAGGGTTCAGTGGCTTGCCCAGGGTTACACAATTAGTATATGTTTGAGGCTGGATTTGAATTCAGGTCCTCCCAACTCCCAAGTTGGTTCTCTACTGCACCACCTTGCTACCCACTGAGCAACTAGACTTCCAAAAATAGTTACTAATGAGTGATTCATCATGAGAAGAAAGGCCCTTTCCATTGGAATGTCCTAGGATCTATGCTATTTAACACCTGTATCAATGACTTGACTAGGATACTTAACATATTTGCAGATAATGCAGGGTTGGAAGGAATAATTAACAGGTTAGCTATTAGTTATAAGAATTAGAATTTCAAAAGATCTTGAATCTCAAGGTGAAATTTAATACAGATAAATATAAACTCTTAAACTTGGGTTCCAAAAATCAACTTGACATGTATAAGATGGAAAATGTGTGATTAAATAGAAGTAAGAGTATGTTTAGTAGCCTGAAAGTACAATCAGTATAAGTCAACCGTGATATATGGCTGCCAAAAAAAAAGCTAACACAGCTTTATACTACATTAGGAAAGAAATAGCTTCTAAGACTAGAACCAGAGAGAGAGAGTGAGAAAGTCTTGAATCATACACAAAAGGGAGAGATTTTCATGTGTTATGCCCATGTTCCTGTGGTATGCTCTCAATATGCTTTTTCCTGGCTAGACTGTGTCTAGAGCATCGTAATTAAGTTCTGGGTGCCATGTTTTTGGGGGAAGAAACGCATCTATAGACTTTTCAAAGGAGGATAGCCACAATGATGAAGGATTTTGAGATTATGCCAGCTACAAAGATCAGGTAAAGGAAGTGGAGAAGAGAAACCTTGAGGTGGGAAGGTGGAAGGGGAACAATAACTGTCTTACAGTATTTGTAAGGTTGTCATATAGAAAAACTAAACTTGTTCTAATTGACTCCGGAACTAAAAGTGAAGGTTAGAAATTGTAAAGAAGCAGATTTGAGTTTGAAGAGGAACGTGTTTATAGGAGGACCTAGGAAAGAAATGAATAGAGAGGGAGAGATTCCAGTGGAAACAGAAGGCAATGAAATTAAGCACAAAAAATATGAATATAATTCATGGAAATCTTCACCTATTGTGTATGTTTCAATGCTTTTTCTCTGTTTTTTGTATTATTGATACTAATATATGGATATATATATATAAAGATATAGATAATATTAATATTCTATTATTTCTATTATCTATGTTCATTTCTTTCAGTGTCCAGCCCTTCTGTTCCCCTAGTTTTATCTGTCTTTCCATTTCCTTTTTGTTTCTTTATATCTCTTTATCATTCCTTCCACCTTCATTTCTTTTTCCTGTCCTCTACCTCACTTTTCCTTAGCCCTCAAATAAACATAATTTATATTGAAGTTGATATTTCTTTGCTTATATTACTAACAAGATTTTAATTGATTTGCTTTTTTATGTGATTTTTTTTTTTTACTGTTACTCAAGGGCCTTTGTTATAAATTAGGGGTTTTCAACTTGGGATCCATGCTCTTGTTTTTAAAAATATTTTGCTAAGTGCATTTCAATATAATGGGTTTTTTAGTTATCTTCTGTATTTTATACATTTAAAAACACTATTCTGAGAAGGAATCCAGAGGTTTCTTTCAGAGGGGTCCTTGACACTCAAAAGGATTAAGAATCCCTGATCTAGCTGGGGTGGAGCCAACATGGTGGAATAAAGGCAGGGACTCACCTGAGCTCTTCCAAATTCCCCTCCAAACAACTTTAAAATATCACATTAAAAAGAATCCTGGGGTAGCAGAACCAACGAAAGGACAAGGTGAAACAATTTTCTAGCCCACGACGATTTAGAAGGTTGGCAAGAAAGGTCTGTCTCACTGGGGTGAGAGTGCAGCCCAGTCTAGTGCAGGCCATGCTTCAGCATGCCAACAAGAAGACTTTGGGCTTGACTAAATTGGCAGTGACAACTTCTGGAGCTCACAGCCCACATGTGGTAACGGGGCTGGACAATTCATCAGAAGGGGATTATAGGATACCCTTGCTGGCACTGGGCTCAAGACCCTATTGTACTGCCCATACTCAATTCCAGGTCTCATTCCCAGGGCAAGGAGGAGTATTTGCAGGAATAGGAACCCTGGTCACAGTTTCAGAGTAGAAAAGAGGGCCTCTGCTCACTCATAGGCTAGAAGAGCAGTGGCCTCACCTCTTCTTAGACTATACCTCTTTGGAAGAATTGAAAACTTACAGACTCCTAGAACTAGCTCTGAAAACAGCAGCATAAAAAACTTGAAGCTTGGGACAGTACTTACTCTACCAGGGAACAGAGCCCAACTTTAGCTTTTTATAAAAAGAAATTAGATGGAAAAATGAGCTAATAACAACAAAAACCTGACCATAGAAAGTTACTATTTTGACAGGGAAGATCAAAACACAAACTCAAAAGAAAGCACCAAAGTTAAAACTGCTGTATCCAAAGCCTCAAAGAAAAATGTGAATTGCTCTCAGGCCCAAGAAAAAGAATTCCTGAAAGAGCTCAAAAAAGATTTAGAAAATCAAATAAAAGAGGTAGAGAAAAAATTGGGTAATGAACAATGTGGGAAAATCATGAAAAAAAAAGTCAACAGCTTAGTAAAGAAGGCACATAAAATACTGAAGAAAATAAGACCTTAAATAACAGATTAGCCAAATGGCAAAAGGGGCACAAAAGTCTCCTGAAGAAAAGAACTCTATATGTAGCAGAATTGGCCAAATGGAAAAGGATTTACAAAAGCTCACTGAAGAAAATAATTTCCTAAAAATTAGAATTGGGCAAGTGGAAGCTGATGACTTTATGAGACATCAAGAAAAGAAATCAAAAGAATGAAAAAAGAAAATATGAACTATCTCACTGGAAAAACAACTAACCTGAAAAATAGATCCAAGAGAGATAAAGACTGATTAGACTACCTAAAAGCCATGATTAATAAAAGAGCCCCAATATCATCTTTCAAGAAATTATGAAGGAAAACTTCCCTGATATATTAGAACCAGAGGGTAAAATAGTAATTGAAAGAACTCACATATCACCTCCTAAGAAAGATCTCAAAATGGAAATTCACAGGAATATTATGGCCAAATTCCAGAGCTCCCAGGCCAAGGAGAAAATAGTGCACACAGCCAGTAAGAAATCATTTAAATATTGTGAGGCCACCATCAGGATAATATAAGATTTAGCACCTTCACAGAAAAGTAATGGAGGACTTAGAATACGATATTCCAGAGATCAAAGGAGCTAGAATTACAACCAAGAATCACCTACCCAGCAAAACCGAGTAAATCCTTAAGGGGAAAAAAGTCAGTGAAATGGAGGATTTTCAATCATCTAAAAAATTTGACTTTCAAATATTAGACTCAAGTAGTCCAAAAAGGTAAACAAGCAAGAGAAATTCTGTGGGATTCAGTAAGGTTAAACTGTTTACATTCCTCCAAGGGAAGATGATACCTATAATACCTAAGAACTTTATCATTATTAGGGCAGTTAGAAGGAATGCACATTTATAGAGGTATGGGTATGAGCTGACTGATATCTAAAAAACTAAATGAAAGGGTGAGAAGGAGAGCTACACTGGGAGAAGGAGGAGGGGAAGGGTAAAGTAGAGTCAGTTATCAAACAGAATAGAGGCTTGAAAGGGCTTTTCCAGTGAACCTTATTCTTATCTGAATTAGCTCAGAGGGAATAACATACAGACTCATTTGGGTATAGAGATCTGTCTTACTGTGCAGGAATAACAGAAGGAAGGGCAGGTTATGGGACATATGGTGATCAGAAGCAAAACACTTTTGAGGAGGAACAGAGTGAAAGGAGAGAAAGTTAAACAGGTGAATTTAAGATGGAGGTAAGTATACAGAAATCACAACCGTGAAAAAAATTATCAAATTTCTCTGATAAAGGCCTCCTATATGTAGAACTGAGTCAAATTTGTAAGAACACAAGTCGTTCCCCAATTAATAAATGATCAAAGGATGTGAATAGGCAGTTGTCAGAAGAAGAAATCAAAGCTATCTATAGTTATGTTAAAAAATGCTCTAAATCACGGTTGATTGACTTAGCTATTCTCAGCAGTACAGGGATCCAAGATAACTCCGGAGAGCTTATGATGGAAAATGCTATCCAGCTCCAGCAAAGGAACTGACGGAGTGTAAATGCAGATCAAAGCATACTTGTTTTAAAACCTTATTTTTTCTTGAGTTTAGGGCTTTTTGTTTTGTATTTTTTCTTTTGACCTTTGTTTTCTTTTACAACATAATCAATAAGGAAGTATGTTTTGCATGACTGCACAAGTATAACCTATATCAAATTGCTT
This sequence comes from Potorous gilbertii, assembly GCA_028658325.1. Classification (NCBI taxonomy): domain Eukaryota; kingdom Metazoa; phylum Chordata; class Mammalia; order Diprotodontia; family Potoroidae; genus Potorous; species Potorous gilbertii. The sequence continues at coordinate 691,930,720 of CM053769.1, read as the reverse complement.
GCCTTCTGAAGGAGGGAGAGAATTTGGAACTCAAAATTGTTTTAAAAAGAATGTTAAAAATTGTTTTTACATGTGATTGCAAAAAAAAAAATAAACCAACAAAAAAAGAATCTCTGTTGTTAATGAAGGATGTAGTCATAGGAGCTGTGCAGATCACATGAGGAATATTCTGCAGGAAAGATGATGTATAAAAGATTTAAAAAAAAATTGGTTTATCTTTTGGTTTTTCTTTTCTTTTTTTTTTTTTTGCTTAGGTGTTTCTTTGTAACTGAAATACTTGCCTTGACATCTACTAGTTTGTCTTTTTTAAATTTTATTTTTAATATGTATTCTTCATCTGTTTAATATGAAGATCAAGAACATTATTCTAATTGTGATAGAGGCCAAGCCTGTCATGGCCCACTTACCATGGCTTCCATAATCCTATCATGATAAAAAACAAACAGGTCTGGCTAATATTATCAGAACTAGTCTGAATTAATAATTTAAATAATACAACATGATTCTGAATTAAACATGCTACCTCTAATTTTGATTTTTCGGGATTACTAACTTAACCAGATCTTAAAAAAAAATTAAATCTAATGAAGGCTAAGTACTTTGAAGTATGTGTGTGTGTGTGTGTGTGTATAGATAGTTATAGATATATATATATCTGTGTGTGTGTTTGTGTGTATATATCCCTCTATCAATTAAATAAATTTATTTCACTTTTTACATTCATTTTCACAAGATTTTGGGTTCCAAAATTTTCTCCCCATTTG
>CM053769.1:691917355-691929456 GCA_028658325.1 Potorous gilbertii | reverse complement strand
ACGCAAATCTCCTTCACTGTGTTTCTGCGCGGCTTCCACTGTTCCAGAATTTGTCAGGAGTTCTTTTTACAGGAAATCTATGGGCTGTGGGTTCGGACCTAGCATAGGTGAGTCTTTCTACTCCGCCATCTTGGCTCCATATATCCCTCTATCTATAGAGAGCTAGAGATATCTATGTCTTTATCTAGATTTATAGATCTCATATATGTGTGTGTGTTTATATAAAGGAATATATATACACATATATTTCATATGTATGCACACACATACGTACACATACACATATTTATATGTATGTGCACATACACACAAAACAGTCTCCCTCAACCTGTACACACACACATATTTATACATATCTGTATGTATGCACACACACACACACACACACACACACACACACGAAACAATCTCCCCTAATCTTTTGCGAATTCATTTTACAAATCCAAGTGGAAGACTTCATAGTATGAGAAGCTACGCTATGTCTTCTTGCTAGAGATATGAATGAAAGGGCGAGTGTGATGTGATGGTGGCTAACATGTTCATGACTGACACTACCCACTTTCAGAAGCCCTTGATTGCATAGTTCGTGTGTTATGCTTTCATTTCATCATGTAAGTGGTATTCTGTTAGCTCTCAGTGCTTGATTGAGTTTCATTATTTACCGTCTTATCTATGTTATCACTTCCTATAAGAAGATTTCAAATTAAGTTTACAAAATTGAAAATGTGTCTTTAAACATTATTTATTATATTGTTTTAGGTGGAGTCATTGACCCTGTTTGTCACGCATTATCCTCCTGTGTGCGAACTAGAAAAAGCATATCCGCAATGGGTAGGGAACTACCACATGGGATTCCTTGTTAATGAAGATGAAAGTACACAGAACTCAGGTATGAAACATTCCTTGCAGAAGATTAGCAGGTCCCAACTTAAATTTCAGTTTGGTTGGAACTTATATAGGAATATGGATTTTATTTTTTATTAATATTAATTCTTTATTATTATGGGGAAATGTTGACCTCCCTAACTTTCTGTTGTAGAGCAGTGGCACAGTGGATCGAGCATTGAGTCTGGAGTCAGAAGGACCTGATTTCAAGTCTGGCCTCAGCCACTTCTTAGCTGTGTAACCATGTGACTTAACCCTGTTTGCCTTAGTTTCTTCATCTGTAAAATGAGCTAGAGAAGGAAATGGCAAACCACTCCATTGTCTTTGCCAAGAAAACCCCAAATGGAATCACAAAGAGTTGATACAACTGAACCACAATAACAGCAAAGTCCTCTTGTGATGCCTAATTTGGGTGTTTAGGAGAAACTGGGTGCTTAAGTATAGTCCCAAACACAGATTTTATTGGTTCCCATCATTGCTTTGGGTACAGTAGCAGTGATGGACTGAATTTTTCTCTTTCAAGGACCAGCTTGGTTAAGTTTGGACAATCCCATTGCCTGGTTGTCTGCTGGGTGATGAGTTTTTCAGGAACCACAGCTCTGAAAGGTCATTCACTAGGTGGTACAAAGGTTGAGATCTGTTAATGGAGGCAGTAGCTGTAACAACAAAATCATGGATGTCTGAATTATTACTTTGTCTTATGTTTACATGGCTTCATGTACTTCTTATCCTGAAAATAGATAGAGGCAGGGGACCTGGAAGTAAAAGAAGGTAATACAGGAGGGAGTTAGAAAAAATAGAAAAATAGGAAGCCTTGGTTGATATTGCTTCATGCTAAGGCTCATTTCTGGCAAATGTTCTACGTAGGAGAAAGGGGCCCTGAATTTATTGACAGCATTTTAGAGTGGTTAGAAATGAACTCTGTTATTGAATTAATTATATACATTATTAGGCTCTTTGAAAATTACATCATTTATGTGATCAGATGACTTGCAGCATTAATGTTTTATTACTGCAGTCCATCTGGGACATAATATACATAAATGCAGATGCTCCCACACGTTTAACAAGATAAACAAAAAGAAAGCAACCCCACTGTAAATGAAGCAGACAACTGGTATGTTCACACACACACACACACACACACACACACACCCCATTTCTAAATGTTTTTTCTTTTATGTTCATGTGTGTCTCCTCCAAGTTCCCTTGTCTCATCTTCATCCATGAATAAAGTGACATAAGTGCCTGAGACTCAGTGATTCATTGCTCAACAGAATCCTACCTAGACACATTTGTGGAAGTTACACCACTAGAGTGTAGAGTTGTTAATTCGTCCTTGAAACCTGAGATGAGACTTTTCTTATGAAGTATGATCAGTTGAAAAGCTTTTTTCCTGTGTTTCCCTTAATTACTACTCTTACAGAGGTGATCCATTTCATGAAAATGAGCCTGGAGTCAGGAGGACATGAGTTCAGATGTGGCTTCAGACACTTGCTAGCTGTGTGACCCTGGGCAAGTCACTTAATGCCGATTGCCTCCAAAAAAGAAAGAAAAAGAAATTTAAAGGCAGCTCTTGCCTTTTACCCACAATGCATTACTGGAAAATATCCTATAGCAGTAGTTGTAGCTCTTCATAGGAACGTGCATTGTTCAAGTATTAGTCTTTGTCTACTTCTCAAAGGTCTTTAACTTGTGTACATGTTAATACTACTCAGAAGGCTAAAACAGAATGGCCCATTTAATGGAAACAGAAGGAGTAGATGCTACCAGACAGCAAACTATAGAGTGTTTGTTGGTCTTGGAGTAGAGTTAGGAAGACCTGAATTTGGATTCTTTCTCAAATACTTAAGCTGTATCACCCTGGGCAAATCACTTACCTGCTCCCAAACTCAATCAAATAAAATAGAGGTAATTATAGCACCTACCTTATAAGGTTGTTGTGAGCATCAAAATGAGACAATTCAGATAAAACACTTTGCAAACCTCAAAGCACCATAGAAAAGATGAGACGAGTTGATTGCCACAGTTTGGCACTGAATTAGGCTCCTAAGTTTTTTGGTAGGCAAGGCTAAATAGGAAAATGTTATAACCAGAAGCTGTGAATCTGTTCCTGACTAAGGATTCAGTTTCAAATGAATTCATGCAGCAAGGTGGCGCAGTACGTAGAGTACTGGGCCTAAAGTCAGGAAGACTGATCTTCCTGAGTTCAAATCTGACCTCAGACACTTCCTAGCTGTGTGACCCTGGGCAAGTCTTTGCCTCAGTTTCCTCATCTGTAGAATGAGCAGGAGAAGGAAATGGCAAACCACTGCAGTATTTTTGCCAAGAAAACTCCATAACGAGATCACGAAGAATCAGAAATGACTGAACCACAACAAATCAAATAAATGAAGTATATGACCAGCAATGTCATAAATTAGAGATGAAAGTGAAAGAATTCCATCAGCTTTCAAAATAACAAAATTACCCTCCAAGTCTACTTTTGTTATGTTCTAAAGACCTGTGATTTCTTTTTTATAGGAAATTCCCCAGAAAAATGCTAATTAACAGCACAGATCTACAATTTAAAGTCTTAATGGGTTGTCTATGGCCCTCAAAAGTTAAATGACTTGTTGAGGGTCAAGCAGCCAGTGTGTTGGAATTTGAACCCTGCCCAGGTCTTGACTTCAAGGCTAGTTCTCTGTCTCCTAGACCAGACTCCACCCTGAGAAGCAAAAGTCATCATAGCATAAAAGCATTCACTCATGAATTGACTGTTTATAAAACAAGTGCACACACAGCCCTCCTGCTTAGCATTTGCTCTGTCTCCCTGAATTTTGGTTGCCTTGTCAGTCTCCTGCTGATTTGTCAGGAGAAACTTCAAGAGAGGATGATCTGAATACCAAAGATAGAGGACTTTGGGGAAATTGATGAAGCTCTGAAATATTTTTGTAACAAAGACACTCTTTATGAGTGTATTGTGTAAGTCAAACATGATAAATAACATATTGTGCGATCATACATTTTTGTTGGAAAAATTATGCCCCCCCCCACCTAAATCAGTGCTATTCATTCTTTACTCTAAAAGTTAGCAGATGGTTGCAGTCATTACCTACATCTTGTTAAATAAGGTAAACTTATTTTAATTTTTGTTTCATTTTTCAAAATAAAATAACAATCAGAACTTTTTTCCCACCATTTACTGTAAAATGTTGATAAATGAATTAACTTTTAGGGTCTTTTTCTATATTAATTATCCTAGGATAATGAGGACAACAAATGAAAAATACAACTCACCTGTAGCAGATTTCCTGCAAGAATTAAATCCTTAACTTTCACAAGGGTAACACTCCTAGAAAATGGCCTGAAGGTCAAAAACAGGAATGTTGATACATTGAACCTATGGGAAATAGGGTGTTGGGTTCCTGGTGATCACCAAAAATTGTAATCTTTAGTAAGAGATTGCTGGAATACACTTCTTTGTCTGTAATTCTTTATAATAAAATATTAATTCTGATAACATTCCTTTTTCCTAATACATAACCATTAAATAACCCATAAAATGTGGGGGAGAGGAAAGGCAACATAGACAGGATGGGAAGGGGCAGGGATAGAATCAGAGGAACCTCAATTAAAAAAGGGAAATGGGGAATCTGCCATCTCTAGTCTCCCTTTCTACAGTTGAACAGTCCCCCTTTGAAAAGCCCCTCCCTTAGCCTGAGTCCCTGCTCCTGTCAGGCCATGACCCAAGGACTCTGAACAGCCCCACCCAGACAACATTGGAGAGGTCACTTTAGCACTTTCTGGAGCAGATTCACGAGCACTTTCCTTTTTGTTGGATATAAACTTGTGTTCCTTGTGCCTCTCGTTTTTTCTGGTGAGCCTAACTGGGCATATGTGTGGTTGCCAAAACAAAAGTTAAATGCCCAGATGTTGTGGACTGACTGTGATTACAACAACTCTGCCCCTTTATGAAAGCTGACAGAAGTATCTATTAAGCACCGACTGTGTGCCAGGCACTGCGCTCAGGACTGTAAATATTTAGTTTCTTAGACTTGTATTGGCACCAGCCTTAGCACAGTGCCTGGCACACAGTAGGTGCATCAATGTTTGTTGACATCTGTTATTTTCAAAGTCTTCACCTTTTCAATTATTAGAGAATGAAAAGACTCCTTGCAGATTCTTATTTCATTGTACCTGATTCATTCCCTGTGACAATGTCAGTTTTTTCCTGTTTGCTATACAAGACCCTGTGTAGAATCTATCTCATTCTCTAGGGAAGCCTTGTTTTTCAGTTGTCCCTCACCCTCTTCCCGGTGATGTAACTACATCTAAAATTGGGGAAAAGAGGGCAATAGTTGGTTGGCAACTTAAGCTTCCTCACCTGCTCTTTGTTGTCTTGATTTTTTTTTTAATTAAAAAAAATATTCTTAGCTCTTTGTAATGGAGAAACTTGAGTGTCTGTACTTCTCAGAGTCAGCATTCTTTTCACCTCCCACTCCCGGCAGCTACCCTTAGAAAGGTATTATCTGCCTCTTACTAAATAGGGAGAGAAAAAGATGATGGAAAATTCCATTGTACTTTCTCCGTCAAGCTAGGTTCTGTTCATGCTCTGGACTGCTTTGGTTTTCACCTGTTGAAAAGGGAAAAACATGCTGGATTCTCATATTTGTGGTTTTTTTTATCTTGACTCTGATCTCAGGGATTTAGTTAGTGAAGAACCAAAAAGAATTTGTTATACGATGGTGCCCGCAAAAGACCTGAAGGCCTGCAGAACTCGGTTACTTTTGTTAAAGTGGGTTGTAAACAGGATTCTGTGTAGGCAAGTAAGGATTGGATGGGTTCGTAATGAGGTTTGTAAGTTTTAAAGAGTTATTTTAAAATCAAGTAAAAATAGTTAATAAGAGATTGAAAGTCAGATTTGAATTATGACGACTGCAATTTGAACTGCATCACTGGGTAGCTTAGCAGAGCACACTTGCCATTTATTCAGAACGCAGGCAACTGGAATGTTCAAATAGCTGAGAAATTTTCTCCCTTTTGGTCACTTTGTATTCATAATGAGATCTGTAGCAGGACAGGATCCTAGTGTGCTTTCTGATTAATCAGAAACTAAACGATTAAATTATCTTCATATTTTTTTAACCTTGTTAATTTTATTATATTGTATTTCTTTGACAGATAATATATGATTAATACATTAATTACCAGTTAACCAGAATTGTTCATTAACTAGAAAGGCCTCATTCCTATATATTGAAATTCTAAAAGTTGTCTTACAAAATAAAGAGAGATATCTCTCAAGATTAACTCCCTACCAGCTCCAGTGTATTTAATAGCAAATTACCCAAAGGTGAAGTCTTTTTCTACATTGAATTGTTATAAATCTGATGCCAGCGCGTCATATGTAGCTACAATTCAGTTTCTTCGTCTGGAAAATTAAGTAGTAAAGCTAGATTTGATTTCCAGAGTCTGTCCTGTTTGTGAGTCAGGATGCCTTCAGCACAAAAATATTTTATCACAGCAAAATTTATCCATTTTACAGAGTTCTGGGAAAAAGGATAAAATGGTATATTATGTAAAAATGTAAAAAAAAAACATGAACAAATATGATTTTTAGGTTGTAAATTTTAATAAACATTAAGAAAAAATATCACTTTAAGTATACCAATTAATCCTTTGATTTCTTTCAGTTTCCTGATGTGTTTTCTTTCCTCAATCTATTTTTCTCCCCTCCCCCCAACTTTTCTGCTGTAGGTCAGGAAGACGAGGAAATCCCCGACTTTGTTACTTTTCTTTATCAAATAACCAGAGGAGTTGCTTCGAGGAGCTATGGACTAAATGTAGCCAAACTAGCAGATGTTCCTGGAGAAATCTTAAAGAAAGCAGCTTACAAGTCAAAGGAACTTGAGAGATTAGTCAATGTGAAAAGGTCAGAATTATCCTACTGTAGTTTTGACTTTGTAACAAAACCATCAAATGGGAACAGGGGTAAGGGGACTATCCAATAAATGAGCATCCAGTGTGGCTTCAAGTACTTCCACAAATACCTGAAACACATCATTAGGGTGAAATGAAAAACAGCCCTTGTGAAAGCTCATGTGGAACCATCTTGCTCCCTTTAAACACATCTTTAAAAATCAGTTGGTTGTTTTAGTCATTCCTGTAAATATTGAAATGAATCACTTCACATATACAAATGGAAGCAAAAGAAATTATTAAAAGTAGAAATCACTTCAAATCTACAATTTTTGTTTTAACCATTTTTAAAAATTAAGATTATAGGAGGAAATTTGCCAAAATAATAACATAATTAATCTAAACTGAATTATCCCTGTGTGTATTACCCATTTTGTAGATTAATTCCTTATTTATTTAAATATTCTAGAGTTGGAGTTAGATTCTTTTAAGCTTTAAACAAACATAGCAGCAATTCAGAGTACTGTGTAAACAAATTTTGACAAAAATGGTTTTACTCCCTGCATACCATGAACTGTACTTGGAGTTAGTGGACCTGGATTCTGATCTCAGTTCTGCCAGTTGCTGTTTGTGTGATCTTGGGCAGATTATTCCATGTCTCTGGCATGAGTTTCCTATTCTAAAGAGTAATTGGATGGCCTCTAAGGTCCCTTCACTCTCAGTCTGTGAACAAATGCACAACTCTTACTCTAGTACCGCTCGCTGTTCCAAGGTCAACACTGACTCTTCATTCCATGTTGGTATCATCTCCTTGTAATTGACAGTAGAGTGACTTTCACCCTAGAAAACATTGCACCTCAACCAAGATTCCTGTTATTCATAGTTCATTTACCATGGAACTGTAAGTTGGCTTCCTCTCTGTACCTGAAATACTAAATCAGACGAGATCACAACTGCATAACAATAGAGGTCCCTTCTCAACACCTTGATTGAATATTTTCCAGGGAGAAATTTATAGGAACTAATTATAAGCCTGGGTTCTGTAAGATTATTTTAGAATCAAATGTACTGCAAAGTTCAAAGATAAATATTAAGTCTCCTGTGTGCTTTACTGAGTTTTTTCCCCCCAAGGAACTACAACAGTGAAATCTCAGTAGAAGATACGAAACTGGTTGAAGATGGCAGCTTCCACATGCTATTATTTAGAGCTTGTAATTTACAAGTAATAAAGTCTATAGATTACTTACAAAATTTTTTGCTCTTCCACTTGGGATATAAAAGTTTTGAAATCTGTAAAATTGCTGTGAAGAGAGATGAACCTGGAGTTGAAGTTAGCTTTGTTGTTTGCATCTGGTAAATTGTGACATAAAACAAGTATTTGATATTTTGCCAGCATACTATTCTCAGCAACATTGGTTTTCATTCCATTTTGTATTTTCACCAGCATCATTTTCAAGATCTGAAATGACATATTTTGTAATTTTTTTTCTCTTTCCTAGAAAAAGGCTGAAATCTTTTGCAAAGCTGTGGAGTGCAGCTGATGCTACAGAATTACAAGAATGGACAAACATGGTTGAAACTGAATGAACTTCAGCTTGTCATTGCTGTCTGAAATGGAGAATAACATCAGTTTTTAAAAATAAAATACTGAAAATGCAGTTCAACAGCCTAACCCTATATGATATTCAGACTGTTTTAAGACAAATGAAAAAGACCACGGAATTATGTTCAGTGTGGTTTTTTTTGGTTGAAATGGAGAAACATTCTAAGCAGAAAGTCTTTTACCAGATTCTTAGCAAATAGATTTTTAAATTAAAGTATAAGCCATAGTTTTGCCTATGAAAGATATCTGCTATGCAACCAGACAACTGCTTGGCTTAGAAATTTCTGCAGAAAATTTTTTTTTACATACATTAATAAATAGTATAAATGATGTTTTCTCTTACTTTTGTTTCTGGTAGGTATAAACTGTTCATCCACATTTCTTTGGTTTCCATCTAAGAGAACTGCTCCTGAGTGGCTGAATTATGACAGGCAGCATCTACGGTGCCATTTAAAATCAATTGCTTTGGGGGACACCATCATTTTATGACCTAGAAATAAGAAAGTGTAATTGGTTGAGCAATAGAAAAAGGAAAAATTAGATACTAAGAAACAGATAATCTAGAAGAAAAAAGATAATTTGAAGAATGGAAAAATTTAATCATGATCACAAAGTTAACATAGTTTTAAGACTGTTAGGTAATTTTTTCATTTGGTATGGGGTAGCATGGTGGCCAGAGAGTTATCCTTGGAGTCAAGAAAATCTGGCTTTGAGTGGTGTCTGTGACACACGCTGAATGTGTGACCTTGGGCAAATCACTTAATCTCTGTGTTCCAGGCTGTGAGTTATAGGTGATTTGTCATCGGTGGGAGGGGAAGGAAGTTTCTTTTCTATACTTGGAATTCCCCATACTGATGAAGTCATGGTAGATCTCTAGCTTCCTTCCCTATCCCCAACTTTCCCCCAAAAGCCAACACAGATTTATTAAACATCTACTACAGATAATGCCTGAAGCTGAAGAGGTTATTCTTCTATTGATGATGGTGTCATGATACATGTTTTAACTTTAGGAAATTTTTTAGGTAAAAGATTTATATTTGTATTTAATTAATAAACCCAAGACTTTTACACTAATCTAGCCATGTATTACATACATAGATATGTGTGATTAATTCATTCATTAATTAATACCATAGGCTAAATGGAATAGATTATTCCTCAGTCTTGAAAGTTTCATCCTTCTTAATTATCCCATGAGCATTTTAGATTTCATAAATATAGCCCTTTCCTGTAGCTTTTTTTCTGTAGTACTTACTTACTTAGTGTCTTACTTCTCATATCTGTTTTTCTGTTGTTCTTATGGATATTATCATGCCTTTGCCTTAAGGAATTACCTCCTGTTTCCTATAATGTATACAACCCTGCCCAATTCAGGTCTTCTCCGGACTTGATGAACACGCTATCAGTGCCTTCATCCATGTTACTCCTTTTTGACAACAATGACCTCGTCTTAAAGTAGATTATTGAAGCATAGCAGTTGATATGCCTTCTCAAGGCATGAGATTGTAGAATAGTAAGAGCTGGAAGGGAATTTTGGGCCACATATCGTCTTGTATCTCCTGATCAGAAAACTAAGGCCCGGAGAAGTTGTGTTATACCCAGGGTCACGTAGACAGTAAGTGTCAGTACTAGCATTTCAACCCTGACCTTTCTGCTCCAGGCCTCTGTAAAGTTCTGGCATGATTGTCTCTTTGATTCCATTAGACTTCTCCAGTTACTTTAAGGCAAGGTGTCTGTGGAGTTGTTGTTTTTTAAATATTTTGGTAACTATATTTCAATATAATTGTATTGTTGTATAATTCCATGTAGTTTATTCATTTTTTAAAATTCTGAGGAGTCTATATAGGCGTCACACACACAAAAAAGTGAAGATTCTCTGTCTTAAGATGTCATAGAATTCTAACTCTTCTCCCTCCTCCCCCACAAAAAACAGTTCATCAAAATAAAATTGGTTATAGCTCAGTCTGATTCTTAAAAAACTCAACCAAAACATCTGCCGCATAGCACTTTAGGATGTATTGTTGTGTCTTCTAAGAGCTCAAACTTAACGGATCAACCCATAAAGGAACTAGAATCACCTTTTAAGAGGAATGTTGATGCTTTTAAAAAAAAAAACAACGTGATTTATTTTGTCTTTTTTTCCATATGATATTAATAGCTCTACCCGAGATGGCATCTACCATGGTCATTGTCTGTTGATTTGAGTATATTATACTTTTTTAAAAAAAAGTCTAAGTTATTTTATTTTTTATTTTAGTTTAATCCAGTCTTGTTTTCCTTTACACTCTCATTCCTTATTCCATCAACTCATCATTAATTGACAGTCGCTCTAGTTAACCAAAATTTGATCTTTTTATAGATGAATAAAAAACAAACAGAAGTATTTTCATTTCATTGAAGATTCTATATTTACTCCATACTTCAAACTCCTCTACTCTGAAAAGAACTTTTAAAATAAAAATTAATAATAACATCTCTCTGATACCACCCTTGGTTTGAGCTTTTGGTGATAATGAGAATATGGCTGCCATTTACATGTGTTTTCCTTTTTTATTGTATTAATATAACAAGCACATTCTGTGTGATCTTGAGTTAAAGCTAGATGAGATTTGATTTAGGCTGTTCCTCTTTGAAGTTAACCTTCATTGATTTGTGAGATCAGGATGAGCAACGTCCTTGCTGTTTGTAGCAGTACAGAAGTGATATAGATGAGTGAGGGGGAAGAAAGTAAGGAATTTTCATTAGCTCTGATTTCTACCATTATTGTTAAATTCTGTTCTTAGAATGACTGAAAAAATTATGGTGTATAAATGTATGAAATATTTTGTAGTACAAAACGAGGCAAAGCCTGGTTTCAGAAAAGCCTTGGAAGACTTTTATGAACTGATGCAGAATCAAGATGGAAGAACAATTTATGTAATAACATTGTATAGACAACATATTTTGAAAGACCTAAGAACTCTGATGAGTGCAGTGACCAACCATGAATCCAGATATCCCGTGATAAAGAATGCTTCCCATCCTCCTGAGGGAAGAGTGATGGACTCCTAACACATGAGATGTACATTTTCATATGACAAATTTGAGAATATGTTTTGCTTAACTACACAAATGTCTTATAAGGTTTTTTCTCCTTCCATTAAGAAGTGGGAGAGAGAGAATAAATGCCTGTATATTAAAAATAATTTTAAAATTTAAAAAGTTCTTATCTGGTTGAAGGAAACATATAGTATATATATGATTGACATTATCTTAGTGTGCTTCAGTATCCCAGGAAGTACTCGATGTTTGATTTTGGTATGAAAAAAATCTAATGGATTTTCAAATGTCATTTTAAAGTTTCTTTTAGGTTTCGTTTTAGGCTATGAACAGACTTGTTTGTAGGAAAGATAATCATTTTTACCTGTTATTTAGCAGTCCAGCAGCAAGAAGCCTATGATTGATTCATCTGTCTTTTATAATCAATTTTTTAAAATTTTATTTATTTATTTTTAAATGTTCTACAATCACTTCCTTAAAATTAAGATTTATATCTCCCCCCCCCCACACCTTCCCCCTACTACCTCCCTCCCTCCCCATGACAGCATACAGTTCTGTATAGGTTTTACATATACTTTCCTATTGAGCACATTTTCACTATAGTCATGCTATGTAGTCGCACTAAAATAAATGAAAGAAATCATATAACAAATCAAAACATAATACACTAAAA
>CM053769.1:691902499-691917255 GCA_028658325.1 Potorous gilbertii | reverse complement strand
ATTCCTTTACATTCATTATAATCAATTTCTAATGACTTGTTTGTCATTTGCTACTTTTAATGCAGGCATAGTGAAAATTGTGCAATCACATGACCTTCTGGGCTAATGGCTTATATGACTCCCCAGTGCCTAGGAAAGTTCAGGCACATGGACCCTTAATATTTAGGTGTGGCTGTTCCCTTGTGAATTGATTTATCAAGTTACAGGAATAGCCTTCTCGTAAGATGGTTTTTCATTTTTCCTTTGATGGCCATTTTAATTGTCCTTGGACAATTAAATTATTATTTGAGCATTTGAAGCAATATTCGAGAGGCATTATGATGGAAGGGATAGAGTGGGTCTTGGATTCCGGGTCAGCTTCTGACTTAGCAGCAATGTGGTGGACGAGCAAAAACTTTCATATCTTGGACCCTCAATTTCCTCTTCTTTAAATTCGAGGCAAAAATACATGTGGTATTGGATAGTTGTGAAACCCCGATGAGATTGTATAAGCAGAGCACTCTCTATAAAGACGCGAGTTCAAATGCAGCCTCAGACACTTCCTCAATGTGTTACTTTGGGCAAGTCCCTTCACCTCCTTCTACTTTAGTTGCTCCATATGTAAAACAGAGACAATAATAGAGCACCTCACAAGGTTATTGGGAGGATAAAATGAGATAATTTTTGTCAAGTGCTTAGCACTTAGAGTATTATGTAAATGCCAAACGTTGCTGTTGTTATTTCAGCGGCATAGATGCTGTCGTCCAGATCCATCTTGATCGTCTTCTCCTTTGTCTTTCCTAACAATGCTGTTTCCTTGTTCTCTTTCTCCATGTTCTTCCTCTCTCTCTTTTCCTTTGTTCTCTTCCTACCAAGTGTAGTTGTTCTCCAAGGCTGTTATCAGGCCCGTTTTCTCTCTATGTACTCAGTTTGTAAGTTTATCCATCTCAAATACTTTAATTATTCCCTTTATAGAGGGGATCTTAAATATACACGTGTATATATACATTTGTATGTTATTAACCATATCTGTGTGTGTGTGTGTGTGTGTGTCTGTGCACACGTATCCATAATTTCTTCTCTTACATCTGCTATCTGCTAGACTTTACCTAGATGTTTTGTCAAGTACCTTAAATTCTACATGTGCCAAACTACCCTCCTCCCAACTTTCCCATTTTGGGTTATATTATTCTGTCCTTCCAGCTACTTAGGCTTAAACTTTAATCATTTTTTTTTTTTTTTTTTGCTTCTCTCCCCTCACATCTCCACATCTAAACAACTGCCAAATCCTGCCGGTTCTACCTCCAAGTATCCTTTCCTGCTTCACACATGACTACCACCACACTAGTTCAACCCTTGTTTTTCACTTGGACAACTACACAGGCCCTTAACCAGTCATGCACCTCCCCACCCAGGCTCTTTCTTTTCCAATTTATGCGTCACACAGTTTCCAGAGTAATCATCCTATGGCACATATGTCAGTTTCGTTGGTAAAAGCCGTAAATAATTCCTCATTGCATTTAGGATCCACTACAGAATCCTCAGCCTTATTTTTGATGGTTTCATAATCTGGTTCCAACTTGTCTTGCCAGCAAGGTTTTGCTGGAACCATCTAGTACTAGCTCAAGAGCTGATTGTTAAATTTGCCAAGTGAGCATCTACACCTCAGAAACTGGCAAATTCTATAAATTGGGGCTTGTTTTATTGTTTTGTTGATTGTTTACCCTTAATGCAAATTAAACTTAAAAAATAAGTCTTGCCCTCTCTGAACTGGTTGTTAAACATTTACCAGCACACCCCTGCTTGCCAGCCTCATATCACTGTGCTCCACATCAAGTGTTCAGTATTTCCTCCGGTATGAACTGCTCATCCTCTTCAGTCCCATTGTGTCCTTTTCTACCCCTATATATCTCCTCTGAGAAGAATCTGTAAGCTTTTTGAAGACAGAGCAGTTTCATTTTCTTTCTTCATATCTAGAATGCCTAGCACATTTCTGAATATGTAGTGAACACTTAATAAATGCTAGACTAGTTGATGTACCGGTTGAAAATTTGTTCATTTATGTAGCATTTTATATTGCAAAATGTCACAACTGTGACATTCTGGTTGCCTGATCCTGGACAAATCATTTAAACTCTTTTAGAGATAGTGTGGAACTGCATTAATAAATGAAACTGCTTTATTAGCAGGAACTATATTATCAGGAACTCCCATTATCAGTGAAACCATTGGCCCAATTCTTACCTTAAAATAGATTTGGGAGGGGGGCAGGGATAGCATTTGAGCAGGAAGGTAGGTGGCATAGTAGATAGAATGCCAGTCCTGGAATCAGGAAGACTTAGCTTCATGAGTTCAAGTCTGACCTCAGACACTTTCTAGCTATGTGACCCTAGGCAAGTCACTTAACCCTGTTTGCTTCAGTTTCTTCATCTGTAAAATGAGCTGCAGAAGGAAATGGCAAAGCATTAGAGTGTCTTTATTTCCAGACCTAGCTCAGGATTATCTCCTTCAATCACTGCAGATACCAACCCTCCTTAAAGTAAACTCTCATTGTGAGTTTATAACATTCTGTCTCGTTCCTCCTTTTCCCCCTTCATATTGTACCTTGGATCATGTTTATGCATGATATCCCTTTAAGGGCAGGGGTTTTTTCATTGTTTTACCTTTGTATCCTCAGCACATTCTTCTGAATGAATAGCAAGTGTTTAATAAATTATGTTTGTGAATTATGTCCTTTTAATTACCTCACTGGTTTTGAATTATTCTAGTTAGCTTTCCTTTAATTTCAATCAATGGGAAGGCATATCTGTTGCCATTTTAAGAGACTACTTAAGTCCACTACCCTCCCTTCCTGCCCCTAGTCAAGCCTCAGTCTATCACTTCTGTAGACAGCAGTGAACTATATTTTCTCCAAACTCTGGTTAGGATTTTAATAAATTTTTAGGCAAAGGTAACCTTAAAAATAATTTCACATGTTAAGTGATTGAAAGCCATGTATAATATTTTCATAATGGATTTGCTTCCTCATGAAACCTTATGTAATAACATTTCCTATTTTGAATAATGCCCTGGTTCATAGTTTGAATTAATGAAGTAACACTGATAGGAAAGAAGATGGGGAAAATGTTAACAGACACTAACTATGCTTCCTCAGAATAAGTGAAAATTTTCTAGCAACAGAATAGTTACTTCTAGTCATTTCTAAACTTTTTCAGTGCAGGTACAAAAATATAATGATACCAATTAGAAAAGAATCCTTTGGATACCCATGAATCTGTTCTAACTTGGTGAGCAAAAAATATGTAATACCTGCAATTACACTTTACAGCCACCAGCACACTGAAGAGGTCACTCAGGGTCAGATGGAAATCATGAGACAGTGCTAAGCTAATGCATTCCCACTGTGGGAGTTCTTTTCATTGGTTGGAAAAAGCTGATCTCTGTTGTTTTTCAGTCGTTTTTCAGTCATGTCCCACTTTTTGTTACCCTATTTGGGGTTTTCTTGACAAAGATACTGGAGCGGTTTGCCATTTCCTTCAGCTTATTTTACAGGTGAGAAAACTGAGGCAAGGGGGGGGGTACGTGACTTGTCCAGGGTCACGCAGCTAGTCAGTATCTGTATCGCCAATACGATATTCACAAAACTTAAGGCTGCCATGAATATCCTGGTGCGGTTCTGAATTGAGAAATACCATAGATTCTCCTCATGGAAGGCAGAACCAAAATACTTATTCAGTCACCAGAAAGTCAAATCCATCATAGTAACAAAAACCTATACACAATAACAATGCAGCGAACAACACCATCCCCTAGGCTTCCCACAAACCAGGTCTTTTAAACAAAATCTCCCACGAATGAAGGCTAGGTGCTGCCTTCCCCTGCTCTGACAGTTCTCTGTCCAACTTCCTCTCAGCTCAGCTCTAGCTCTGCCCCTTCCTGTTCCATGTGACTTGACTCATGTGACTTAGGTTTCCATGTGACTTAAGTAAGTTACATGGGCCTATTAATGGATGGGAAAGAGATAAGCAAAATTGCATTATCAATACAGTAACTAGAGGTCAGATTTGAACTCAGGAAAATGATTTTTTCTGATTCCAAGCCTGGCGCTCTATCCATTGTGCCAACTAGCTGTGCTAGAACTGATATTAATGTTTGAGGGGGGAGGGAATTAGCGACTTTGAATTACCTGGCATAGGAAACATTCACAGATTTATTTTCCTTTATTTTTATGTGCTTTGCTAATTTGTCCTATTGGCTCTTGCGCTTTGAGAAATACCAGCCCTGATTTTCCCCACCTTCTGCAGATAATGGAGAAAGACTTACAGCTGCCAACTAGGGTTCATATCTAAACTTCTTTGAGGCAATAATTTAATGCATTTCATGTTGACAGTCACACTTCATCAGCTAGTCAAAACTTTATCTTTATCCCAGCAAAGGACTCTGCCTCCCTCCATCTCCTCACTTCTTAAATATTTCTCATCCTCTTGCAATTCAGCTTCCAACACCGCTGCTCATTGAGACTACTTTCTTCAAGGTTACCAATGATCTCATAGCTGCTAACTGTGAAAATTTTTTTCTCACTCCTCTCTCATCTTCATTGACTCATCCTGGTTTTGACACCTCTGACCCTCCCCTTCCTGAGTTCTCTCTTTTCTTGGCTTCCTCGATACCGCTGTCTTGTTTTTCTCTCTGCTCCTCAGTCTTTAGTGGGTCATCATTCATTTCACACACTGGTTCTGAGTCTGTCTCTCTGTGTCCCTGTCTCTATCTCTTAGTCTATCTTTGTCTGCTTCTCTATCTTCCCCTGCTCCCCACCATCCTTACATCTATAGTGATATAGATATTACTATGTTATGCAGATATGTCCCTAATCTCTCTCTTGCAACACCAGTCACCCATTAGACATCTTTACCTTGGTGTTCCAGGAGCATCTTAAGTTCAAATATTCAAAACAGAACAAATCTTTCCTCTCCTTAAATCCACTTCTCCATACTTTTTTGTTTCCGTTGAGAGCATAACCATCCATTTAAGTCATTCAGATTTATCACCTTGGAGTGACCCTTGCATCTTCCCTCTCTCCCCGCTCCCTCCCATACAGAATCCATTGGCCATGTGTTGTCAAGTCTGCCACCACAGTATCTTTCCTCATATTCTTTGCCTTCTCTTCACTTCTATAAGTGCTGCCCTCATTTGGGTTCTCATCTTCTCTCAACTGGACTACAATGAAACCCATCTTCTTGGTCTCCCTGCTTCCAAACCTTTCTCCTCTCCACTCCCTTTTCCACACTATTGCCCTATTGCTGTGCCTCAAATAGGTAAGATTATATCACTTCTCTGCTCAAAAATCTTTGATGATTCTCTATTGCCTCTAGGTTAAAAAAGAGAATCTTCAACTCCTTTAAAACCCACCATAATCATTATAAACAGGAAAAGGATGGTTTCCACCAAATTCCTTTCATGATACAAATATGGTCTTAATACCTAAAATAGGAAGAGATAAATCAGAAAAAGAAACTATAGATTATTATCATTAATACCAATGCAAAAATGTTCAATAAAATATTAACAAAAAGGCATTGGAGAGAAGGTTCCCTTCAGTCAGCCGACAAATAACGGGCTCCTTGGTGGGGTTTGGTGGGGAATTCTGGCAATTTTGTCTCACCGTTTTGAAGAAGTCAATATTTTTCTGTCTTTAAGATTGTGGAACTGTGCTTAGCCCTCCTCAGTATGGAAACCAGCCTCTCCTTTTCCTCCTGGAGGAGAAACCTGGGGACCAGTTTAACTTTTTAACTCTTCCCTCAGGCACTACACTGAGACACAAGCCACTCCTCTCAGAGGAGTCTGTTTGGTTACCTGACTGATGCTGCATCTTTTAGCAGTGACTTTTGTGGGCTTAACAGCTGTGGTGACAATCAACCCAACTTGTCTTGTCCTGTGTTTTCTATATCAAGTAAACTCCCAATGGTCATTTTTCTACCAAAAAAGAGAAAAAAAGACTATACAGCAACACATTAGAAAGATTGTACACTCTGACCAGGTAGAAATGTATGCCAGCAGTGCAAGGTTGGTTCAGTATTAGGAAAACTATAACCATATAGATCATATTATAAAAATAATAAAGCTCATGTACCCATAAATGGACATTTATTTAATATGGTAAATAGTACCTATCCAAAGCCAAGGCAGCATTATATATGTAATGGAGATAAATTAGACATCTTTTTAATTAGGGATAAAACAGGACATTCATTATCATCGCTATAATATGACATAGTGCTAGAAATGCTAGCCCTAGCAATTAAACAAGAAAAAAGTTTGTGCAATAGATAGAGGCAAAAGAAACAAAATCATCACTTTTACAGCTCCTGTGGCGATAAGCTAAGAAATGTTTAGAAAGTTCACTGAAAATTAATTGAAAGAAAAACTTTTGCAAAGGAACAGGATATTAAATTAATCCACACAAAGTATCAACCTTTATATTACCAGTGAAACTCAACAGGAAGAGTTGCAGAAATTCCACTCAAAAGAACTACTGAAAAAAAATATTTAGGATTTCACCTAGCAAGATATAGATAGGAACTCTATAACTATAGTTATAAAACTCTTCACAAAAATAAAGAGAAACAAACGATTGGAGAAATGTTAATTGCATATGGTTAGCCCTGGTCAATACAATAAAAAAGAAAATACCACCTAAGTTAATTTACTTGTTCAGTGCCACACCAATTAAGCCACCAAAAGATTATTGCTTTAGATTATCCCATCAAAGTTAAGTCATACCTGCATCCTATATCTTTGTATACTCCTTCTAACTGCTCTAATAGAGATACAGTTCTTAAGAGTTAAAAGTATCATTTTCCTATGCAGTAAACAATTTAACCTTATTGAATAATAAGTTTTATTTTCTATTTACCTTATAATGCTTCCCTTGAGTTTGATATTTGAGAACTGAATTTTCTGTTCAGCTCTGCTCTTTCCATCAGGAAAGTTTGTGAAAGTCCCCAGTTTCATTGAATATCCATTTTTTCCCTTGAAAGAATATGTTCACTTTTTTTTGAGTATTTAATTCTTGGTTGTAATCCAAGCTCCTTTTCATTCTGGAATATCATTCCAAGTCCTTGGATCCCTTCATGTAGAAGCTGCTAAATCCAATGTAATCCTGACTGTGACTCCTTAATATTTCAGTCATTGCTTTCTGGCTGTTTGCAGTATTTTCTCTTCGACCCGAGAGTTCGAGAATTTGGCTTAATGTTCCTGGGAGTTATCATTTTGGGATCTCTTTCAGGAGGTGATCTGTGGATTCTTTCAGTCACTATTTTACCCTGTGATTCTAGGATATCAGAGCAGTTTCCCTTGATGATGTCCTGAAAGATACTAAGGAGAAGAATACATGTTCTAAGATATTTATAGCAGCTGTCTTTGTGTGGTGGCAAAGAACTGGAAATTGTGGGGATGCCCTTCAATTGGGGAAGGGTTCAACAAGTTGTGGTATATGATTGTGATGGAATACTACTGTGCTATAAGAAATGATGATCTCAGTAATCTTAGAAAACATGGATAGACTTGCACAAAATAATGAAAAGCAAGGTAAGCAGAACCAAGAGAATGCTATATACATTAACAGTATATAACAGTAATATTGTCTGAAGAACAACTTTGAATAAGTCATTTTGACTATTATAAATACCCAAATTAACTACAAGGAACATATGAAGTAAAATGCCATCTGCATCCAGAGAAAGAACAGATAAACAGAAGTATGTATAGAATAGCTTTTACTTAGGTGTGTATTTGTGCCTAATGACAACCATCTCTATGGTCTGAGGGAAGAAAAAAAGGAAAAAAAATTACCTGATAATTATTATATATTTGAGAGGAATAGCACATTGTACATTAATATATTTGCAGTTTCATGTACAGTCATCTTTTTTTTCTATTCTGTTATGGAAATACTTGTTTTATTTCTTAAATTCAGAATAAAATAAATAAAATTTAAAAAAAGAAAGATGCTGCCCAGACTCTTTTTTTGATTATGGCTTTCAGGTAATCCCATAATTTTTAGATTATCTCACCTGGATTTGTTTTCCAGGTCAGCTGTTTTTCCAATTAGGTATTTTACATTTTCTTCTATTTTTTTCATTCTTTTGATTTTGTTTAATTGAGTCTTAATGTTTCATAGAGCCATTAGCTTCTACTTGCTGTATCAGTAAGCACGCCAACATACACAGGGGGAACTACTAACACAGGTTCTTAGATCTGCATTCATAAAAGGAAGGCAACTTTCAAGGAGCTAACAATCACTTTAATCAAGCACAGGTATCTGAGAAAATCAAAATCAACATTTCAGAGAAAATACAGAGAAATCAAAAGTCAACAGACATGCTTCCAAAATGTCTGACCATTACGTACATTCACAGTTATCAGAGAGGGAAGCATTAACTTCTGGGTTTTAGCTGGGGGGGGCTCCTTAGGGGCTTCCCAGAATCTCTCTATATGACCTTGAGACCAGCTCATATTTCCCCTTGAGTTCTTGCATGTAGATGTCATTGACCTCACAGTGGCTTTCTATGATCAAAGCTTGTTTGTTTGTTGCTTATTTTCCAGCCCATTTCATGATTTTTAAAGCTAAACTCTGCTCATAGTATACAGAGGACATTGTGCCAAACTTTATGAACTGGGGATTAGGGACCTGGTCACTAGTTTTTTGCTCTGGGGCCTCCAGGGCTGATGGCTCACCTGTTGTGCAGAGGTCACCTAGCCTGGTCATACCTGTTGCACCAGTTCTGTACATGCTGTTCTGGGGCTGGAAGCCCTCACTGTGCCACTGGCCTACTAAGTAAGGTCCATGGGGCTTCAGTTGCTGTTCTGTATTAAGGCTAGGAGTCTCTCACTGGCTTGCAGTCTTTCCTGCAGTCTTTCTACATTATCTTGGGCTGGAAAATTATTTTACTCTGTCCTTTAGTGGGTTCTGTCACTCCAGAATTCATTTAGAGACTTGATTTAAAATTGTTTTGAGGGAAACTGGGGAGAGATCAAGCAACTTCCTGCCTTTTCTGTGCCATCTTGGCTCTTCTTCCAAGATTATTACTTTAAAGAGCTAGAGAAAAACTAATTTAAAAATTCATCTGGAAAGACAGAAAGTCTCAGAGGAAATGAGGGGAAAAAAGCAGAAAGGAATGAGTCTTTTAACAACAGATCTCTATACTACAAAGCAATAATCATCAAAACTGTAACTTGCAATAATACACAAATTAATTATTGGGATAAATTAGGTACATAACACAGATGCTAGTGAACATAGCGGCATAGTGTTTAATAAACCCAAAGACCCCAACAACTACAGTAAGGGCTTACTATTTGACAAAAATTGCTGGGAAACGGAAAGATATTTGACAGAAATTAGGTTTAAACTTAAATCTCATTCCATATGCCACAATAAACTCCAAATGGATACGTGACCTAGATTGAAAAAATCGTATCATAAGCAAACTAGAGAAGCAAAGAAGAACAAACTTCTAATGATATTGCTGCAGTTCATGACCAGACAAGAAATAGAAAAGATCACAAAAGATAAAATGGAGAATCTGGATTACATAAAACTGAAAAATTTTTGTACAAACAGAATAGATGCATTTAAAATTAGAAAGAAAATTTCTTCAGTTAAATGGGGAAAACATTTTTGTAGCAAGGTTGTTTGATAAAGGCCTGATATGCAAAGTATAGAAAGACCTGACTCAAAAATATGAGAATGATAGCTATTGCCCAAAAGGTATATGGTCAAAGAACATAAATGGGCAATTCTCAAATATGAAAAATGCACAAAGTCACCAATAATTTAAAAAGTACAAATTAAAGCAACCCTGGAGTTTCACCTCACATATTCCAAATTGGCAAATATGAGAAAAAAGGAAAATGGCAGTTATTAGGGGAGCTCCATTAAGATAGGCACATTGATACATTGTTGGGGTAGACATGAATGAAGCCAGCCTTTCTGTAATTTAGAACTAGACCCCCAAAGTCATTAAAAAATGAGCTGGGGATGGCATTATTAGGCTTATATCCCCAAATAAATTAGAGAAAGAGGGGAAAAACCCCATATGTGCAAAAATATTTATAGCAACTTTTTCAACTGTAGCAAAGAATTGGAAATAATTGGGAAATGAACAAATTATAATTGAGTAGATGTCATGTTATTGTGAAAGTGAGAATTTTAGTAAAACCTTGGGAGACTTGTATGAACTGACACAGAGAGTTGGAGAGAAGAATAAGCATTTAAACGGCACTTATTATGGCAGCTAGGTGGCACAGTGGATAGAGCGCTGGGCCTGGAGCCTTCCCAAGTTTAAATCTGGCCTCACACTTACTAGCTCTGTGACCCTGGACAAGTCATTGAATCTTGTTTGATTAAATTTCTCATCTGTAAAGTGAATTGAAGAAGGAAATGGCAAACTCCAGTGTCTTTGCCAAGAAAGCCCCAAATGGAGTCATGAAGAGTTGGACGCAACTCAGTTTTTCAATGATGGAACAAAATAGCATTTGCCATGTACCAGGCACTGTACTGAGCACTTTTACAAAGCTGTCATTTGAGTCTCACAGTAATCCTGGGAGATAGGTACTATCATGGTACAGTCGAGGAAACCGAAGTAATAAGATGTCAAGTGACTTGGCAGGGCGGGAGGAGAAAAAGGAGGTGTTACAGGGGAGATATTGACACTGTTGCTAAAAATATATGAACCAAAAGAACCAAATCATTAAAAAAAAGCACAGATGAAAACAAAAGGAAGTTCAGAGGGAAACACAGACAAGCTAGTCTGCCTTGGTAAGAACATGTTGAATTTATTGTGTTTTCTTTTTCAAAAAGCAAGCCATAATAGAAATTGGTGGTTTCACATATAATCTTTTTCTCTTTTACTTTGTATATGAAAATATTCTCTTTTTATGGTTTGGTTTTGGTGTTTGTTAAATTAAAAAATCCATTTTTAACACCATAATCTTTCCCCCACCTACCTTTCCAGACTCATTCTGACTCCCTCAGCCTACTAATTGCTGCTCAGACTCAGCAATCTTGTCCAGGCCTTGGTTATTTCATGCCTGGGCTACTCTAGTGGGTTTCTTGCTTCCATCTACTCTTCTTTACCCTTTCAATCTGTTCCACAGCAAGTGGGAATTATCACCTCAAAGTGCCACAGTGATCAATTAAAAACAAGTATTTACTGGAGACACACTTTCCCCAGTATTGTGGAAACTATTCAGTCATGTCTAATTCCTTGTGATCCCATTTGGGGTGTTCTTGGCAAAGATACTGGAATAGTTCATTATTTCCTTCCCTAGCTTATCTGATAGATGAGAGGCTGAGGCAAACAGGGATACGTGACTTGCCCAGGGTCATGCAGCTGCTACGTGTTTGAGGCTAGATTTGAACTCCAAGCCTAGCACTCTATCTACTGTGCCACCTAGCTGCCCCAATGTGGAAATAGGATAGAAATATACAACTTGGTATTTGCATTGAAGAAAATTACTCTCTTGTGTGGAAGAAAAGGCTTATACATATGAAAAAATGACATCATATAATCTAAACCTAAATTATGCATGTCAGATTATAAGTCTAACAGGAGTTCCATGAATGAGATTGGTGTTTGTTGCAGTAGTTCAGAAAGACCTCATTGAGGATGTAGGACTGAATAGTGGGTATAGTTTGGAGAGGAGGGTGTGGGCCTGGTGGGGGAACTACATGAGCAAAGGTGTGGAAATGGAAACAAGTGAGCCTGAGGCATGTGAAATACCTGACAAGAAAGAGTCTGTATTAATTTGTAGTAGAAGAGAAGGTTGACTGTGTAAAGGTGGTGTTGAGTTGTCTAGGTCCTTGAATGTTAGTGTTCCAAGTAGGAAATCTTATATTGGTGTATTTTCAGCCAAGCCCCTGCCAATAAGGAGTTTACATGCTACTGTATATGTATGTATATACAAACAGATACAGATAGATAATATAATACAAAATAGAGAGGAATGAAAATTAAAGAGAAATCTACACAAATTGCTATAGGAAAATCTGACAACATTTTTAACTGGATTGCAGGGTAGTGGTGGTGGTGTAGAGAGATCCTTTTCCCAAAAGAGGTGTCAGCAGATTTGAACTTTGAAGGAAGAAAATGATTCTGAAAGAAAGACATGATCTAGTTTATTCCAGATATGGAGGATGGCCCATCTGATTGAATGGATGCAGGGTAGGACACATCCTCTTTGAGAATCAACTGATCATTGTGTTTGATTGGAATATAGATACGGGAAGGAAAATAATGTGAAATAAGAATAGTAATGTAGATTGGAGTTGGATTGAGTACATTGTTCAATGCCAGGCTAAAGGAATTTGTATCTTGTCCTATAGGCAATAAGAAGCCACTCATAATTTTTGAGCAGGGCAGTGACATGTCAAGGTTGTGCCTTAGACTGTTTTGACAACTGGAAAGGAAAGAGAACAGAGATAAAGTCAATTAGACTCTAAAAGGAGTCTAATCATATAATTGTAGATGTAGAGCCTTCTGGAAGGGACCTTACAAGTCATCCAGTCCCATCCCTTCACCTTACAGATAAGGAACCAAGGCCCAGGGGGGTTGCTACTTGTTCAAGAACAAATGTATAAGATGTCATGGAGATGAAAGTTGGCCCTAGGTCCTAGAAGTGATAAAGGTTTGAACTTGGGTAATGGTACTGGCAGTAGAAAAAAGGAAATGGATGCGAGATACTGTTGAGGTAGAACTGATAGAACTTAACACTTGCTTGGACATTGTGGGGAAAGAAAGGAGTCGAAGATGACCCTTCAGGCTTTTAGGTTGGTTGATTAAGGGCCCCATGAACAGAACGGGGGAACTTAGAAGGGAGGGCTATTCTGGAGATGGAGAGATGTGATGGGTTCAACAGGAACGCATCGATTTTGAAGTGCTTGTAGGGTATCTAGGGGAAGGTGACCAACAGTTGCAGTTACAGCAAGGGATTAGAGGGGAAAGGAGAGTTCGGGACTGGATATGTAGATTTTGGAATCATCTATACGGATGAACAATTGAGATTGCCAAAGGAATGACTGCAGATTAGACACAGGAAATAAATTGGTAAGCTCCCAAAGGACACAGGAGGAAATTGGGAAGGAGAACGTAAGCATAGGCATAGATGTTGGCCTTGGCAAGAAGGAACATTTCCTTCTTCAAAACTGGAGAAAAGCAAGAGAGAATGAGTAAAGATGCAAAGGAGCATTGATGATGGAGTTCACCACCTGTGATCTCAATCTTTTCATTAAATAGATGAGACGACCCTTTGACTCATTGATACTATTAGGCCAAATGAGGGAATAATTGAAATAACATTTATTAAGTACTTACCACTGTCTTCTAAGAACTGGGCTAGGTGCATGCAGATAGAAAAAGAAAGGCAGACCCTTCTCTCAAATGGTTATATTCTAATTGGAAGAGAGAACAAGGAAAAGAACATTCAGTTTCAGGGCAAGATAGAAAAATCTGAAGTCATAAAACTTCACTAGAGGCTGGATGGCAAGGCCCAGGGGGTTCACTAAAAGCATCAGCAAGATTGTGCCTGAGACCTGGAGGGTATAAAAGCAGGGCAACCAATTATATCGAAATACAGTTATCGAGATATATATTAAAAATTTGTAACATAGTTCAAATCTTTCCAAGACCTCCTGACATAGAAAACAAAGTTAAGTTTATAAGGGAACACAAAGAGCTCAATGTTGTAACCTTTTTAAATTTAAACTTTTAAAAAACAAACTATATGTAACAGAAGTTCACAGTTTTTATACAACAAAATTTTTCTCTTTGTATATTGAAATATTTGTGTTTATTAATGATTATTAGTAAAAAAAAATAAGGATTGATAGAAAAAATGGTTTAAAAATTTTAAAACGTAGAAGGCAAGGTCACTTATTGAGCAGGTTCACAATGAGCATAAGCAAATAGGACTTTGACTCATTGTGCCAGCATCCTCCGGGAAAGCTACATTTCCTCTCGAGTAGGATGCCCTTTTGTATTTCCTCCACATGATGACCACCAGTCTCACACCTTATCTTGTTACCTGGAGACCCAGAGTGCAATTGTCACTGCCCCCCAACCCAATGTGCCTCACATGGTACCATCACCATGGCTCCCCTCCCCAAAGGTACACCCTTCCCTTGAAATCTTTTACAGGACCTCTTTGGGAGATATGTTGGTCCTACAGAGACTGGGAGATGCCACTGTACCCTAGGTGGAATTGGTTTGTGTGCAATGCCCCATCTGGCACATGGCTGAAAGAAAAAAATAGTAACTAGCATTATACTTAAAGAAACTATAGATAATATCTATGTGCTAAATGACAAAGCATTTATATATTTAAAGGAAAAATTATTTGAACTATAGGGAGAAACAGACAGCAAAACAATAATTGTTAGGGACACTAGCACCTCTTTTTGGATAGACAAATCTAAGAGAAAGATAAGTAATAAAGAAGCGAAAGATTTGAAGATTTTTTAAAAATGTTACATAATGGACATATAACGACTGAAAGGGAATAGAAAGGGGAATACATATTTCTAAACTTGAAATAACACCTTTATAAAGACTGACCATATAGTAGGATATAGAAGCTATAAAGTAATAAAGCATAGATTTTAAGATTATCCCTGTGGTAAATACAATATTATAACAATTTTTAAAAAAATAAATTTATTTATTTAACTTTTTACATTCATTTTCACAAGATTTTGGGTTCCAAAATTTTCTCCCCATTTG
>CM053769.1:691787858-691901999 GCA_028658325.1 Potorous gilbertii | reverse complement strand
ATCTCCTTCCATTATGGCATACCATCTCCCTAGGGGCAGCTAGGTGGTGCAGTGGATAGAGCACCAATGCAGGAGTCAGGAGGACCTGAGTTTAGATCTCACCTCAGACACCTGACACTCACTAGCTGTGTGACCTTGGGCAAGTCACTCAACCCCAATTGCCTCATCCTGAGTCATCTCCAGTCATCCTGATGAATATCTGGTCACTGGATTCAGATGGCTCTGGAGAAGTGAGGCTGGTGACCTGCATAGCCCTCCCTCACTCAAAACAAAGTCAAAGACGAACAAGGGGAAGGCCATGGGCTATAAGAGGACTTGCCATAAGGCTAGGTTGCTGTTGTTCAGTTGTGTCTGACTGCTCATGACTCCATTTGGAGTTTTCTTGGCAAAGATACTGGAGTGGTTTGCCATTTCCTCTTCTAGCTCATTTTATAGGTGAGGAAACTGAAGTAAACAGGGGTAAGTGACTTGCCAAAGGTCACACAGCTAGTAAGTGTCTGAGGCCAGATTTGAACTCAGGAAGAGGAGTCTTCCTGATTTTAGGCCTGGCACTCTATCCACTGTGCTACCTAACTGACCATAAGTTTAGGTGTCAGAGTTCAAGCTGAAATTCTCCTGGGATGAGAAGCAAGCAAAGGCCAAGGCAAGGAAGCTTCTGTTCAAGGAGAGGGTGGAAGTAATTAATATGATGCATAATAAGCCAGAGTTGGTACTCCCAGACACAAGATGCTGAACCAAGGAACGAGAGATAGAAAACAATGTCTGACATGAAAACAAGGTCTATACCAGAATAAAAAATTAAAAGAAAACCAGAGTCCATATTACTATGCAGCTAATAATCTCTCCATCCTTCTCTTCAGCATTTTGGGTCTCCTTTATCAAGGTATTGACCTGTTTTTCATGCTTTTCTTACATCTCTCTCATTTCTTTTCCCAGTTTTTCCTCTACCCGTATAACTTGATTTTCAAAATCCTTTTTGGGCTCTTCCATGTCCTGAGCCCATTGGATATCTATTTCAGGTGTTTGGGATACAGAGGCCTTGACTCTTATGTCTTTACCTGATGGTAAGCAGTTTTCTTCCTCGTCAGAGAGGAAGGTTGGAATCATTTGTTCACCAAGAAAATAGCCTTCTATGGTCTTATTTTTTTTCCCTTTTCTGGGCATTTTCCCAGCCAGTTACTTGACTTCTGAGAGTCCTCTCCTTACCTCGCCCCCCCCTCCCCGCCTAGGTCTGTCCAGTTAGTGCTTGAGGTCTGAGATTCAAATGATGCTCCCCAGGCTCAGGGCTTTCGGTGGTTGGCTGGCTGCTATTCAGGGTAAGATTAAATCAAGTTCTCAGGTGGGGGCAGGGCCTCCTCCCAGGCTCAGTTCCCTCAGGGGGTTTATGCAGAGACTTTTGTAATGGAGCTGCTACCAAGCTCCTGCCTGCTCTGGGAGCCTCTGGCCGCCTGCTGCCTCTGCCACTGCCTCTGCTGCTGCCTCCCGAGGGGGCCCGAGTTATGGAGACACCCTGCTCCCCTCTCAGCCCATCCAGACATCTCTCTCACTGACCTGTGCGTCTGTGGGTGGAGGGACCTTCGTGGCTGCTGGAAATTCCGTCTCTGAAGCCTGCTCGGATCTGCTTGCTCCTCTCAGTGCTGCACAGCCAGGGCAGGGCAGGGCTCCGCTCCCATCTTGTGCTCGATGGACCTTTGGGATCGGTTTTTCAGGGCTCTCTGGAACAGAAATCTCCTTCACTGTGTTGCTGCGCAGCTTCCACTGTTCCAGTATTTGTTGGGAGTTCTTTTTAGAGGAAATCCATGGGCTGTGGGTTCGGAGCTAGCCCTAACCCTAAATATGTGAGTCTTTCTACTTCGCCATCTTGGCTCCACCCCCATCCTTCTCAACTTGTATAATTGATAACTGATTGCAGTACTTGAACTTCTGTTTAGCTTCAGAGACAAATTGAAAGGAATTTGAAAAAATAACTATGGATTATTTTCAATTTTGATTCTAAAGGAATTGAGGTGAAGCAAGTTATAGCTGGGTCCCCAAAGTGCAAATAACGAATACTATGAAGTGGTCACGTATATTCAAAATTTCACCTTGAATTGATTCCATGTCAATGGAAATATGTAGCGTGAATTCAAATAATGTGACTACTTCAGGGAAATCATTGGTTTCACTAATCAGGACCTATTTACAAAACCAAAATTTTCACTTTGTCCCTTCTATATGGCTGTATTATGCATTACAGATCTAGGACCTTCATCTTTTCGTAGTTGTTTCCATCTAATCTGGCCATGCTAGTATGGACCCAATCTTAGTGAATTCCAGCTGGTATTTTTTACTACCCAAGTTCATATTTCCCTGGAGATTTAGTGTATTTCCCTAGTTTAGCTATGTCAGTTCAGCTAAGGTCTTCCTTTTGCCCACTGTCCCCATAGCTTCACCACCATGTACCAGATCATAGTTTCCAGAAACCAAGGATGAGTCAGAATCTTTGGCCAAGTCAATGACTTGTAGTAGAACCAACACAAGATTTCAAGTCAAGAAGAATGGGTTCTATTCCCAGTTCCCCTACTAACTAACTAACTGTTGGTGCTCTAGATCTCAATTTTCTCATTTAAAGAGACCATAATAGCTGCACTATCTACCTTTTAGCTTTGTTCTAGGGATCATATGAAATAATGTTGGTTGAAAGCATTTTACAAAGTCTTATACTATCATCAAAAACTATGGAACAAATGAGATCAGACTGACTATGTAATATATGTGAAATGCAGTTTTCTCTCAAGAATACAGGGTACTTCAAAAATGGTGTCTGCTACCGTTATTAACATTATTGCCTTCACCTCAACCCTAGAGCAAATTACAGATTTAGGTATGCAGGCCTGTATCTAAACTCTCAGAATGAATTTGGTCTTTCCTCCTTTTTTTTCCTGGAACATCCTCCCTTTTGGCATTCTGTTATCATCCATTGTTTCCAGATGTTCTATTTCTCTTCCTAGTTTTACATTCCATACCCTGTTGTTTTTTTTTTTTTAAACCTTTTAATTTCTCTTATGTCCCTGTCTTCTTTCAGTCATCTGATAAAGTCTTGGTAAAGGTTTTAAAAGGGTCATTTGTGCCATCTGTAATTTTCTGGGAGTCTTTCTTCTTTAAAAGGCATTAATGGCTTCCATATTAGAGTACAGCTTTTGGACATGAGATGGGAGCTTCAAGTTAATTTCAGGTTTTCTGTTAAAGACAATACATAATCACATTGCTGTACTTCTCCAACACAGCCTTTCCTGTAGCTATGATTCACCCACACTTCATTTTACGTGAAGAAGCAGAGCTCTGCTTCTTGTTTTCTAGTTGCTTTTTAAAAAGTCTTATGCTATCATTAGTTCTTATTTTTCCCACCAGTCAAGTAAATTTGCAGATCATTTATAAGGAGTATAGGATATGCACAACATTTGTGCTGCACTGCAATTTCTGTGATTTGATTGTCTAACTCATGAGGAATCTTTTAAGAAATTCTAAGAAGGGAACCATGTCACTAATGAGGATTTGCTCACATTGTCCATGCTGAGCCTTATCATCAAAATTCAGTGGTTATTTTTAAGCCTTCATTCAACGTTTCTCTATAAATAGTCTTGTGATTGGCTCTAAGATGTCTGTCGATTTCTTTCCTCCATTTCCTCTCTTTTGCAGAGACTCTGCTCTGCAAGTTAATGTTGGGAAGCACCACTGAACCTGAAAATTCTTAGCATTTTTTCCTTAGGTTTGTCCTTTGAATCTAAAAGATTTCCTGAGAATTTATCTATGAACATTGCCTCACAAAGTTTTCTCTGGAAGAGTTAATGCATTAATTTTTTTAAAAGTAAACTCCCTCTCAAGAGTTTAATAGTTATTTCAATTTGTTGGCTTATTGGCTTTCTTATTTAACTGGAATGCTTCCACTCTCATCAATTCACAAAAACTTTGAAACATCTGTGCATGGGAGTGGTGTCACATTGAAAAGAAAGCATTCTTAATTTCTTATTGCTGCATGTTGTGCGACAATAAAAAGTTACAAATCTTTAACATTACATACAATCTCCTGCCATACAATTAGGTTGTATTCCAAAAGTTCATTTGCAAGTCAGTTTTTTTGTAACAACGGAAAATATCTTTTTAATAGAAAACTTTAAAAAAAATAGGTATATATATCTATATATCTATATCTATATATATATATAGATATATAGATAGATAGATAGATAGTGGTTGGATTCCCAGGTCAGCCTTTAAAATTCATTTTCCTGATAATGCATTTGCAGTGGGAAATGGTAGAAACCAATCACTATGATTTGAAAATAAGACTGAATTAGAAGTTTTTTAAAATAAATTTTGAGTATTGGCAGACAACCAAGTTTGATTAAGGGGGATGAGGTGGTAGGTGGTCACTCTAACAGGGACTTCTGGGTATTTTTAAGCCCTCAGTTTTCTCATTTGTAAAACAAAGGATTTGAACTGTATGACTTCTGAAGTCCCTCCCAGCTCTCAATCTGTGATCCTGTTACATGCAGTTTGCATTGATATAATATTTTAAAGCTTGAAAAATGTTTTACATATTTACCACATTTGATTCTCCCAAACATTCCTCTGAGGCAGGTACTATTATTATGCCTAGCTTGTAGAAGAAGAAACCTCAGCTCAGCAAGCTAGATGATTTGACCAGGGCTGCACAGTTAATAAACGTCTGTGGTTGGATTTAAACCCGGGTGTTCCTGACTCTAAGTCCAGCACTCTCTGTACTATGCCATGGCACTGGTTCTCTATAACACCTAATTTAACTTCAAAATTTATGACTTAGGAAACAGTGCAATTCAATGGAAAGAACACTGGATTTGATTTAGAGGGATTTGTATCCCAACTCTACTCCTCACTATCTAAGTGACCTTTAGCAAATTGCTTAATCCCTAAAGACCTCGGTTTCCTCATCTGGGAAATGAAAGGAACTAGATGAACTTCCAGGTATTTTCCAAGTTGAGATCTATGATCCTATCACTCCTTTCTTTTGACACATGTGTAGTTCTAGCATACTCTTCTTAGTTACCCATTAGGATGAATAAATGAAATTTAAACACATTTATTGAGCTCTTACCATGTGTTAATCACTACACTAAGCATTAGGGATACAGATACAAGGAAGGAAGGCAGTCCCTGCCCTCAAGGAACTTATTTTATGTTATTTTATGTTGTGTTATGTTATGTTATGGTATGTTACAGTATGGTATGGCATGGTATATTATGCTATGTTATATTAATTATATTATATTACACTATATTATACATATTATAATGAAGTATAAGGGGGAGCTAGAAAGGTGGGGGGCAGGGCAGAATGTACGTTGGCATCTTCATAAATGACCAGTAATGTTGCTGCCTTTGTTCTTAGTCAACATAAAGCAAAATCTCACTATCAAAGCCAAGAGTTCCAGGGACAGAATCCAGGGTCTGGTAGAAGGGGAATGATAAGTACAACTCTGGTTCAGCTGGATGGTTTGGAATATGCTTTGGAGGGATGCTTAGGGCGCTTACATGTGAAATTCAACAAGTACTTATTACGTACCTCCCCTGTGTGCCTGGATAATAGGGACACAAGGACAGAAACTAAGCAAGGAACTTACAGCCTACTGGGAAATGAAGGAATTATGAAAATTGAATGAAACACTGACTTCATCTTGTGACTCAATTCTGGATCTAGATCAGTTTTCTTTTGGTTCAATTATGGGTCTAGTCCATTTCCATTTTGTGAGAAAACTTTATTCAAATATGGGAATTGTGAGAAAACATTTTTCCATTGTTTGAACTTAGTCCTGTATGGCTGGGAAACTGGACCACCTCTACTGGTTGTGGCTTATAGACCCTTAAATAAGGACCTTAGTTATGTTGACTGGAAAACTTGTCGGATCTGAAGATTGATACGTTTTCTCACAGTTATACATCTCAAGCAACCCACTTGTCTTATTTGAAAACTGGCCCCATACTGGGTAATCAGTTACCGTTTCCACGTTCCTTTGATTGAATACAGATACTTGGGAAACTGGGACTCCTCTTTTTCTAATTTCAGGGAATTGCTGTTCAATTTCCCCATCTTCCAATTTGGAAAATTCTTAATCTTTCCTCCAACTAGAAATCAGATGACTTTATTTTGTATCCTAGTTTGTAGCTTGTTGTTTTCTTTTAATGGTCTTATTTGATTGTTTTTACTGCATAAAAATCTGTCTCCCGCTGTAGTATAAAGTCCAATGCCAAAGCTGAAAAGACCTGGTCTCAATTTGTTATGTGTTTGGTATGTGTTGCTTAATAAATCAATACACTTGGAAGCTCAAGTCTTTGTTTCCTCAGTCATTTCAGAATCCATCTATCACAGTAGTTACAACACATGTGCATATATTACTATAACATATGTACTAAATAAAACGGGCTATTTGGAGGTGGGGCATGGAGAGCACATAGCTGGAAGCGTTAAGAGAGGGTTAGACTGGTATCTGGGCTGAGGCTTGAAGGAAGTTAGAAGTTCCAAGAAGGGGAAGTGAGGAGGAAGAGCATTAATGAGGCACAGAGGCAAGAAGAGCTGAACTGTCCTGAAAAAGGAATATCAAGAAATTTTAAAAAAAGTGGAGAAAGAAGGGGAGAAAAATTTTCCTGTGGTACTTAGGAGAGAATTATAAGAGAGAAAGGGGAAAGAATAATGGCCTTAAAGATGTGTGTGTGTGTGTGTGTGTATGCATGTGCGCATGGGTACACACACAAATATACACATATCTATATGCAGATAGACAGGCATGAACGATGGATAGGGATAGAGACTGGGCTTATGATTTCATGACACACAGGACACTTAAAAAAACCCTCCCTACTAGTATAAGACAACACCTTCTCTGCAATTTTTAGTCTTAGAAAGTTGTGCAAGTAGAATGGTAAGCAAACATGGAAAGAGTAGGGTAATGAGTATCACTTGAATTTGACTTTCATCTAAACTGCTCAAGAAGGGCAACACACATGAAGAGTTTTGTGTAGAGACATATTCAACTTAACAGTGATAAAGACAGGCATAGGAAGGTGACTATAAGAGAGGGGTTGATTTACAGAGCAATCAATCATAAACAAAATAAACCTTAAGCTTAGAGAGAAAATAGTGAAGAGATTAACGGCAAAAAAGAAAGGGTAGTAATTTGAAATAAAGAGAGAAGAAAATAATATATGAAAATAGAGTAGAGGAAAATAAAGAATTAACTCTCTAAGAGTGAATGTGAATGGGATGAATTCATCCATAAAATGGAAGAGGTTAGAATGGATTTGAAAGCAAAATCCAACAATAAATTGTTTACAATAAACATACTTGAAACATAAAAACTCATGCAGAGTCAAAAAAAAATAAAGGGTTGTAGCAAAATCTATTACATCTTAGCTGAACACAAAAAATGGAAGTGGAATTATGATTTCAAAGTAACATCAAAAATAAGCATAAGAGAGATGAAGAGGAAAACTACATTTTGCTGGAAGTAACATAGACAATGAATCGATTTCAATACCATGTACATACATAATATTACATACATATATAACACACACGTGTATATATATATATATATATATATATATATATATATATATATATATATATATATACACACACACACACACACACACACACACACACATTCAATTCCATAGTTTTAAAAATACTTAAAAGGAAAAATACTATAAGGAGAATTACAAGGAGAAATAGGCAATAACACTATAATAATGGGGAATCTCAATTTACCCCCACCAATCCGAAACAAATTGACCCAAAAATAAACAAGAAAAAAGTTAAGCACCTGAATAGAATTTTAGAAACATTAGATATGAGAGCCCTCTGGTGATTATTGAATGGAAACAGAAACATATATATCAGGTATCAATAGCACATTTACAGAAACTAATCATTTTGTAGAACATAAAAACCTCAACAACAAATTAAGAAAAACACAAATATTATATATAGCTTATCACAAGGCAATACAAATTATATAAAAGGACCACTTAAAATATTAAAAACTAGCAAGAGACTAACTTAAATCTAAAGAATATGTCAAAGAACAAGTCCTAGAAATGATAGACAATTTCATTACAGACGACAACAGTGACATGAAATTGAAAAATTCACAACAAATAAAGAAATAAAGACTTTTGTTGGAAACTATTTTGTCCAACTATATGCCAATAAAACTATGACAGTTTTATGACAAATTAAGTTAAATAAATGAATACTCATAAAAATAAAAATATGTGAATGAATGGAACAAGAAAGAGAGAATTTAAAAAATCCAATTTCAAGAAAGAAATTGAATAAGTACTAAATAAACTTCCAAAGGAAAAATCTTCAGGACCAGATGGATACACAAGCTGATTCTATCAAACATTCAAAGAAAAATTAATTCCAGTATTACATAAACTTCTTACAAAAATAGAAAAAGAAAGAATCCTACCAAATTCCTTCATGATATGAATATAGTCTTCATACATAAACCAGGGAGAATAAAAGCAGAAAAAGAAAACTATTCATCAATATCCCTTATGAACATAGATACAAAAATTTTAAAGAAAATATTAGCAAAAAGACTAAAACAACATATTGTGGAGATTATATATTGTGACTAGGTTAAATTTGTACCAGAAATGTAGGTTAGCCTGATATTAGGAAAACTATAAACTTAATTAATCATTTGCTAACAAAATCAACAAAAAGAATGTGATGATATCAATAGAAGCAGGAAAAGTTTTTGATGAAAGTATAACACCCATTCCAGTTCAAAACACTAAAAAATGTAGGAATAAATGGACCTTTTCTTAAAATGATAAATAGTATGTATCTGAAACCAAGAGCTACCATTACTTGTAATGGAGATAAACTATAGTTCTTTCAAATAAATTCAGGCATGAAACAAGGATTTTGATTATCCCCTATAATATCTGACACAGTACTTGAAGAACTGGCTACAGTGAGATAAGGAAAAGAAAGTGTGGGAATAGTGACAGGTTAAGAAAAAATAAAATGATCATTTTTTTGCAAGTGATATGATATTGAACTCTAGATCAACTTAACACTAAGCCGTCACCTAAAAATTAACTGAAACAATTGATAACTTCAGCAAACTTCCAGGATATAAAATAAATTCATACAAATCATTAGCGATTCTGTATAATACCTATAAAACCTAGCAGAAAGAGATTCCATTTGAAATTGAAATAGAATGTATAAAATAATTGAGAATCTACCTTCCAAGATTCATATGAGAACTATATGAAAATTTACTACAAACAACTGTTTACAGAGATAAAGAAAGACTGGGGTGGAGCCAAGATGGCAAAGCAGAAAGATGCACCTACTCTAGCTCTTCCCCATAGCCCATAAAATACCTGTAAAAAATGACTCAAACAAATTCTAGAGCAGCAGAAGCCACAAAATGACAGAGTGAAAGAGATTTCCAGCCCAAGGTAGCCTGGAAGGTGGACACGAAAGGTCTATCACATGGGGTATGGAGTGGAACACAGACCATGGAACCCAGTCCAGACTTGACTGTGCTGCACCAGCAGGAACGGGACCAGAACAGGCCTTGGGGCTGGAATCCCCAGCAGCTGAGGCTCTCAGATCCCTCAAACCACAAACACAAAAGACAGCTTGAAAGGTCAGTGAGAAAGCTTTTTCACATGAGTGAGAAGGTAGCAGGGTCCTCTCCTAGCCATGGCCCCAGGCTGTGGCAGCAGCAGCAGTAGTGTCCATTTTTGGAGACCTGGGCCTAAAGCCTCTGGGGAAATTGAGACATTGATCTGAATCTCAGCCCTGAGTGGTGGCCCTGGGGTGAGGAAGAATGTTGGCTGGCATGGTGGAGATGGTAGAGGCTCTGGAAAGGGAATTCTACTTGCAGATCTTGGGCAGAAAAGCTTTGGTAGCTCCTAGACCAGAGCACAAATAAAAGTCAAGGCTTCTGCATCCAAAACCTTTAAAATAAATATGCAATGGTCTTGGGCCATGGAAGAGCTCAAAAAGGATTTTGAAAATCAAGTAAGAGAGGTGGAGGAAAAATTGGGAAGAGAAATGAGAGTGATACAGAGATAAAGACAGACGTATATAATCAGAAAAATATTAACTGCTCATAGGTAGGATGAGCTAGTAGAATAAAAGTGATAATATTGCCTAAATTACTTATTCAATAACATTCCAGTCACACTACTGAAGTACTCCTTTATATGACTAAAAAGAAAATCATAATGAACTTCATATGAAAGGGAAAAAGGTCAAGAAAAATAATAAAAAGAAATCAGAATGGAGTCTAGCAGTGCTGAAGCTTAAGCTATATTACAAAGCAATAACTATTGGGAAAATTTGATAGTGATTTAAAAATAGGGAGCTCAATCAATGCAACAGATTAGGTTCACAACACCCAGAAGCAAATACATCTAATCCTCAAGTATTCAATAAACAGAAAAACACTAACTACTGATATAAGGGTTCATTATTTGACAAAAACTCCTGGAAAACTGGGTGGCAGCATTAAGAAAAATCCTATTTTGACTAGCAACTTACACTTCATAAAAAAATTATCTCTAAGTGGGTGCATGACTTAAATATAATAGGTCATATCATAAACAAGTTATAGAAATATGGAAAAATACCTATGAGATCTATGAGTAGGAGAAAAAGCACGAGCAAACAAGAAATAGATAGGATCATAGAAATTTTTGAACAAAGACATCTAATAAAGCTAAGAATAAAAGAGAAACAAGTGAGAAACACATTTTTGCACTAACTGTAATAAATGCACAGCCAGTATTTATCAGAAGTAGAATATGAACACAGGGCTTCCTACCTTCAAGGTCATCTTATGGTATCCTGCCATGCTGCCTCTCTCTTATTTTTATATACATATATATACATATATATGTATAGATGCACACATGTATATAAAGAATGCTGGACATGGAGTCAGGAAGACCTGACTTCAAATACAGCTTCAGACCCTTACTAGCTGTATGACTTAACCTTGTTTGCTTTCAGGTTTCCCTATCTGTAAAATGAACTGGAGAAGGAAATGGTAAGTCACTCTAGTATCTTTGCCAAGAAAACCTCATATCGGGTCACAAATAGTCAGACATGGCCAAAATGACTGAACAACAATGTATAGCATACGTACAAAAACAAATACATTTGGTTGTGTGAATGTGAAATAGATTGCCAGGAGTTAATTTGAAAAAAGAAAAGAGAAAAAGATCATGGACAATAAGGATCCCAATAAGAAAAGAAAGGAGGTAGTAGGGAAGTGATATCCTCCTCATCAGTTACTAGGCTTGGATATCTCCTACTCTAGTCACTAAGAGGTATTATTCTGGGGGGGGGGTGAGAGAACAAGAGGAAAGGATGAGTCTTGTGATGAATAGAGAGTGATGGAGTATAAAACTAGCCATTTTTATGTATGACATATTTACAATTGGCTTATAGCTTTGTCAATAACCATGGCACTGCATACTTCTGAGAAGTAGGTAGCTAGATGGCTCAGTGGATAGAACCCTGATCCTAGGGTCTTCTTTTCCAGTAGCCAGTGAGGATATTTGAACGGTTTTGAGTGGAGGAGTGAAGAGATCAGACAGAGTATGTCACTCTCTTGCAAAATTTGCACTTAGGTACAATTCAGTGCCTTTATTTTAAATCCTTTACTGTTTTGAATTATTGCCGACTTCAGCTCTGATTTTACACCTAAGCAGCAACCGCTTCATTAAATTTAGTGTTATACCCTCTAGGATTTGTTTAAGACCCAAGACTTCCAACAGTTCCAGCAAATATAAAATTTCCCACAACCTTTTTTTTGTCTGCTATAGATTTGAATTCCCCTGGCCAGAGATTTTTCATTACCACAGACTTCATGAAGCTGTTAGTGTTCAGATTTCTGACTACCTTTGACTCTTCCCTGTCTCCTAATGTGGGAAAGAATCAGTCATCCTTATTCCTGTGGTTTTCAAAAGGAAAAACCTCCCAAGCCCAGAGTGCCTTCTCCAAAAGAATCATGATCCTGTCTATCGTGACTATCTTTTCCTTCAACCGAGAGAAGTTTTCTCTACTTAATTACTTCTTTTGTTTTTACAGATAAGGAGATGAAGTTGTAGTGGGGAGGAAGTCAGGCAGCAACAGTCAAGGCAGCTTTCTCCCCTAGCTTACTATTCAATAACCTGGATGAGTATATGGAATATAAAATAAAATTTACATGGATTCATTTCCATAAAAACGATTCTACACAAATCAGATACCTCTGCTCTCTCCTTTTTCTAGTTACAAATTCATTTATGAATCATCCCTTTTACAAAACACATTGAAACTAACATAAAGAGGGATTTTAAATATACATGAAGTGGTCTCGTAAGAGCCCTCTTCAGGACAACCCTTCATATGCCTGACAATTACCAGTTCATGTCTCTAACTTCTTCCTTCTGCTGCCATGTTGTTTTCATGTCAGACAATAAGTATGTACTAGGCACCTATAACAGTCTGATTCCTTTAATAATTTGAATTACTTTTCTTTGTATCTTATCGATCTTCTCATACTTTGAAAATTCAAAGATTGGGTTATATTAGATAATCGCATACTTTATCCCCAACCTCTCACCATATTTTGTGATGCAGAAACACGGATCTCCATGTTGTTACTTCTACAAGACATTCTATGTCCAGACCCAGAGCATTCACTTGACTCCCCCATGCCTGGAACTCTCTCTCCTCACCTCTGCCTCCCGGTTTCCTTCAGGTTGCAGCTAAAATTCCACTGTCTAAAAGAAGACTTTTCTGCTTCCCTCTTAATGCTAGTGCCTTTCCTCCACTGGTCATCTCTAATTTGTCCTGTATATATTTTGTTTATTTGAATTCTGTCTCTTGCATTAGTCCTTGAGCTCCTTGAGAGCAAGGATTAGCTTTTATTTTTCTTTGTATACCCCAAAGCTTAGCAGAGAACCTGACACTTAGCTGGTGCTTAATAAATACTTATTGAATGACTAGGTAGCAAGCAACCAAGTTGCCAGTAAATTGGAAATAGCCAATGCCCCTCCTTTTCACTCAAGGTAATTCAAGTATTGTTATCTTGCAAAGTGCCAGATGAATCATTTGACTTTTTCCTGTTTGCTTCTTAGATATAAAACATGTCACAAGACCCAGTTGCTAATGTACATGCAAGTTATAAAGAGAATACAATCTATTCTGGATAATGTTTTGAATATTCATCCTTGTAATACATGCTCTCCCCTTTGCCTTGTTTACGAATCAACAGAATATTTCTGTTCTGAGTGTTGGATTCTCCTGTCACAAAGGATTCAATGGTGGACACAGATGCTGATGAGAGTTTGGACCTTGAGGATTTACAATGGTTTGGTTTGACAATTCACTAGATTCCTTCTTATCCCAAGAACTAATGAATTGAATATGATAGTCACAAGCTTGCTAGCGGAGATAGAAGCTTATTAGTTAGAGCTCAGAGGTTTTGTTGCAACACTTGAATTGTGGGTTTTGTTTTTTAGAACTGTGACTTGTGATTTGACAAGAAAAGGTAGTAAATATTTGTGTGATACTGGCTTTAGCTGATACTTTTATGTGTCTTTAAAAAGGTACGTATTAAAATGTTCTAAGTCATGGCACATTATAACACTATGCACATTTACTAAGCACTTTCAGCATCTGGTAAGCTAAGCCCTTCCCTGAAGAGATGCAAAGTTTAGATAAGAGATGGTCTTTGTTCACTTGAAGCCTTCAGTCTAGTAAGAGAAAAGATCCAAAGAGATAGCCTCATTACAAAGTATTACATGATATATGTAACAAAGAGATAAAAAACAAAGAGAAATGTGAAATCTGAGGGGAAAGGGGAATTGTGGAAGGCTTCACCATTTGAGTAAGGCTTTCAAGGACAGATTAGGGCTTCAACTCACAAGGGGAGGGATGAAAATCCATGAGGGTCAGTCCTTTATTTCATAGGAATAAGGAATCACTATACATACATCTCACCCTTTATGAGGTCTTTCCTGATGGGACCCCATCACATCACAGTTAGTATTCTTTCTCTCTTAAAATGACTTAGTATTATTTTATATATTTGTATATAAATATATATGCAAATATACATATATATTTGTATATATTTTGTATTTCGTTTATTTGTATTCAAGTTGCAAGTCCTCAGTTGAGTGTAAGTCACTTAGAGGCAGGACTATTTTGTTTTCATCTTTATATGACAGTACCTAGCGCTCTAGGCTCTGAATCAGATTGGACTATTCTGCTGATAAGTGTATGTTGTGGAGGTGATACCTTTGGAAGCCTGTCTCTCTCCTTTTGGAGCCAGGTATCAGAAGGCAACTATTTCTGGCAGCTACCACCACAACATTCCTGGTAGTTATAACCTCCAACCTGAGCTGCTCAGGAACTGTTGGGAAAATTCCCC
The DNA here is from genome assembly GCA_028658325.1 of Potorous gilbertii. Classification (NCBI taxonomy): domain Eukaryota; kingdom Metazoa; phylum Chordata; class Mammalia; order Diprotodontia; family Potoroidae; genus Potorous; species Potorous gilbertii. Next base: position 691,887,525 of record CM053769.1, on the reverse strand, counting down.
ATCCACTACCAATATAAGTGTATCACCCTCCCCGCCCCAATCATTTCATGCTCCTGTTTAAAAAAAAAAAAGTGGTGAGATTATGTTGAGATACATCCATAATTAGTTATTGCTTTTAAAATGAGGTGCAACTCATCTTCTAGCAGGTTGATCCCTCAAGAACCACCCCCCCAATTAACGATCTTTTGTACCTTCTGAAGTATACACACCTGAGATTATTGGTCTAAGTGATTTCCTTAGGTTCCCTCCTATTTTATTATTACATGAATGGGAAACATTCTTACATCCTTGGAAGAAAGTTCATCTAAAAATATACAGTAGCAGTATTGCATTATTGATATTAACTAAAATAGAACTATAAATCATATTAAGAGAGAGATCATATAGGGAACATTTCCATCATGCTAGGCGTTAAGTGCAGTATCTTTACTTGATTCAATCCTTTATTTATAGAGGAGTGCTATGTGTAAAGGTCTATGTTAATAAGGACTGTATTATTCATCTCCGTACCCCTTAGGGATTAACAATACGATCCTTGCCTTCAAGGGCCTGGGTTCAAATTTCAACTAATACTATTATCTGGATTTTCTTGATCAAGTTGCCTTACCTTCCTGGATCTGTTTCCTCACCTGTAAAATGAAGGAATTTAACTCCAGGGTCTCTGAAGTCCCTTCCAATTCTTTATTTATGATTTTATTTCAGAGAGCTTATGGTCTAATTGCAGGGAACAGGACATGAATGTATGATACAAAGGAGAATGTGACAGGGGCAAAGGAAAGTAAAGCAAATACCATGAGAAATATGGAGAAAATGCCATCTAGGGCCATAATTACTATAAAGGCCTTGCTCTAAGGCACTGATAGCTCATGTATTTCTTTAGCAGACAGAAACCACTGATTTTAGCACCCAAGAAGCTACCAGATGGTGCTTTAGCCCTACCTTATGTAAACTCCTTCCTGATTCAGTTCTACTTTGCTTCCCCTGCTCACAGTGGTCTCTCTAGAAATGGTTCCATAGTGTTCCACAGGATGATGCCCCATAACTTCTTCTGTAAAGGAAATATGTGTTCCAAGGTCTATAGTTTTCCTCCACCCCAGCTGAAGTTATCTTCATATTAAAAGTTGATTTGCAGACTGTTTTCATCTACTTGCTCAAAGGCATTTTGTGAAACTTCCTCTTGGTACCAGAATTGCTAGTTATAGCTCTGGTACCACCAGATCCATTGCACCAGGGCTATAGATATTTGGCTTCATTCTACTGTGACTAGGGCAAAAATACAAGGCAACAATTTTCAATAAAGCACTTCTAATGCATTTTCTACTTCTTTTTCCAACTCACTTGAATTGTAAGAAATTCACATGGGAAAATAAACCTTGATTGAGATCCAGGTTATGAAACGTCTTAATAGCTTTTTGGTGAAGACAGCAATTAATCAGCAAAAGCCTACTTCCATGCCAGTAACTTTTTTATAGTTGACACCTATACCTATGTGAAATTTTATAGTATTTTCTGCTTTTTAGTCATCTTGGCTTCAAAATAGTTTCAACAATGGTTCTGTAATGTTTAAGAAATAATTATCCCACTGATTCTCTGTTACCAACATGAGAAGTCACAGGGAGGAAGAAATGTTGAGCACTGGAAAGAATGTTGGATTTAGGGTCAGAGGATCAAATCCTGGTTGTACCACCTTTGTAACCTTGGACAAGTCACTTGACCTTCTGGGCCTTGGTTTCCTCACATATAAACTGAGGAGGATGAACTAGATAACTTCTAAGGGTTTTAGCACAAATATACAAATACATGTATAACCTATGTAAAACTGTTTACTCTCTGGGGGGAGGGGAGAGGAGGGAGAGAATTTGGAATTCAAAATTTTTTAAAATGAATGTTAAAAACTGGTTTTTCCCACATAATTGGGAAAAATAAAATAATATTTTTAAAAATTTAATATCTGTGATACTATTTGGCAGATCATAGCAGTGGCCTAGGAATGAAGGACAGCATATCCTGACCTATATTTAAACAATTGCTTTTTCAACTCTAAATAGGGTATCAATTGATGAGTATCTTTTCCTAGGACTTCCTCAGATGCTATTAAATACTAAGTTTAATATCTGTCCAATGTATCTTGTCACTGAGGAAGGTGACCTGTGATCCAAGCTCCCCACTTTCTTTTCCTATTGTTACAGTTACAGGAGGAAACAAAAATTCAATTTTTGTCTCAAATGTGAATAACACAAACACAGACATACCCCAGGAGCCCAGACCTACTCAGCTTGCCAGCACAGGCTAATTTAATCACAACTAATGATGACAAGGGGAGATAATAAATAACTGTAATGCCATAATATAGAACCATGTGGATCAATCCCTCCAGAGCTCACTTAGCATTCAAACAAATAAAAAAAGCCAACCAAAATCTTGATAAAAGCAAGCAAAAATGTATGTGAGACCAAACGCTAGCCCTCTTGGAATATCCCTTTCTTCCACCTGGTACATATTGCTTTCTTCTTAATAAAAACATTCAAGAATTTGTGGGGAAGGACAGGACCCAGTGCCTGCCTCCTCCACACAGCCCTGTAGTTTAACTTAAGAAGAGGAATGTGTAGTTCAGACCTGAATTTCACATTACATTCCAACCCAAAAGGAGACTAACGCAGCAATATGGATACAATATGACTTTTGAATCCTAACAGTGAAAATGAGACATACTTCAGTGTACCAATTCCAAGGTAATGTTTCTGGTTGTAAAATACAACCCGAGGCATCGTAAGATTGGCTTTTTCAGGAAATGAGCCCTGTTACCAGACAAGGAAATCAAATGACCCATCTAACTTCATCCTGGCAATACCTGCGTTATTTTCCATCATCATAAAACTTTTTTTATAAAAAAAAAAGACCTGAATGCGACATGTTTCCCATTGTGCGAGCTTTATAGCCATGCTCCAATCTGGCATTAGTATAGCCCTTTGTTCTCAAAGTGGACCATAACTATCAGGAAGGTGATGCCATGGCTTGAAAGTAAATTGGATTTAAGTGAGAGAGAGTTGTGCAAAGTCACCAGCCTCACTTTCTCCTCCAGAGCCATCTGGATCCAACCGACAGATATAGATCAGGATGACTGGAGATGGCCCTCTTTAGCACTTTAATTGACCTCCAGTTATGGTCTTTAGAAGTACTATCATCCCTCAGTGACCTACCCTCTTTCCTTCTCCCAGGACAGTCAGAGAGTGAGAAGATTCACCAGGGAGGCCTCTTCTCAACCATCCAGAATGCTTGACTGGCCACAGTCCTTGAATGAGATGGAAGTCACCAACACTTTTGCTTCTGGTAAGATGGAGGACCACTAGAACTTACCATCTGACTTGTTCCATTTGAAGATCTCTGGCACTACCATCTAACCCAGCACTTCTTAAACTGTGGGTTCTGACCTCATATGGGTTTAAGAAGCTCCAAAGGGGTCACAGGTGGACAAAGTTTAAGAGCCTGATCTAATCTATTGATTTAACCTAAGAACCTGGGCCTTGCAGCTCACCTACAAGTATACCTTTAGGACTTTCAGACCTTTCCATCTCCCCACAACTGAACATTCTTTTATGTGTTGTCTTTGCCCAGTAAGAGTGTGTGCTTCTCAAGAACAAGGACTATTTCACTTTTTCTATTTGTGATTCCCCTTATTTATGTCTCAGTGTTGGGCACATTTGTGAAAGATTAATCAGTGGTGGGTTTTATACATTCATTCATTCACTCACAGAATCCTGAAACAGAACCAGGCATAATTAAAATTATGAAATTGACAGAGCTTGTTTCACATGCCCCTTCATTTCTCCTTGATTATGGTGGCATCCTACTCAAGGTTGCTCTCAAGCTCTATCCATGTTCTGAAACTCTCTTTTCTCTCCTATCTCCTGCCAAAGAGCCATACTCAGCCTCTCTCAACTCTAGACTTTAACTAATTTGACAAATTTATTTGTCCTATGGTGTTAATGGGTAAAATGACTTTATACCTATTACTGTCAGATAACATCATTGGACATAACTTTCAGGATCCTCAAATCTGTCATGCAAATGGATAAAAATAAAGGTAGAAGTTTTAGTCACCTGGCAAGCAAGTATGGGAGGGCTATTTTTTGGAGAAGACCTTTTGGAACCCCATTAATTCTCCATACCCACGAGTACTTGCTAACTCACTGGCCAGACATATTCCAAGCTTCGGACTCATTTCCCCAGTCTAGTTCTGATCATGTAGCAGAGATTCTATATAACATCACATTGTAGCCCAATGTTGCTGAGTTTTTTCTTCTCCCTCTTCTAAGTCGTCTTAGCAAAATCCAGCATCCTGAGGTATGTTTGACTTGGTCAATCACTGAGCTGTGATTGGCATCGCAGATTTAAAGCTGGAAGGGGCTCAAAAGTCATCTAGTCCAATTTTCTCATTTTGGGGTACAGAGTTGTTTTCTTTGAATTCCATTCTTGACTCTGGACTTCCTTCTTTACCCTAGCAATTTCTCACCCTGGGAGATCATTCTGTTCCTGTCGCCTTTTCTAGGGTCTTCTCAGCCTGGAAAATTCTTCTGTCCCTGGGTTTCTCACCTTGGAAGATATTTCTGTTCCTGGGGTCTCCTCCCCTTGGAAGATTCCTGAGGCCCCTCCTTCTGATTGGTCAATTTCCTGCAGAGCCTCAATTTGAAGGAAGTACATAAGCCAGTCATATTCATTCCTTTGTTTCTCTCTGTGAATTTTACTTCCAACTTTTCAGACTTCTTTCTCCACTTCTGCTCTCCAATTTCCATTTATGTGTTACCTTTCCCCATTAGAATATAGGCTTCTTGAGAGCAGGGCCTGCCTTTTTGCTTGCATTTATAGTTCCAATGCTTAGCACTACCTGGTACATAATACTTTTTAATAAATGCTGGTTGTCTTGACCTGGCTTCACTTGCTGTATTGTTATATTCCCATAATACAACATATTACTTTCTGAATGGCAGGTAGGATATAAACTTAGAAATATGAGTAGGTAGGTGGGCCCAGAGTGAACTTGAAAAGTGAATTTTTATTTCATTTTTGGTGATGCCAACATCTATTATTAGAAGTTCACTGTCTTACTCCTTGGTGCTATATTAGGCAATAATAGTAATACTATTTTATCTAAGACAGTGCCAGACTTGGAAGAGTACCAACTGCTTGGTAATTTTTATCATAAATATAACCTCATTCCTGAGAGACAAAAAGGGTGCTCACATCAATCTCCTTCCTCTGTAACTTTTTAAATCTTCAGACACTATTTATGTCTTATCACTTAACCTCATTAAGGCCTGTTTCCTCATATTTAAAATGGTAGAATTGAACTAGATGACCTCTAGAGATCCTCCCCGTTCTAGGTCCATGACCCTAAAAGGTGTGAAAAGTCATGAAAATTGTTACCCAAATGAAGAGAAATTCTTAAAGGCTTCTTTTTGATTCTGTTTCCACATCCCAAAAACATTCCAAGTGGGCCTTTCTGAGCCTAGGGTTGCTTTAAGAATGATCAACCACGCACTCTAATCTGTGGGTGCTTCATTTTTTTTGCTAACAATAGGGTTCAGAGTCTATTTATCAATTTTCTGAGCCTTCAGTTGTTGGCTACCTCTTCCCTTTATAAAAAAAAATTCCTCATGCATCACTATGGTACAAATAAAATTTTAAATGAAACAAAGATATAAGCATCTCAAGATTATTTGAGAGATTATATTCATATACAAATTCTAAACATCAACAGAGAGAAATCTATGTAGTCATAGAGGAAAGAGAAGTAAAGTACCTGGGAATCTTAGGAACCTTCTTCTAGATCCCATTTTTTTTTTCTTGAACCAGCGTGGGCTAAACTACTCTTCCAATTTTGTACTCGTTTACTGTATGGCCTGCCTCTGTTCTTTCTGGACTTTTAAAACTACCTTTCAACCTAAAAAAAGTCAATAAATATTTCTAAGTGTTAACAATGTAACAAGACAGTACAGTGATCAGTACTATGGGGCATACAGAGTTAAGACAATACCTGCCTTAAAAGAGTTTAGAGTCTAGTTGGGAAAACAAACTCCAAGTATCTTAAAAGCTAAATAATAAAAATATTTTAATAACTAAGGTATACAAAAGTATTTATCAAACATTTTATGTCAGAGATGGTGCAAAGTGATGGGAGTACAAATTCAAAAGAGAGACAGATCCTGTCTTCAAATAACTTACATTCTAAGGGGGAGATGATACGTCTTCGGTCTTGGTGGACCAGGGAAGGTGCTCTGGTCTAAGAAGTCACAGGAATAGTAGATGTAATCAAAGGGTGATGATTGACACTTTTTCAAAACCAAAGGGAGTATCAATTTGATTTTTGTTTCCCAAGTAATTCCAGGCCCAGCACTCTATCCACAGCAACAACAACAGCTGCCCTGCTAGAGTCAGGAAGATGAATTTAAATCCAAACCCAAATATATACCTAGTGATGTGACCCTGTGCAAGTCATTTTAACTGATCCCTGCCTCAGTTTCCTCAACTTGTAAAATGTGAATAATAATAGTGCCTACCTCATAGGACTGTGGTGAGATAATATTTATGAAACCTTTAGCACAGTTTCTGACACATTGTAGAAATCTTAATAGACGCTTCTTCCTTTCTCTTTTAACCCAGAGGCTTAAGTTAAAATCTATAATCCCAAGTAAAAATTTCCCAGGGGAGCAAGAGCTTTGTCCTTTGAAAATAAATACTCCTTATGTGGACTCTTCCCTCAGGGCAGTGTGTTAGACTTTTCTTTATGTGGAGCATCCAGGGACACAGAATATACAAAGTCAGAAAATCCCTCTAGATTTGACATATCGCTGAGTAAGCCCTGTATGTCTCCAAGCTAAGTCATTTCATGGAGTAAATTGGAACTGATGTTCTGGGCAAGATGAGTGGGGCAGGGGGAAGAAGCACTGTAGGCTCCTTCTGTCTGACTTTCCACTGAATTATTCTGGATAAGGAACAAGGGAGAAAAACAGCCTTTTGGTGACTCCCTCACCCACAAACAGTTACAATTTAAGGGGGAATTGACTACTGGACAAGCTTTTTAACTGGCTGCATGTTTGATAGAAGTCAGCTGTGTGATGCTGGATAATTATAGAGTGACAAGCTAAAATATGTAGTAATCCGGACACCAGCTCATCTGTACTGTTTCTACACCTCCCTCTTAGCTCTCAACTCTATGAGCTGTAGCATATCATTTCCATTTCATACTCTGCTGTCATTATGACCCTCTGTTCTATGTTACGTGCCTCCCTCTTAATCTCTGTTTTCCCAGTTCACAAATCTTCTGGTCTGACTTTCCTTCCTATCCAGTCCAGGCTCTTAGGTCAACCACTTCAATAATGGTCCCTTTGCCCCTGTGTCTCCCTGATTTTCTTCTATCTCCACTAATTGAATCATTAATCTTGGGTAAGTAGCATCATCCTCCTGCCCTCTTCCTCCTGAGCTGAGTCCAGCTGGAGGAAATTACAAAATAGTGCCGTCTGCACCCACAGCAAATTTTTCACCTTCATCCATGGCTCTCACTGCTATGTGCTAACTCCTCTTCCACAAAAATCTCTTTTCTCCTCAAGTCCCATAACTTGACTGGCTCCTCATTCTCAGGGACAGCTCGACCTCACTGAAAAGGCTAAGGCTACAATGCAAACTCCTTTAACTTTTTCCACCACTCTTTTCGTTGAAATATCTTCAGACATCCTCTCATCCTTCCCCAAACTTCAGAGCGAAGATATAACTGTACTCTCAACTAAGTAAAGCCAACTTGTCCACTTGTACCCTTTGATCCTGTCCCCTTCGGCTTCCTGTAAGACCCTGTCCACCAATGTTCTCCTTTTTCATGTAAATGCAGTGTCTCCACTATCATGTTTTTTCCTTCACCTACAAACATGCCTAGGTCTCCCTATCCTAAAGAAAGCTAATGCTTGACCTTGCCAACTCCTCTCTCTCTCTCTCTCTCTCTCTGTCCTCCTCCCAACCTATTCTCTTATATCCCTTCTCTTAACTGCCAAATAATTGGAAAAAGATAATCTATATAAGCTTTCTCCATTTCTTCAAACTTACTTATTACTCAGTTCCTTGCAATATATTCCTTCCCACCACACTACTGAAACAAGTCTCTTCAATGGCCCTAAATGCAATGTCCCTCATCACAAATCAATGATCTGTTTTACCTTTATCAACCTTTCCCCCCTTCTTATATTCTTTGCTATTTTGGCTTATTTTTAAAAATCTGACCACTTTCTTAATTCTGGATCTTTTGCTATTTAAATTTTTTTTTTAAATTTACTTTCAGTTCCAAATTCTCTCTCCTACTTCCACTCAGAGTGTAAGAGAAATAAAAGTCATTACATATATAACTGTGCAAAACACATTTCTTCTTTAGCCATGTTCCAGTAAAAAAAAGAAAAGGAAGAAAATATACATTGATCTGCACCCTCAGTCCATCAGGTCTCTATCTGAAGATAGAAAACTTGTTTCGTCATGAATCCTTTAGAATCAAGATGGGTCATTGTGTTGATCAGTCAACAAATCTTTCAAAGTTGATTATCTTTATAATGTTGCTGTTACTGTATGAATTTTTCTGCCCATTTGACTTTGCATTAATTCATACAAGTCTTGCCATGTTTTTCTGAAACTATAATTTCTTACAGCACAATAGTATTCCATCCTATTCATATGCTATAATTTGTTCAGTCATTCCTCAATTAATGGGCATCCCCTTAGTTTCCAGTTCTTTACCAGTACAAAAAGAACTGCTAATGTATTTTTGTACATATGAGTCCTTTTCTTTTTTCTTTGATTTCTTTGGGGTATAGACCTAGCAGCAGTATTTCTGGGTCGGGCATATTTCCAAGTTTCTTTCCCAAATGGAAGGACTAGTTCAAAGCTCTATCACCAGTTATTAGTATGCCTGTTTTCCCATATTCCCTCCAGCATTTTCCCTTTTTTATCATCTTAGCCCATAAGATGTGATACTTCAGACTTGTTTTAATGTACATTTCTCTATTAGTGATTCAGACAATTTTTCATGTGGATGTTGATAGCTTAGATTTCTTCCTCTGAAAACTGCCTGTTAATATCCTTTGACCATTTATCAATTGGGAAATAGCTTCTATTCTTGTAAATTTGACTCAGTTTCCTATTTGAACAATAGTACCTTTACCAGAGAAACTTGCTGCAAAGATCTTTTCCAAGATTCCTACTTTTCCTCTAGTTTTGGATGACTTGATTTTGTTTGTGTCAACACTTTTAAATTTTATATAATAAAAATGATTCATTTTATTTGCTGTAACCCTATCTGTTGTTTGATAATATAATCCTGTCTTTTCCATAAATTTGATAGTAAATTTTTTCTATCCTCCATTAATTTGTTCATGATAATACCCTTTATGTCTAAATCATGTAACAAGTTTGAGCTTATCTTGATATGTGAAATGTTGGTCTGTGCCCAGTTTCTGCCAGACTACTTTCCAGTTTTTCCAACAATTTTTGTCAAATATTGAATTCTTGCCCCAATATCTGGGATCCTTGGATTTATCTAACACCAAATTATTGTGCTCATTTGCTTCAGCATATTGTAGACCTAGTCTACTCCATTGATCAACCTCTTTGTTTCTTGTCCAGTACCAAATTATTTAGGGCAATTAGGTGGAACAGTGGATAAAGTGCCAGATCTGAAGACAAGAAGAGTCATCTTCCTCAAGTTAAAATCTGGCCTCATACAGTTACTGGACAAGTCACTTAACCCTGTTTGCCTCAGTTTCCTTATTTGCAAAATGGACTGCAGAAAGAAGGGACAAACTACTCAAGTATCTTACTCAAAAAAGTTGGACATGACCAAAATGACAACAAAATAACAAGAAATTATTTAGACAATGAGAGATTTGTAGTATAGTTTGAGATCTGTTACTGCTAGGTCTCTTTCCCATTTTAGTCATTGATCTCTTGATCTGCTCTTTCTCTATTTTGTTGATTTAAGCATTTAGAGATATGTAATTTCCCTAAATGCGCTTTGGTTGCGTCCCACAAATTTTGGGATGCTGTCATTATCTTTAATGAGATTATTGGTTTTTCTATGTTTTGTTCTTTTACCTGCCAATTCTTTAGGATTAAATTAGTTTCCAATTAATTTTTAAAGGCTCTTAATGAATATAATTTTTATTGCATTGTGGTCATAAAAGGGTGTATCTGATATTTATACTTTTATGCATTCCCTTGTGAGGTCTTTATGCCCTACTCTATGGCCAATTTTTGTGAAAATGCACTGTACAGCTGGGAAAAAAAGTATGCTCTGTTCTATTCCCACTCACTATTTTCCACAGGTCTATTGTCTCTAATCTCTAAAATTCTATTTAGCTTCTGAACCTCTTTCTTCTTTACCTTATGATTGTATTTATCTAGGTCTGAGAGAGGTAAATTGAGGATCCTATACTATTATAGATTTACTGTTTATTTTCTCCTTTGTTTTAAGAATTTAGATGCTATGCTGTTGGGTGCATGGATGTTCAGAACTAATATGAACCATTGTCTATGGTACTTTTTTGCAAAATGTAGTTTCCCTGTTTATTTTTATTAGGTCTATTTTTACTTTAGTTTTCTTTGATATCATGATTGTCATTCTTTTTTACTTCAGCTGAAGCATAATAGATTCTGCTCCAGCCCCTTATTTTAATCTTATGTATATCTTTCTATTTAAAGTGTTTCTTGGAAACAACCTATTTTTGGATTCGGATTTCTAATCCATCTGCTATCCTCTTCCATTTTATGAGTGAGTGTACCCCATTCAAATTCACAATTATGATTGCTAACTGTATATTTCCCTCCTTCCTGTTATCTTATACTTATTCTTCTCTTTTTAACCCTGTCCCCTCTTTCTAAGTGTTTTCCTTAAGATTACTGCCTTCATTAATCTACCTTCCCTCTTAACACTCCTCCCTCAACACTTTCCCTTAACCCCTTTCCCTTCCTTGTTGAGTAAGGAGAGTGTTTGTACCCAATTGCATGTGTATGTTTGTTTCTTCCTTCTTTGAACTAGTTTTATCAAAATTAGGTTCAAGTGTTGCCTGCTACCCCCACAGCTGACTCCGTCGTATAAACTCTTTCTTACATGTCCCATTTATGTGAGAAAAATTTCCTTATTTTTCCTTTCCCTTTCCCCCTCTCCAAGTATATCCCTCTTCACTACCCTCTCATTCTTCTTTAAGACCATCCAAAGATAACAATATCACACTCTGGCCCTCTGATTGTAATTAGACTCCCTCTAAGATCCTTGGTGACAATAAAGTTCTAAGTGATTATATACATTATCTCCCATATAAGAATGTAAACTGTTTCATCCTTTATGTCTCCCTCATGTTTACCTTTTTATACTTCTCTTGAATCTTGTGTTTGAAAGTCAAATTTTCTATTCAATTCTGGTCTTTCCATAATAAATGTAGTGAATTCCTCTACTTCATTAATTAATTCATTTCCCCCCTTTAGAATTATATTGTTTTTCTGAGTAGGTTGTTCTTGGTTGTAAACCTAAGTCCTTTGCCTTCCAGAATGTCATATTCCAAGCCCTCCTCTACTTTAAGTGTGTTGGGTTCTAACTTTTGTGTGATCCTGGCTATGGTTCCACAGTGTTTGAAGTATTTCTTTCTAGATGATTTCAGTATTTTTCCTTGACCTGGCAACTCTGGATCTGAACAATAATATTCCTGGAAGTTTCCATTGTGGAGTTTCTTTTACGACATGACCAATGGATTGTTTCAATTTCAATTTTGCCCTCTGGTTCTAAGATATTTGAGCAGTTTTCCATTAAAAGTTTTTGAAATATGATGTCTAGTTTCTTTTTTGTTTATGGTTTTCAAGTAGTCTAAAGATTCTTAAATTATGTCTCTTCAATCTATTTTACAGGTCAGTTGTCTTTCCTATGAGATAGTTCACATTTTCTTCTACTTTTTCCATCCACTGACTATTATTTTTTATGTCTTTTGGAGTCATTAATTCCCCTTTTACCAATTCTAATTTTCAAGGAGTTACTTTATTCAGTAAGGTTTTTTAAAACCTCTTTTATTAAACTGTTAGTTCCCTTTTTATATCTTTCTTCCATAGTTCCAATTTGGTTTTTAAAATAATTTTTATTTTCTTCTTTAATTTTTTGCTTAGCAATTTTTAGAAATTCTTGTGGTACCTGTGTCCAAACTGTATTTTTCTTTGAGACTTTGCTTGTAGATGCCTTCGATACATTTTCTTCTTCTGTGTTTGAGTAATGACCTTCCTTGTTACTATAGTAGCTCTTCATGATTAGGCTCTCTTTTGTTGTTGTTATTTGCTCATTCTTCCAGTCTACTTTTAAACTTTGAATTTTATGTCAATGTTGTGCTCTACTCACTTCTGCGGATATCTGACCTGAATTTTTGTCCTTTAGTTTCTTTCTTCTGCTTTCACAGCTCCGTCTGGGGTCCTCCAAGTTCTGGTTCTTCCAAAGTGGGGTGATCTGGGGAGAGAGGTCAGTTCACTGCCCTCTTGTTCTGAGCTCTGCAAGTTGAGTTTCAGTGGATTGTTGCTGGATTGAGTTAGTCTTAGCCTACTGGAAGATCCTGCAGGTTCAGAGTGACTGAATACTAGCTCTGCTTTGGTCTTTGTCTCTTGCCCTGGCTATTGCACTGAAAGTTTATGTTCTGGGCCAAAAGTTAGAATTGAGTCACTGCTCTGCTCCTGGGCTTAGGCTCACACAGGTAAGTTTCTTGAACTTGTTTCTTGCTCAGTACTCGAAGAGACTCCGTAGCCTTTCGTGGTAGGTCCTCTCTACTCTGGATAGAGATGCCTGATGGCAGCTATTCCTATACTCAGTGCCAGTTCAGAGTCTCCTGTGATCTCTTTCTGCTCCAATACCTTTTGCCCTGGTACTCTACCTCAGCTTTCTTTACATCTTTGAGCACTGGAATGCTCCTTGTCTCTGCTGCTGCTGTCACACAGCACTTCTGGACAGCCCTTACCTCCGTGTCCATATACCTCTTTGGCTTCCTAAGGTGCTCTGTGCTGCAAAAATGACTGACTGTGACTTCTTCCTGACTTTCCCACCTGAATTCAGTCTTACACATTTTCTAAGTTGTTACGGAGGAGGTGTACTGAGTGATCACTCTGCTATCTTGACTCTGTAACCCTACTTTGACTAATGTAATACTCCCTTCTGTCAAATCTTTTACTTCTCAGAACATTGTTTTCCTGTTTCTCTCACTGGCTCCTAATTCACTTCATCCATTAAATAAGAGTATTCTACAAGGTTCTGAAACCAGTCTTTTGTTCTTTCTTTAATTCTCTCAATGATTTCAACTTTTTTAAAAAAACAATTATCATTCCAAAGAAGTTCTGTTCCAATTTTTTTTAAGGGGTCATCTTTAGACTCACTTCTTAAAATGGCCTATTCACTGAATGTGTGTGGCCTTACTCAAAGTTGTCTCACTTACTTACCTGAAAAGGCCTTAGCTTAAAAGGGCCAGAGTCTTCCATTGCATCCTAGGCCATCTCCAGTCATCTGATTGACATCTAGCCACTGGACCCAAATGACTCTGGAGGAGAAAGTGAGACTAGCAACTTTGCACTGCCCTCCTTCACTTAAGTCAAAGTCAATTGCAAGTCATGTCATCATGATCCTGACACCACGGTCCTCTTCAAGATTGAAGGACCAACCACAGCCACAACCACAATTCCAATATTTGCTTCATCACTTCATTGAAGTGACTGAGTTCTCAGAGGTCATGGTGGGCTCAGAAACGTCAGGTTGGAAAGTTATGATATAATCAAAAAGAATCCTTTAAACATTTTTAAATAAATTCAGGTACTAATTTCACAACTTTTCTTTTTTTACTTCTTTTAAGGTCATATGACCTTATAATGACCAATTATAACTCCAGAGTACCAGTGGAGAAATATAATCACATGATTTTCACTTTCTGAAAGAGATGAGTGATTAAGAGTAAAAAACAACACCTTTTTGGGGGGGGCATATCCAACATGGAAATTTGTTTTTCTCAACTATACATGTTCGTCACAGAGGTTTTGTTTTTCTTTCTTTCTCTGTGGGGGAGATAGAATGAGGATTTTTTTTTCGCTGAAAGAAAAGACCTAATTAAAAAAAGTGGTTGACTGTCCAGACCTAAAGAACAGTTATTAATGGTTTCATGATAAACTGGATCTCATCCTCCAATGGAGTGCCTCCAGAGATCTTTGCCTGGTCCTGTGCTGTTTTATGTTTTTAATCAAGTAATTGAGTAAAGGTGTAGATGACTGGGTTATCAAATTTCTAGCTGATGCTAAGCTGGAAAAGGGCTAAGTAATATTGGATGACAGAATAAGAATCCAAAAAAAAATCTCAATAGAATAGATCTCCAAATAGAATTTGGAGGGGGGAGTAAATCTATAAAGGTTAATAAAGGTAATTGTAAAATCATACACTTAAGTAAAAATAATAAACTTACAAATACTAAATGGGAGGGACTCATGAATAGATATCAGTTCATGTGAAAAGCAGTTGGGGGTTTTAATGGACTACACTCAACACAAATCAACCATGTGACATGGCAGCCAAAAAAGTTTATTCTGTGTGGTTCCATTAAGAGATTCAACATATATTTTTCTGGATGAGATGGTAGAACTCAACTCTTTCATTTATATACTACAAAAGAAGAGCATTGGCTTGAACAATCATCAAGAAATTCCAACAGAAATGCCAATAAGAAACTTCATCTGGTCCAGAATGACACCAAAGTTTTGCTAAACTGTGGACATTGGCAGAGAAGTTATTTCAGAAAAACCAATTTAAGTGCAAGTAATACATGAAATCCATGGCAGTGCCATTGATGCTGAGAAGGCAGCATTCCAATGAAGAAGCCCTAGAGTACAGGTGAGGAACCTACAGCCTTGAAGTCACATGTGGCCCTCTAGGTCTTCAAGTGCGGCCTTTTGACTGAATCCAAACTTCACAGAACAACCTTAAAAAATGATTTGTTCAGTAAAACTTTGATTCAATCAAAAAACCACAACCAAGGACCTAGAAGGCCACATGTGGTCTCAAGGTCACAGGTCCCCCACACCTGCTCTAGTGAATATAGAGATAAACTAGCTTCATGATTAAGGAAACCCTATAGGACAGGTTACCACCCAGTACTCTGATAGGAGAAGCCTCTGAAGGAAAGTGATAAAGCAATAATTCTCTGATCAGGAGAGTCCTATGGTAGACAAAAGACCACCCAGAACCCTAATTGAGTAAGCCCAAGGAGGGACATAAGAAATAATGCTTCAAAAATAGATACCTTGGGTGGAGGAAGAACAGAAGACCATCCATCACTATGACTGTGGAAAACCAACTGGGGACTGAAGATTGACTATCACCTTGACTGAGGAAGTACAAAGTGATTAGGAGGTTGGAGACCACCCAGTGCCTTGATCAGAGATAGTCAACTTCATAAATCTGAATGAGGATATTGAAGCCTTCCAGTACTCTACAAATGTACCATGGGAATAAGAAACTGTCAGAACCAAGAAAGTAAGGTTAGGACCACATTGGACTTTACCACCCTGTTTAAAAGTATTGAAGGATATAGAACCTAACCCTACTAGTAAACCTCAAATCAAAACAAGACCAAAGAAATGGGTAAACAGAAGATTTTGCACAATAAGGGGAAATATTATGGGTCAAGAATCATCCAAGAGGAAAACTGAGTCAAATAGACTAATGGCACAACACCTGCATGCAGAGACTCAGAGAAGAAGATTTCTTGACCATAAAGATTGCAAGAATGTATGGAAGAAATGAAGCATGAGATGAAAACTATGGAGGAAAGAATTGGAATGATTTAGGTGATAAATATTATTCAAGAAACAGACTGAAAATTAAAATGGATCAAAATAGAATCATTGCATCAATGTTTCAATGAGACAAAGATATTATAATAAAAAATTAAAAATAAAAACACTATATGCCATTGTTCAAGAAATCATGAAGTAAAATCACACTAGTCCTATGAGATTTGGGGGTAAAGTAAAATTTCAAAGAATTCTCACTCACTTCCCAGCAGGAAACCCCCAAGTGAAAACTCTCAGGAATGTTGTGGCCAAAATCCGGAGCTTCCAGATCAAAGCAAAAAACAACAACAGTCTGAGCAGCTAGAAAGAATCAAGAAGCCAAAGTCAGGATCATATAACATTTGGCAACTACTCGTACAAATTGGAAAGGAGTTGGAAAATTACATTCTCCAAAGCAAAAGATAAAGTCTCATAACCAAGAATATCTTACCTTGCAAAACAAAGTATAATTGCATAGAGGAAAAATGATAGACTTTTAAGCATTCCTAATGAAAAAGCCAGTGCTCAGTAGGAACTTAGAAATTCAAACACAGGATTCAAGAAAAGAAGGTTAAATTGTTTGTGGTTGTAAGCTTTTATCTTTTGCCTTTTGGAATTCCACTTGAACAATCTAACATTTGAACAAGATAGCATTTGAGCAAATGAAAGGAACAATGTGATGGTGAATGGGCAAACAAGCAAAAAATATGGCGGAGCAGATCTGTTTCTTTTAATAGTAATGAGAGGAAAGAAAAGAGATGGAAAGAGAAATGCACTAGGGAAAGGAGGAAGAAGGGGAAACTTGCTATTTCTCATAATGAGGTGAGAGGAGTTGTTGGTTTTTGTCTTTCATTCTCAAAAAGGACCATGATATCAGGAAGATGATGCCATGACATGCAAGTGAATTGGATTTAAGTGAGGGAGGTCTATGCAAGGTCCCTGGCCTCACTTTCTCCTCCAGAGTCATCTGTGTCCAGCGGCAAGATATAGATTAAGATATCTGGAGATGGCCCTGTATGCAGTCAGTGAGATGAGAATGCAAATAGGGAGCAAGGGGTGAGGGAATGGGCACCACATGAACCTTATTTTTATCTGAACTGGGAATGGGAAGACTGGACACAGAGTTTGGTGTACAGGGAAACAAGAGGGGAAAGAGAGAGCAGAGGGAGTTTAGTAGGGATGGTGGCATCAGGGAAGGGAAAAACAGAAAGAAAACAAACGTCAGCTTCAGAGAGTTGATTATAAAGGGCAGGAAAAAGGAAAAATGAAAGGTAAGAATGTGGGTCAGAGGAAAAGAAGATGAACAGTGGAATGGAGGCACAGGCTTCAAATTTTAGCATCAACCAGGCTCCTTTTTTCACCACTATTTGCTTACTTGTAAAATGGGATGGGGCAAGCAAAAGAGAGGAAAAAGTAGAAAAAAATAGGATGGAGGAAAATACAAAATAACAGCTAGCATTCGTATAGTATTTTAAGGTTTGCAAAGTGCTTTACACATGTGAAAATATGCTCTTTAACTCACTTGATCCTTACAAACTTATGAGGTAAGTGATATTATCATTCCCATTTTACAGATGAGGAAATAGAGACAGAGAGAGATTATGTGACTTGCAAAGGGTCACCCAGCTAGTAAGTGCCTGAGGCAGGACTGAACTCAGGTCTTCCTGAGTCCCCATGCCGTATTCTAGCCATTGTGCTACCTGATTGCTTTTTTCACAGCAATATAAAAGCCTGCATGATTAACCATCCTTATTACAAATGTTAAAGGGATTCACGGTAAAATCGTAGAGGATCGCAAGAATGGGTTAGGAAGTAAGAGCCAATAATAATCCAACAAGAAGAATAAATACACTTAAAAAAATAAAGAGTCACAGAGATTTAAAATCAAGGTCTGGAGCAGACTTTGTTATGCCTCCAGTGAACTAAAAAAGCTGGCATGGCAATCACAATCAACAGTAAAAACAGAGATGGTTAAAAGAAATATTACATTCTATATGATATAGATATATGACTATATTCCATTTATAGGCAGCATAGGCAATAAAGTAAGATCAATACTTAATACATATTCACTGAATATTATGCAATCTAAGTACTTAAAGGGAAAGTTAATAAAATTACATAGAGAAATAAACAACAAAAATGTATTAGGTAGGACCTCAATGTACCCTTTTCAGACCTGGAGAAAGCAACAATAAGATAAACATGAAAGAAATTAAGGAGCTGAATAGAACTTTAGAAAGTCAGATATATTTCTGGCCATTTCTGAAGGAGAATCAAAAGGAATATACATAGTTCTCATCCACGTGTGGCACGTATATAAAAACTGACTGTGCTAGAACATAAAACCTGATAAAATGCATAAAATCAGAAATATTAAACATGCCACAACACAATAAAACAATAAAAATTGTTATCAATAAAAAGCCTGTAAGGAGAGATTTAAACTTAATTGGAAAATAATTTAATCCTGAAGAATCAATGAGTCAAAGAACAAATCGTAGGAGTAATTAACAATTTCATCAAAGAAAATTACAATCATGAGACAAAATACTAAAACTTTTGGGATTCAGCCAGAGCAATCCTTAAGATAAAATTTATATCTTTTTAAAAATTTAATTAATTTGTTTTCAATTTTCAGCAATCACTTCAATAAGTCTTAAATTTTCTCCCCCTCCCTTCCTGAGACAGCATGCAATCTTATATAGGCTCTACACATACATTCTTATTAAACACATTTTCACATTAGTCATGTTTCATAGAAGAATTAAAATGAATGGGAGAAGCCATGAGAAAAACTAGAACAAAACATATAATAACACAAGAGAATATAGTCACTTCATTCTGTGTTCTGATTCCAAAGTTTTTCCTCTGGATGTGGATGGTATTTTTCCTCAAGAGTCCCTTGGGAATGTTTTATGTCCTTGCATTGCTGTGAAAGGCTTAGTCTATCAGAAACAGTCCTTGCACACTGTGGTTGTTACTGTATACAATGTTCTCCTGGTTCTGCTCTTTTCACTCAGCCTTAGTTCATATAAGTCTTCCCAGGTTTTTGTGAAGTCTGACTGTTCATCATTTCTTATAGCACAGTAGTATTCCATTATATTCATATACCACAGCTTGTTCAGCTATTCCCCAATTGATAGGCATTCCCTCAATTTCCAGTTCTTGGCTATCACAAAAAGAGCTTCTATAAATATTTTTGTCCATGTGGGACCTTTACCCATTTTTATGATCTCTTCTGGGAACAACCCTAGAAGCTATGTTGCTAGATCAAAGGGTATGCACATTTTTGTAGTCCTTTGGGAATAGTTCCAAATTGCTCTCCAGAATGTTTGGATCAGCTCACAGCTCCACCAACAATGAATTAGTGTTCCAACTCTCTCACATCTTCTCCAACATTTATCATCTTTCTGTTTTGTCATGTTAGCCAATCTGATAGGCATTATGTGGTACCTCAGAGTTGTTTGGATTTATATCTCTCTAATCAATAGTAACTTAGAGTATTTTTGCCTATGACTATAGACAGTTTCCTCCTCTGAAAACTGCTTGTTCATATCTTTTGACCAGAAAATGTATATCTTTATGTACTTTTATTAACAAAAGAGAAAGAACCAATCAATGAATGTCTTAAAAAAAGCAAAAAGTGATCAAAAAGCCCAACTGAACACCAAGATAGAAATTCTATAAATCAAAAAACTAATTAGCAAAACTGAAAGGAAAAAAGTTATTGAACTAAAAAAGTAAAACTGAAATCTAGTGTTTTAAAAAAAACTAATAAAATTTGTCATTGGCTAGTCTTATTTTTTTTAAATAACTAAATCAAATGACCAGTATTAAAATTGCAAAAGGATAATTGCTCACAAATGAGGAAATAAAGGAAATGACTAGATACTACTTTGCCCAAATTATGCCGACAAAAAGACAATTTAAATAAATGAATATTTACAAAAACATAAAATACTTTGATTATCAAAGGAATAAATAATTTAAATACTCTAGTCTTAGAAATGAAATTGGAAGCAGACAAAAATAAATTTTCAAAGGTGAAGGGAAAAAAATAAATCAGGACTAGAAGGATGTACAAGTAAATTTTACCAAACATTTGAAAAACGTTTAATTCTAAAAATAACCCAACCAATTCTAACATTATGTAACTTGTTTGAAAAAAAAACACGAAAATTGCCCTACTGAATTCCTTCTGTGCCATAAATATAATCTTGATACCTAAACTAGAGAAAGGTGATACAGAGAAAGAAAACTATAGCTCAATATTCCCTAATAAATATTGATGCAAACAGTTTCATGAAAAAAAATGTCTTGTAATTTAAGGAAGAAAGAAAAAAAATTTTCTATTAAGTGCCTGTCATATTCCAGGTGCTATATCAAGTGCTTTACCAAAATTTGATCCTCACAGAAAGATAGGTGCTATTTTTATCTGCATTTTATACTAGGAACCTGAGGCAGAGGTTAAATGACTTGTCTAGATTCACTGAGTATTATACAGCTTTTAAATGTCTGAAGTCAGATTTGAATTCATGCTTTCCTGACTCCAGGCCCAGCCAATTATCTGCTGTGTCCATTATCTACATGATTTATCTAACTGTTCAAATGAAATATCTATTTAAAAAAAACATTTTTTAAAACAACTGATCACTTAGAAATGTACTTGACTGTCATAGATGTTAGGAATGGGAATACTCTTCAACATTTAAATGAAATTTATTGCTCTTAGAATGTTTTAAAAATTAAATTTTATTTTATTTTCAAATGAAGATCTGGCCTCTCATAACCCCCCTGGAAAGCAAGAGAAACAAAACCTTGTCAACATATACATATATATATATATATATATATATATATATATATAGTCAAGCAAATCAAATTCTCACATTGACCATGCCCCAAAATACATGCTTGAATTGGCATTCTAAATCTATCACCTCTCTATCAGGAGACAGGCAAAATATTTTATCATGAGTTTCCTAAAGCTGGGATTGGTCGCTGTGTGAACAGAGATCCCAAGTTTCTAAAAATTGTTTGTCTTTATAATATTACAGTTATTGTACTTTAGAATTTTTTTTTCTTATTCATTCCTATGGGAACCATGACTGCAGTGGCAAATGCCATTAAGAAAAAAATCTGACAAACAGGCATAACTATAGAAAGTAAAAAGAAGTGGGAAACTTCTTATTTCACTTATTCCTTTCACTTTTTTTCTGCTGTAAGAAAAGTTAAGAAAACCTTGCTAGAAGACACCCTGACTTACTCTACTGAAGAGTATACATAATTGAAATAACAAAACTACTGCCCATTCCTACAGGGTGCACTTTCCCCATATGAAATAAAACAATATAAATAATCCCTCTTACTTTTTTTAAAGCATAGAAACAGAAAGATTTTAATCTTTTTTTATCTTCTTTTTCTAGATCTTCTCAATATACAATGAGAATAAGCTGTCATTTGAATTGTTTTCTTGTTCAGCAAGCTACTCTGACTAATCTTACAGATTTCTAATTTCTTTCCTCTCTTTCTTCCTTTCTTCCTTCCTTATTTGTCTTTCCCTCTCCTTCTTTCCTACCTGCGGCCAATCTGATTCTTCCTTTGGTTTATTTCAATACGCTAATGTATCACAATTTATTTAACCATTCTGTTACTGTTGCACATTAAGGTCAATTTCAGATTGTGTTTGTTTTGTTTTGTAATTATATGTAATTCAGCTATTAAATTCTTTGAACAGAGAGCTCTTTTTCATGTTTCTGCTTTATTATACTTTCAGGGTATGGTCTGAATAATGGAATTATTAGATCAAAAGCTCAAGTACATTTCATGCAAAACTGTCACAATTAATAAATTCCAGGTCTTTCTTTTCTGCAGTTGGATGCTTCGGTAACAGAAGGACTTCCCAAAGGATCTTTTTCCTCCTGCCCAATCCATACACAGGGAAAATTCCTACAGGACCATGTATATTGGCAATAATTTTTCTGCCATTATTAGTATGGTTTTACTGACATTTGGTAGCTGCTAAGAAAAGACAGTCTGACAGCAATTTGCAAAAATTCTTCATGTTAAGGTTTATCTGAGATTGGTTCTTCCCTCTGCCCATATAGAAACAATCCAAGTATGAGTTTCAAATCTAGAAAATATAAATGAATGATCAAATTTTTTTCTATTGTTTTGATTTGTCATCTTGATGGATGAATCTTAGCAAAAATAATGTTTTACTTAAATTGATATCCAAAATGTTCCTTCTCGGGAGATGCAATCTGAGAACTAAGAAATAAAATGATACAGATGGTCTGAAGGAATGTCATTCTGGGTGAATTCTTTGGGTAACAAAATCCTCAGGCAGTACCAGAGGCTGAGAGTCTGATTCAAGGTTCTCACATTTTTTTGCCTTGGAGAAATTGTGGGGTTTTTTTGAGGAAATGGTCAAGATCAGATATGCATTAGCTGAAGAAATGATAAACAAATTTCCAAACTTAATGCTATTGTTTATTGTGAGGTCAACAAACAATCTAGAGAATTTTCTATGAGTATTTTCTCAAGTACTCATAAATAAAGAGCAACAAGAATTTTTATACTTGGGTCCAGCCTAAGGATTGTGTATTTTGTTTTATGAGAGGGTAGAGCTATCAGTCACTGGGGGTTATAGTAAATAACCCCTCAGACAACCTAATTCCTAAGTTTATGAATTTGGTTTCATTATCTAAATTTTATTTGAACCTCTTTATAATTTGAACCTCTACAAAAGTGATATTAGTGGGAAAAGAACTGAATTTGGATTCAGAATACATGGGCTCAAATACGAGATCTGACACATATACAGTGACCTTGGATAAGTCACTTAGGGTCTCTAGGCCTTAATTTCTTTATCTATAAAATGAGAAGTTTAGATCAGATAAATTCTAAGTTTCCTCATAGTTGTGTTATCCTGTATAGAGCTTGCTTTGTGTCTATTTGTTTGCACATTGTCTCTCCCACTGGGGATTTGAGGATATTGTTCTTCACCTCCTTTTGAATCTCCAGCTTAGCACAGAATCTACACATAGTAGGTACTTAATAAATGTTTACTGGTTGATTAATTTATCTATTTTTTGAGGCTCAATTTCATGCTTATTACCTACTACATCCTTTACAATCTTCTCAGTTAATTATTTCAGATTAAAATTCTAATTCTAGTGTTTGTTGCAAAAGTTTGTTTCCTTTGGTCATATCTTTTATGGCTTAGTGGACTTCTTTCACATACCCTTTATATCTTTTTTCAGCATTTGGTTTTTCCAGATAAGCTTCTTAATCTCCTTAGCCCATCTCTGTCAGGTGTCCTTTCTCCTCCACCCACTTTGGATTTTAAATTTATTCCCCTTGAAAACAGACAATTTCCTTCTCAATGATTAGTCCCCAGCTACAAATACACAAGAGTGGAGAGAAAGCGTTTTCTATTATCTTACAGTCTTCAGTTTTTAAAGTTGATGTGTTCATTAAAATAATAAACAAGATTTGTGGAGCTCCTCTAGAAATCTCCTTTGCAAAAACAGTAATACCTTCAAAATTATGACTTTTGTTACCAGGGGACCTTGACCACAGATGACAGATCTGGATCCAACCCAGGCGATCATCACAGAGATTTATCCATGAGTGTTTGGTACTATTTACTGGATTGTGGAGGGAGGTAAGAACAGCAATGGCATTGCCCTAAAGCAAAAGGCAGTTAGGTGGCACAGTGGGTGAAGTACTGGATCTGGAGTCTCTAATCTGACCTCTAACACTTACTAGCAGCGTGACCCTGGGCAAGTCACTTAACCCTATTTGCCTTAGTTTCTTCATCAGCAAAACGAGCTGGAGAAGGAAATGGCAAACTACTCCAATATCTTTGCCAAGAAAAATCCAAATGGCATCACAAAGAATTAGACATGATTAAAATGACTGAACAATAGTTACAACATCCTTAAAGCTCTAACCAGGATGATATGACCGGGGCTTTGCTGCAGGGCATCAAAATTTAATATGTGTATTCCTTTAGTAGCTAGCAACAACGGAGTCTGGCAACTAGCCTGAAACAGTAATTAGTTTAAATATGAAACTACCAGATGTACTCATCTGGAGATGCTATTGTATCCAATTCCTCCTGCTTAGCTGAGTTTAATCTTAATTACTTCTTGTATTATTTTCACATCACCAATTATAAAGTTGATTTGAGGACACATTTCATGTTGCTTGCTCTAGGCACCCAAATTGCTGGTTCCAGCTCTGGATCATCCCAGCTTTGGGCAGAACATTTGATTAAATCACAGAAACTGAAAAAAAAAAACCATGAAGAATGAGAGGAGAGGATGGAGTGAAGAGCACAGGAAAGGATAGAAAAGGCAACTGGTGTACTGGAAAACACAGCATTAACATCTTTCAACAGGATCTTACCTTAGTGCTCATGTGGATGGCTTCATTAATTCACTGAATATTGGTTGAGAGCATATCATCCAAGAGTTAAATAGTAAGAGATATCATAACAAATCCATGTGTGATTAAACACCAAATGAGTAGCAGGGAAGTATAGCTGTTCTTTGGATAACTAGGGAAAGCTTTGTAGGACTTGAAGCAGACCTTGAAATTATGTGCAGACGAAGGAAAGGAGGCATTAGAGAGGTGAGAAATAGCCAGCAAAGACCTGGGGGTAAGAATGAGCATGGAATAAATGCATGAATCAGTCCACCTTGAATGGTGGGGCGGGGCTCATGAGGTCGGGTGCTGGAAGACAAGGCTAGAATGGTAACTTAGGGTTCAAGCTGTCCACAATGGTGAACCTTTAAAGGCGTCAGAGAAGAATAACAAATTAGGAGTGATGGTGACTTTTACAATTCCCAAAGGAATTAAAGGATGTGCAGTAACAAGGTAATCTTTTATTTATTTATTTTCTAAAGTGGGTCTCCTTGTCTTGGGGAGGCAGAAAGTATGGCAGGCTCTCACTGGCCTGATTCCAATATGATTAGTATGGACTTGCAGCCTCAATCAAGGTCACATGTGGTCCTGGGACTGCAGGTTCCCCACCCCTGGCGTAGGAGTTTTAACCTACTCGCGTTTACAACCATGGCTGAATCAACCATCCTTAAAATCTGGTGACTTGATGCCCCTGGAGGCTCAGTGTATTGGTATAGAATTCAGTGTCGATGCCCGATTACCGTCTAGCCCTGTGTCAGAACTCCTAAGCTCAAGCAATCCTCCAGCTTCAGTCACTCCAGCAGCAGGGACTACTATGCTACGCGCAACCTCATGTAGTTCTTTTAAGAAGAAACTTTATATAAAAATTATTATTCGCATACACTTGGTATACAAAGTGAGGAGCAGCTCTATGGCCAAAGTTTTTCATGTACATCTGAATTAGGCAGTCTTTTTTTTGGTATGTATTTAGTATGTTATTTTTCCCCAGTTATATAGGAAAACAATTTTTAACATATGTTTTTTAAAACTTTGAGTTCCAAATTCTCTCCCTTCCTCCTCATTGAGAAGCCAAGTAATTCAATATAGGTTATACATGTGTAGTCATGCAAAACATAATGGTCATATTGAAGCACTCAGTCTTAAAGCTATCTCTATCAGGGCCACATGTGACCCTCTAGGTCCTCAAGTGTGGCCCTTTGACTGAATCCAAACTTCACAGGACAAATCCCCTTCATTAAAGGATTTGTTCTATAAAAATTGGACTCAGTCAAAAGGCCATACCCAAGGACCTAGAAGGCTACATGTGACCTGGAGGCCAAAGGTTCCCTACCCCAATACACTGCTAAAAGACAGCCACACTTAGAAACAGTGAACTTCAGAGTGGCAGCATCTAAAGAGAAATTATTTCTATTGACTGTTCCTAGCACAAAAAGCATTGTCATGGATCCCAGGGTTTCCACTAGCAAGATTTTTTTTTTGGTTGTAATATTTAAAGGTAGCCGTGTCATAATGTGACTAGATAGCCCAGAACATTACCCCTTTGAATACCTATTGTGATGTAAAGATGACCGGGCTCTTGCAGTCTAAGCTAAGCTTGAGTGCAAGCTTGGATAGCTCCTACCAACTTTCTACCAATCTGGACAGTCAACCAGAACTTTACAATGTGCCAGCCATTTTGCCAAGTGCTGGGGCTACAAAAAGAGGCAAGATACAGTCCTTCAAGGAGTTCACAATCTAATTAGAGTGACAACATACACACAAGTATATGCAAAACAAGCTATACGCAAGCTAAACAAGAAATAATTAACAGAGGGAAGGCACTAGAATTAAGAGGGTTTGGGGAAGACTTTGGAATTTTAGTTGGGACTGAAAGGGAGGTCAGGAATGGGAACAGAGAAGGGAGAGCACTCCAGGCATGGGGGGGCATCTCAGAGAGGAGAAAGGGAGGTTTCAAAGGGTTTACACTGTAATGAAGGAAGGCACTACATAAAGGAGAGCTAGAAAGTGGAGGGAAGTGTGTACAAGTTACAGTGACATGGTTTCAAACTGATCAAGAAAAGATGTCAGAAGTCCTGGCTCTGAGCAGGATAAGGGAAGAGTTCATTTATCATCCCCCACTGTCCAAAGAGAGAATCCAAGTTTCGGAAGTCAGAGGTTGGCTGATAGTGGTAGAGGGAGAAATGCAATTTCGTGAAGTTAGAGCAATGCCTTGGTGTTTGTAGTGGTAAATTTAGGCTTGATGTTTGGAAAAAATAAAACAAAACAAAATAAAGCCATGAAGCTTTCTAGTGATAAAAGCTTATTATCTAAAAGTGTGATGGAAAAAAGCAAAGGTTTGGTCTTTGGGGGGATATGTCATGGAAGGCAAGCTTGGTTCAGGCATGGCCTCTTTGATCCCTTCCTGCCTGGAGATCCTGCGATGAGTTTCTGAAGCAAAAGTACAAAATCCATTCAGTAAACCTCTAAAGCTTTCCTCATGAGAGAGTCCCTTTGGCCTTTCTTCAGACCTTTTTAACACTTAATTTTAGGCAAGGTGCTAACAAACTCATATCCTTTGTTATTTGTTGTTCAGTCCTGTCTGACTCTTCATGATATTTTCTTGGCAAAGATCCTGCAGGGGTTTGCCTTTTTCTTCTCCCATTCATTTTACAGATCAGGAAACTGAGGCAAACATGGCTAAGTGACTTACCCCAGAGTCACACAGCTAGTAAGTGTCTGAGGTCAGATTTGAACTCAGGATGATATGTCTTCCTGAATTCAGGTCTGGTGCTCTATCCATTTGACATCTACCTGTCCTAGCTCATTTCCTAGGGTACAGAAGATCACATGGTTGCTGTTGGGGGGGGCAATGCGGAGGGGAGGGGGTCACGTGGCAATATTAGAGAGACAGGTTTGGTGAGAATTACAAGAAACAACATCTGATAGCCTCACTGTGGGAGGCAAGATTCAGAAAATACTACAGAATGACCCCCACTTCCATCCCCAAAGCAAAAAGGAAAAAGCAGCAAAACCCAAACCAACCCCTAAACTATTTTAGTGTACCATGTAGGTACTCTTTAGGTGTACAGGCAACCCTCCCCAGCAGCCCAGCAAACATCCTTACATGACTGACAGTCCAATATAATACTTGGTTTTCATAATTGATTACCCTAGGTTAACAAGAATAAATGGTATTCAGCATATTCTGCTTGAGAAGGCAAGGAATGTACATTTTATAAAGATACCTATCTCAAATTATTTAAATAAAATTTGATTTTTATAATGCTGTCTCTAGGTCATCAATAAAAGTTTTCTTAAGCATTCTATTTTCTGTTTTGTTAGTCTAGGCAATATAGATATTTTTTAAAAAATATTTATCCATTTAATTTTTATTGTCAGTTTTTGAAGGAATACAGTTGGGACCCTAGACCATTAAGGAAAAAAGCTAAACAATGTTCAATGTATTCTATTTAAGAAGGAAAGGAATATGCATTTTAGAAAGACATCTCTCCCAAACAGATAAAATTTGGCTCAATTAATTCAGATTTAATTTATCTGAAACACTTTTCTTTAATTATGTTGGATAAATCAGGTGGTATTGACTTTTCAGGATTTGCTATAGTCAAGAAATTGCAAAGTATTCAGCTTTTCACAAATAAGGAAGTGACATTACAACATAAAGCTATTTTTACTCTATTGGTGGTAAGCAAGCATGTGCATCTTAGAATTTAATGCTTCAGGGTGGGATGAGGATGAATTTGTACAGTTTATTTGTATTCATGTAATGTTAAGGGAGGCATGCATAGTATGAGGAGTTAAGAGGAAGGTAGCTACTATTTATGCACATGACACAGAGATCTTTAGACATAGCTTATAGTTGTTGCTCAAGTGGCTAAATTATAAATTTCAGTGGCCTTTTTATTTACCAGCCATCAAAATGACAATCCCCAAATGGCCTTCTTTCAGACCAGAGACAGGATCTTTGCAATGCCCTGGTTTTACTTGGCATAGTTGGTCCCTAAGGACATAAAGGCATCGTGATTCAGAATCACAGTTACAATAGAGAAAAATGCTACAGAAACCTGCGCAACTCATGCAAATTCTGTTACAAAGATGAAAGCTAAAAGTACTTTGGAAAAAAAGACACTTTTAAAAAATCCTATCTTCCATGTCTGAAAGATAATGTATAAGAGATTTTGACAGAGGTCACATCTGCCCTTTCAAAAATGAAATGGAAAATGTATTCATTCTTTCATCAAATGGTTATTAGATGACAATCGTGTAACGAAAGCTGTTAGGTGCTGGGGTAGATAAGTCTAGATAAGGAGTGCTCCTTGCCCTCATCTGACTCAATATTTAAGCAGTAACATTATGCACCAACACAGAGAACTTTGGTCACATTAGAAATTGGAATGTGAAGTTTAAGGGGAAAGAGTTTCATTTTTTAAAAATGAATCAACAAAGGGTATTAGAGAAGGTTTTATAGCAGAGGCAGCATTCAAGATGGACTACCTCACCAGTTCAAGAGGGTAGAGGGTAGGGCTTCCAAAAGCTAAGTCAGTATTAGCAGGGTGAAGGATGAACAGGGGTGGGAGTGATAAAATTATCAGGTAATCAGACTTGAACTCTGGGATTAAGTGCTAGATGGCACAGTGCTAGATATGGAGTCAGGATGACTTAGATGTGTGTCCTAGGCAAGTCATATAAACTCTTTCAGCCTTTGTTTCCTTATCCATAAAATAGGTATAATAATATATCTCACAAGGTTATTGTGAGTGCCCCATGAAATACCATGTGTAAAATTAGTTGGCAAATCTTCATTTGTTGTTGTTCAGTCACATCTGACTCTCTGTGACCCCATTTGGGGTTTTCTGGGCAAAGATATTGGAATATTTTGTCGTTTTCTTCTCTAGCTCATTTTACAGATGAGGAAACTAAGACAAGCAGGGTCAAATGACTTGCCCAGGGTCACACCACTGCCATCTAGATGTGTCCCTGGTAATTCACATAAACTTTTTTTCAGCTTTGGTTTCCTCATCTGTAAAATGGGGATAATATATCTCACAAGGTACTTGTGAAATGAAATAGCATATGCAGATCATTCTGTAAACCTTAAAGTGCCATGTAAATATTAACTCTTCTTGTTTCCATTTGTAGAAAAATGTACCCTTGCTAATTATCAGACCTTTTCAAATAAAATACTCTTTTTGGCCACATTATCTGGATAGTTTCTCTTTTATCTTGCTATTGCAGACATAATGAACCTGCCTCCATGAAACAGGTTATGCAGAAGCCTAAGATTATAAACCATTTTTTAGAGCTCCCAAGGCATCACCTTCTTCTTTCCTTACCTAAAAAATACAGAAAGAAGAGATTGGTAGGGATAGTATATAGAGTACTAGTCACAGAATTAGGAAGAACTGTGTTCAAATCCTACATTTGACACTTACTGACTGTAAGTCAGTTAACTCTGTTTTCCTCAGTTTCCTCATTTATAAAATGAGGATAACAACACAGCCTTCCTCACAGGTTGTGAGATGAGATGAGATTACATGCATACACACGCACACATATTGTATGCACACACACACACAACATTGTTTTGCAAACCTTAAAGCCTTCTATAAATGTTAATTTTGAGGATTTTTTTTGATAATTATTATAGGACCACAGGTCCATGGCCTCAAAGACCATGTAGCCCTGCTTCTAGAGCTGTATTATGTACTTTGCCTTCAGAATATGTGAAAATGAGAAGTGAGCAGTAAATGTGGAGGGCAGGAGATCCTTACTCAGTGATTGCAGGTTTTCTATACCATCAGAGCTACAAGGATCCTGGGCAGACATCTAGTCTAACATGAGTCCTGTTTGCCACATGAACAAATGAACCTAGGAAAGACTAACCCTACAAGCAATCATTCCTGGAAGGCTATACAGTTCTGGCTCTGCTATTGACAACTGAGTGACTGTAGGCAAGTCACCTTATACAGTTCTGGCTCTGCTATTGACAACTGAGTGACTGTAGGCAAATCACCTTTCTTCCCTGGGACCCATTTTTGTCACGTGTAATAAATGAAGGATCAGGACTACAGGATCTAAAGTTCCAGCTCTGTGAGTCTATGCTGACTGTGAAATCTCCTCCTTCCATAGGTCATTGTCTGAGTCTGCTTATTTGGGTCTTTCTTTCACCTGCTGTCAGAATGTTTCCTAGCTACTTATCTGCAGTTCTATCTTTCCCACTATCCAGTAGCTAAAGATTAACTCATTTATCCATAAAGCATTTATCAACTCTGCCTGAACGTTGCCTATAACCTACCAAAGTAAATGCACAGCAATGAAACAATTTTCCAAGCTCTCTTTATCCAAAATGGAGACCATTCATATTGAAGAGTACACAAGAATCATAGATGTACAACTTCAGTGTTCAACTTTATTTCCTACTCATTCTACAGATGAGGAAAATGAGTCCTAGGGAGGGCAAATCATTAGACCAAGGTCACATAGGTGATAAATGGCATGGCTAGAATTTGAAGTCAAATTATCTGACTCCAAATCTGGTACCTTGGCCATTGAAAGTCCTTTATCAACAATTCCAGGAAAATACATCATATATATTTTACAGAAACATTATAGAAACACACTACAGTCCTACAACGTAGTGAAATTAAAATGATACCAAGCAAGAAGAACAATACCGCTTTATTGATATGTTAGGAAATTTATGTATTAGAAAGAGCAATTGCTTATAACAGAAGTTAGTCCTCAACACCAAAATAGTATTTCATATTGGCAGTACATAGACTCAGCTTCTAATGAATAAAAGTGATAAGAATCTTATTTTCATTGTCGTTGCAGAAATTCATTCAAAGTTACAAAACTCATTAAAAAAGAGGTATTGAATTTACATGCTGGTCAGTTTCCCCCAACTGATGGATGTCTTCCATCCTCTTTACTGATATTTACTGGGAATTGTGTTAAGTAATAGGAGATATGGAAAATTAAAAAAAAACCCAAAACTTAAAAAGCAGGGAAAGGAGTTTGCCATTTAATTAACATAACTAATTTATATTACTCCTTAGACGGATCTATAATCATCTAGAGCAGACTGAGTTCCTCTTTATAAGGTATAAAGGTATACATAAGGTATAGACTTATTTGTGCGTCGGGACTAAAATGTCTAAGCTTTCTTATCAAGGTAGCTAAAAGCCAACAATGGAATGTCTTCTTTGCTGACTAACAAATAGTGATGATGAAAGTGGAGAGGAATGGTTGTCTTTGGTCTTACACTGTCATTTCAAAATAATTTTTCCCCAATATGATGTTTTAAAAAATTTTAAATATAAACTAAAAGTCTTCTATAAGCAAAATGGCAAACCTCTGCGAGACACTGGGAGAAAAGATTGTTACAAGCCTCTGTGAGAGAATCTGCAGTAATAGATATGCGACAACAAACCCCGGGCTGCTGAGTTCTGTAAATATAAAAGCTGGAAGGACATGAGGGAGGGGGGCATTTTATTTCTTTTTGTTAATAATTAACATTTTATGTCATGGTAAGTTTTGTTTTTTTCTGGCATAGTAAAAATGTTTCAATATACATTATGAAATCAAATCCTACTGATCTACTGTCTTTTTCAACAGCTCCCTCCCTCCAAAAAAATTCTTTTCCCACTTAGATTTTATAGCAGTTGGTCCCGTGTCCTTCTGGCCACCCATATAAAATTTCTTAGCCAAATAAATGACAGTAACATGAAAGCAATTCGAGCGAAACAGTACATGTCCTAGGGTGGCCTCTAGGGAGGTTATTAGGGAAAGCAGTCTGTAAATTTCCCATATCCTATAGATGGGGGAAAATTTGGACTTTAGAGATATTCGAGAGGATTTTTCTGTTTCTAAACTCAGCACCCTTTTCAAATCCCATGAATCGAAGTTTACCAGACGGAATAAACGATAACCGCTCCAGTGCTCGCGGCTTGAGTATATATATTCACCTCTGTCATGCTAGTTAAAATACAGTTAACAAAAGGAAAGAAAAGTGGAGGGGGACGTTCACTTTATGCAAATTCTACTCCAGTCCTCCCTTGCTGTCGAAACGCACGCGTGTGTGTGTGAGTGTGAGTGAGCGTTCGTGTGCGCGTGTGTGTGCGCGATCGCGCGTGTGTGTGTGCGATCGCGCTTTCCTCTCACTCTCCCCCGCCTGAGGAGCAGGCAGCAGGCTGAGCCGGGAGCGGAGGCAGCGCCCGCGCAGTCCGGCAGAGGAGGGGACTGGACCGCCCCGGCTGGAGCGAGGGCTCGGCCGCCCCGCCGACTCTGCTCTTTAAATTGGTCTCAAAGCCGATTACAGCTGATCTCCCACGTGACGTTTCACCTTCTGTCTCCCAGAGCGAAGTGCTCGCGGACCATCCTCGGGCTGCGGCGCGGCTCCCCCGCTGGACCCCGCCGCTGTTCCCGGCACCAACTTTTTTTTTGGGGGTGGGGTGGGAGGCCGGCAGCGGGGAGGGCCGGGCGGAGCCGGGGGAGGCTCTGGCCGCAGACAGCCCGGCTTCCCGGGGAGCCCAGCGGTCCTTCTCGCCCAGCCCGGGGACCGAAGCCGCGGCTGCCGCCGCTACAGCTCCCCTGACGCCCGTGCCCGCGGGGAGGACCGGCCATCGGCCATCCCCCCGAGGCCCAGCGGGGCCCCCGGGAGGAACCGAGGAGCCCTCCACGGCGGGGTAGCGGACAGCGCCTGGCGGCCATCCCCCGGGGGGAGCGTGCACCACGATGCCGGGGGGCGCCCCGAGCTAGGGGCCCCCGGAGGACTCGAGCCCCCCAAGCCGCCGGCCGGCCGGAGACCCCCGCGCCATGCAGAAGAGCGTGCGCTATAACGAGGGGCACGCCCTGTACCTGGCCTTCCTGGCCCGCAAGGAGGGCACGAAGCGCGGCTTCCTGAGCAAGAAGGCGGCCGAGGCGAGCCGCTGGCACGAGAAGTGGTTCGCCCTCTACCAGAATGTGCTCTTCTACTTCGAGGGCGAGCAGAGTGGCCGGCCCGCCGGCATGTACCTGCTGGAGGGCTGCAGCTGCGAGCGGGCGCCCGCACCGCCCAGGGCGGCATCTGGGGCAGCTGCGGGCAAGGACGCCCTGGACAAGCAGGTAGGCTGCCCTCCGCGGAGCCCGTCCCGAGCCCGCTTCTTGTGTTGGGGGTGCCGGGGGCACCAGGGAGTGCCTTCCCTAGAGCTGCGCGCAGTCCAGAAGCTAGACACCTTAGGAGGGCCAACTTCAACTGCCCAAGGTTAGGGTAATGCTGTGTCAAGAGCCGGGGATATTTGCCAGGGGCACCCTCGAAAAAATAAAACTATATAACCTCCGTCTGGGCAATTCATCCCCTCCTCCTCTGTTGAACCGAAAATGAGAGTTGGGGGTAGGTTCCCCCTCCCCTTGCCTTGTAATTTGGGAGGGGGATTTTTATTTTCTTCCAGGAGCTTGGTAGAGTTCAGTGGTCATGGTTAGTGGCACTGATTAAGGTTCGCTGCTTCCTCCACTGTCTGGGCTTGAAGAGTTCGGTCCGATGACACGTGAAGGCACCTGTTGGATTTCACTTGGCTACAAGAGATGAGCCAACGAAATCTGGGAAAGTTTAGTTTCCTACTTAATATGTCTGGTGGCAGGCTGTGTCCCTGAAAGTGCATACACACCGCTGGTGGTTCTGTAGGGCTAGAAAGCCTGATTCAGTTTGGTAAATGTGGAAAAAAAAACGCTTTGTAGGTTGCTTTCTGGTCAGTCGTGGTGTGTGACAGTTAGCTCTGCTAACGTTGGATCTCTTGTGTCTAATTAAGGGACACCTGGTGAATTCCCTGAGGATAAATGTGTTGTGTATTCGGTCAGTGTAGATTGAACCCATTTTTCCTCGTTTTTCGAAACTGAGATAATGTAAAAAGTATTCAGTGTGTGAGAGAGTTCTTTGTACTGCCTGAGGGGAGGTGGGGGAGAATTCTCTCATAATTTCAGACTGATAGTTTTAAAAATAGTTCTATTTTGTACCTTTCTAGGAGTACTACTGTCAATGCCCCAGCACCCCGCCCCCCCCCCCCCAAAGTGACTGGAATCAATTTTTGCTACTTTATTCCTCTTGGGTCTTAGAATTATAGCTGATTAATTTTACTGTCCAAAATTTTTCCACTATGATTGTGAACATCCATGCCAAAGAACAAAGGTTGGTTACCTGAGCCCCATAGGCAAATTTCTTATCTGAATTCTCAATACCAAACAATGAATACTTGTGATGAGGTTAAAAGGAGATGAAAACTAATTAAACTGAAAGTTTCTAGTTTTTCTACTTTGGTTTTAGGCAGTCCAGATTCAAGTCTTCAGTAAGCTGATCAAACTTTTTGAAGAAAGATTCATAGAAGAAAGCTAATATGAAAAACATGTTGGTTTTTGAGCACTTTTCTCCAGTGGGTTTTGAAAATCTGTGCTTCTCCTCCTCACTCACACACCCCCTTTACAAATATAGAAATAGAATATAAGCATGATTTTAGTTGACCAGAGAGGCACTCTGACTGAGTGGATAGAGAGGCCAGACTATGAGGCAGGAAGTCCTGGGTTCAATATTTGACTCTGATACCTGTTGACTGTGTGACCCTGGGCAAGTCACCTAATGCCTCAGTGCTCTAGAATCTTGAGTCTAGATAACTATAGTTACTGACTTGCATTGGTAGAGATAATTTTCTTGTCCAGGAATATCCTACTGCAGTAAAAGCACAGATCCAGTTCCTATCTCTAAACCCTTTAGTTGAGAAATTTACCATTTATGCTCAGATTGAGGAAAAGGATCAATCAGATGGGAGGAATCTTTTCTATGTTCTCATGAAGCCAGTTTATTTGTTTGTTTTCAGGGTGGAGTAGAAGGAGGTGATGGTGGTTATTTTCAGAATGAGGGAATTCACCCTGAATAGTCTCTGCATAAAAAAATCTCATATTTTTTAACCATTAAATTTCTAGGTAAAATAAAATATTTGAAATTGTTTTGAATATTCCTTTAACTTATTCAAAAATATTTATTGAAAAACTATTGTGCCTTAGGTATAGTTCTGTATTTTCCCTGTACCTCTCTATAATTTCACCTGACATCACTGTGAGACTGGGTGATACATTGTTGGGTTGGTTTTGCAGATGAGAGACCTGAGATGTAGAGGAGTTCTGCAGGGGACGCAGAATGATATAGGAGTAGATATACTAGACATAATTGAGTTTCTTGAAGATGGGGATCTTGGACTTTTTATTAACATATCTCCCCTAGGATTTAGCACAGTGCTTTGCATATAGTGGAGACCTTTTTTGTTGAACTTAATTGACTTGAGAGAATCCACCCAACTCAGTTCAGTTATTAGAATATTATAGTATAGTATACCACACTATTAGAGCAGTGGTCTCCAACCTTTTGTGTTTATTTTGTTTTGTTCATGCCAAAAACAAATCATCAGCCAAAAAATTGATCATGGACCCCCCGCTACACATATATCTACTGATTATACATGTATTACTGTCTTAATGTTATGTACATTATAAAACTTACAGAAAAATAGAAATAAAAAAGCTGAGATAAAGATGAAATAATATTTGATCCTAGATTCAATAAGGAACCACTGGAGTTGTTTGAATAGAGGAGTAACATGGTCAGACTCATGCTTTAGAAAAATCACTGTGTGGAGGATGGAGAGAAGAGGAGAAAGATGATGTAGGGGAGGATAACTAGGAAGCTGTTGCAGTAGACCACTAAAAATGGGATGAAGGTCTGAATGAGAATGGGAGCTGTGTAAGTAGAGAGCAAATAATATGTGAGAGATGTTGGGGTAGCAGAACTGAAAAGGTTAGGCAAATGATTTATATGTAGTGTGAGAGAAGGTGCTGAGTCAGAGGTGACACTGAGGTTTTGTAAACCTGGGAAACTGGAAGGATGGTGGTGCCCTTGACAGAAATAGAGAAGTTTGGAGAGGGGTGGACTGGGGGGGAAAGATGATGTAATGATATCTTTAATGCAGAACATAACCCATCCATGCCTCCTCCATCTAAAATGAAAAATGTCTGTGTGGAGGGAGGGGGTGGTTTTTATGGGAGAATATAGTGCCCACGTTCCTGCTGCATCTCCTATATAGCCAGGGGGTGATCTGGGAGTTTGGGGAGGAAAGGTGACATGCTGTGGTGGTTCCGAAAGGTACCTATGCAACTGTGGCTGGAGGTGCCCTTATGTTGTAACTGCTCTGAGGGGATACCAACTTAGAATTGGAAGTTTGGTTATGAGTTTGCTAGCTAGGTCAAGGGAGGGAGAAGAGTGGCAGAGAGTATTGAAAGATAAGGGCTGGTTGTGTTGGAAACAAGACCCATGATTGGCTCTGGTGGGAGGGTGAAATGCAATTCATTTTCCAATTGATGATTGATTGCTCACATACCATTGGGATCAATCCCTGGTCCCCGCTTTGCAGACCACTGTATCAGAGAACCTTAAAATAATAGACTCTTAAGAGATGAAAAGACTTCATGACATGATATAGTTTAACTTTTTCATTTTATAGGTGAGAAAATTGAGGTCTAGAGAAGGGAAATGACTTAATATAGATTTAGAGGGATCTTCGAGACAATAAAGTCCAATCTCCTCAATTCACTGATGAGGGAAAGAGGTCTGTAGGCCTAGGTCTTCCAGGACTCTATCCACTATACCGTTGGTTTTCAAAGTGTGATCTCAGGACCCCTGGTGATCCCTGAGACCTTTGTGGAGGGGAGGTGTCTTTAAAGTCAAAATTATTTCCATAATCATACTAAGATTTTTTTAATGTCTGATAAATATAGATACTATAACCCACATAAGCAAAAACTCTTGGTGGGAGGAGAGGTTCTTAATAATTTTTTAAGCGTATAAAGGGGCCCAAAGACCAAAAAGTTTGAGAGCCACTGAATTATGCTATATTACTTCCCTGACTTGTCCAAGACCAGATAGCTGAGATTATATTGAGTCATGTCAGAAATTCGTGTATTTTTCTAAAGTGTTCATCCTGTTTTGAAGACCTAGGAGAGATATGATTGTAGATTAAAAAGCCAAGAGGGATCCTAGAGTATTTTTGTTTGTTTGTTTTCTTGTACGCTTTAAAATTTTCTTGTACTCTTTCTTTTGTGCTTTAGTGGTTTTGTGACATATCCTTAGCATAGCTAATTCCTACATCCGAGGCATGGATCTCAGATCGCAACCCATTCATGACTTCTTATTCTAGGTAGTTCTTCACTTCTTCCCTAAATGTTTTATAGCCAACCTATGCAATTCATTGAAGACCTTCATCTGATTCTTTTAATACCACGAAGGTTGCCACATTCTTTAAGCTCTCCCAAATTTAGCTAACTTGATCTTTGTTTCCAAGTTAGCAGAAAAAATGTTGGTATGTTTCACCCTCCAAATATGTCTTGAAAGAAAGACCTACTTTCACAGTCTGCTCCAAGTAAGTAACCATAGTTGGTGTTGTCTGTGCTCACACTCTTTTTCATGGTAGGTTAATTCCCAAGGACAGTAACTATAATGTCATCAAAGGAGTTTTGATGAAAAAATTCTTTTTAAGAAGTATCAGTTTTTCTGCTTCTCTCAAAAAGTCGTGTTTCTGGGATGGCAGAAAAGGAAAGTAAAGCATTTAGTTAGGATTGATCATATAGAACTGCCTCATTTTACAGGATATACTTTTTAACATGATGTAGAACAAATCTCAGAGATAAAAGCATTCAATATAGAAGCTGCAAGAAAATTGCAGATCTGGATAGCAAGCATTTTTTTGCTGTTGCCAGTGTCTTTAAAAATAAAATAAACCTCAGAAAATATTTAAGGCAAAATAGTCAAATCTTGAAAAATAATATTTTCAAATAGTTGTTTTAAAAGAAGAGTGGGATTTGCAAAAGGTGAATCTTTTAAAAATGACATTATTTCAACATGGGTCTTTTAAAAAGATTGAGTATAGTTGAGTAGAAATTTTGAAAAATGACTTACGATGACATAATGGATAGAGAGATGACCATGGATTCAGGAAGACCTTACTAAAGAGCATTCAAATTCTATACTTAGGCATTCTAGTTCTGTAACCCTAGGTGTGTCACAATCTCTTGATGTCTCATCAACTTCTTTAGCACATAAATATATGCAGCATGTTTGCAGAGGGGGTTAGCAGATCTGGAGTTCTCTACACTGATAAAATCATAGATCTTTCCTTACTCAAATATCTTACTTACCAGGTTATCGTGAAAAAAGTGCTTTTGAAACTTGAAAGTGAGAGAGAAATGCACACTGTTAATGGCCTTCTCACCATTTGTTACC
Organism: Potorous gilbertii; assembly: GCA_028658325.1. NCBI lineage: Eukaryota > Metazoa > Chordata > Mammalia > Diprotodontia > Potoroidae > Potorous > Potorous gilbertii. The sequence goes on along the minus strand of CM053769.1, from coordinate 691,848,929 downwards.
ATGTGTTTCTTCCACATGTAGCCAGGACCAATATCATTTTTACTATCCAGCTTTAATAAAGCATTTTGTTCAAGTGTGATCTCATTTATGTGAGGGAGATATCTCTTTAGTTCCAGAGGTTTAAGGGAAAAGCTATTTGTCATATCAGTGACAGATTAAACACTTCATTTTAGTTTTGAATGGATTAAAAATTGTATGACCTCACTTTGTCACCTCATTATCATCTAGTTCTTTCATCCTCATTAGTTTGTTCCTATTTCAAATAGAGGAGTCTATAGTTATGCATAGCTGGTTGCATATAAGTTTTACAACTGTTTTTGAGACTCGACTTTTAATTTATGATGCTTAATTGGTGCTCAGAAATCAATTCAGCTATTGTTTATTGATTAGGAATGTCTAGAATTAAAACAAATACCTAAATAATAGTATATAGAAATTAAAATATTAGTTGGAAGGGCAGAAGTAATCATCCTTTCACTTCCCAAAATCAAATACAATACTAATCTACGTCCTCACAGATTATCAAAATCCAATTATTTGATTATTTGCCATTCTGTACCTTATATTATAGGAGGGCTCGGTGGCATGATAGAGTGCCAGGCTTGGAGTCAGGAAGATTCATCTTTCATGAGTTCAAATCCAGCCTCAGACACTTACCATCTGTATGGCCCTGAACAATCACTACACCCTGTTTGCCTCGGTTTCCTCATCTATAAAATGAGCTGGAAAAGAAAATGGGAAGCTGCTAAAATATCTTTGCCAAGAAAATGCCAAATGAGATCATGGAGAGTCAGACATGCTTGAAAAACATGGAGGCTTATAGGTTTTTATTTTGTGTGAACAAAAGTCTGTTAAATGAGTTTTAAATCCAACATGTATACAGCTGGTGAATTTGCCCATTTGAAGATGTGTACACAATCTATTAAATTAATCCGCTTAGAAAATTAGTCAACCTAAATAATAAAATCTTTAATCTTTTCAAGTATCATCAGATATATCTCAAATACCCAGATAGCACTGTAGTAGATAATAAGGTGTTAGATGTTTAAATATTATTTTATAGTAATTGACTGCAAGACTAATTCTAAGTGTTATTCCAAGTCTGTTAATTACATTTCCAGTGGTGTGGTACAACTTTCTACTTCTAGCAAGCTAAGGAGTTGGAATCCATTAATAATTATATTCTTCAATGTAGCCAACTTGGGCATATTCTTTCCAAGGAATGTGTGTGTGTGTGTGTGTGTGTGTGTGTGTGTGTGTGTGTGTAAAGAAAATACATATTGGCAGCTTTGTGCAGAAATAATGACATTGGTAGTTGGAGCAGAGACCCAGAGAGCAGCTGTTCTCACAGTTTTTACTTGTTACTGGCACTTGCGATACTTATGCTTAAATGAAAATCAGAAATATGAAATCAATTTACTCCAAACTAGTAATAGTGGATGCAAAGCACCAAAAAATACTTCTAAAGAAAATGCCAGAAAGAAATAACAAATCGAAGAGTGGTATATTTAAACAATACGGTTTTTCTTTCTCTTGTGTTGTATATGGGAAGAAATGAGGCAGGAAATTTTAGACCAATTTATAGCATTATAATGGGTGAAAACAGAAATTTAAAATGTTTAGCTGAGACCTGGTGTTGCTTTAGGTCTCTGATCACATCGGGGTAGGTATTCACTCCAATGGTAGAGGATCACACACCATCCATCTATGACTGCCCATGCCGTGAGATTCTTGCCAGTTTCTTTCCATAAGTAAAGGGGTGGGGGAGAGTATCCAGTGTGCTGGGGACTTTCCTATATAGCTCTCTTGATTTTAAATGGATACCCAGTGGTGTGTGTAGGCTATCCACCAGTTATTTCTTATTCCACGTGATTGGCCCATCTTTTTTTTTCCTTGCAGTCCTTCATTTTTCTGAATAAGAATAAAATTCTGAATAAAAATAAAATTCTTATTGCTATTTCTCCTGCTCAATTGGAAATGTATTGTAAGTTTCCTCATGCACCTTTCTGTTGCTCTTTGGGTGACCTTCAATTTGAGGACTTTGATATTCATGATTTGTATCATAAAAATAGGATGACATCCACATATGGTAAAAAGAAATCCATGCATTTTGTTTACTGTTTAATTCATATTTCTACATGTAATCTTTTTTCTAATTTTCTCATCTTAGATATATTTTTTGTGCATTTCTTAATACACATTCTCCAGATTTATGAAGAATCTTTCATTATCTCCATATTCTCTGCATACTAGTACAAAAATGAATACTTGTAGAGAAAATAAGTATAAGATTGATCAAATGACAGGAGTCCTTATGACAGGGCAAAGATAAATGCTGGAAAATGGATTTGTCTATATTTTTCTTTTTTGGCTATATGTATATAGGAAAGAACTGGGTTGATGGAAGACTGGAAACCACCCAAACAAGAATATTGCTAGTATGTGTTTGGTCAGGATCCTTCTTGACCTCTTCATCTTCCTTACCCCCCTGGTTTAACCTTTTGTGAAATCTTTTTTCTACCTCCACTACCTTCACTACACACATTTGGTCTTTTCTGTACTCACAGGGTCCCCTGACCTACCTAGCTCCAAACTGCATCATACTGCAGTAGTCTCCTAATTGGTTTCTGCCTCCAGTGTCTCCCTGCTCTAATTTATATACCATGCAACTGCCCAAGTCCTGTTTACGAAATACAGATCTGACCATGTCGCTCTCCTGTTGCCATCCCAGTATCTCCGTTTCCTTTGGGATCAAATACAAATTCCTGTTTAGCATTTCTAATAAAAATGACTTTTTAAAAAATTGATACCTTTTGTTTTTCTTTTAAGTTGTTTTATTCATTTGGAACTTAAATACAAAAAGAAAAAATAAAGAGGGAACATTTGCGTGTACATAGCACAACGTAAAAAGAGAATTAAATATAAAACCATGAATTTCCGTTTCACAGCAGTTTACTTTTTTGAAAAACTAATACATACTGAACATTGTTTTCAAAGCTACACTGCTTTTTTGTGCTTCCTTAAGAATTCTTTGTTCTCTGTTGTGCACTTTTAATTTTATTTTTCTCCCTTCTCTCTCCTTCCATTAGAAACTTGTGTGTGTGTTTGTGTGTATGTGTGTAAACCATACTACACATACTTCTGTTTATCAGTACTTTCTCTGGATGTGGATAGCATTTTCCTTCATAAGTTCTTTGTAGTTGATTTCAGTATTTATAATACTGAAAATGACTTTGTTCAAAGTTGTTCTTAAAACAATATTGCTTTTACTGTGCACATTTTCTTAGTTCTTCTCATTTCACTCTTCATTATTTCATTCAAGTCTTTCCATGTATTTCTAAAGTCAATCAGTTCATCTTTTCTTGTAGCATAGTATTACTGCATCACAATCATGTACCACAACTTGTTTAGCCATTTCCCAATTGATGGACACCTCTGCAATTTCCAGTTTTTTCTTGCCAACACAAAGAGAGCTGCTCTAAACATTTTCTGATATATAGATTCTTTTCCTTTTTCCTGATCACCTTGGGAAACAGACCTAATATGGGTATTGCTGGGTTAAAGAGTATATACACAGTTTTGTAATTTTTTAGGTATAACTTTAGATTGCTGTCCAAAATGTTGGATCAGTTCATAGTTCCACCAACAATGAATTAGTGTCCCAGTTTCTCCAACATTCATTGCGTTCCACTTCTGTCATTTTAGTCAATCTAATAGGTGTAAGATGATATCTCAAAGTTGTTTTAATTTGCATTTATCTAATCCATAGAAGTTTAGAACATTTTTTCATATGACTACATATAGTTTTGATTTCTTCATTAAAAACAGCTTGTTCATTTCCTTTGGCTATTTATCGATTACAGAATATCTTATATTCTTATAAATTTGACAAAGTTATTTACTTATTTGAGATATAAGACCTTTATTTAAAAAACTATAAAATTTTTCTCTCAATTTTCTGTTGTCCTTTTAATCTGGGCTATATTGGGTTTATTTGTACAAAACCTCTTTAATACAACTGAGATTATACATTTTATACCTCATATTGCTCTATTTATTGCTCTTGTTTATAAATTATTCTCCTATCTGTAAGTCTGATAGGTAATATGTTCCATGTTCTGCTTTTCTTATGATATCTCCCTTTAAATCAAGGTCATCAATCCATTTTGACCTTATCTTGGTAAATGGTATAAGATACTGTTCTGTGCCCAATTTCTGCCGCACTGCTTTCAATCTTTCCCAACAAATAATGAATTCTTATCCCCGAAGCTTAAATCTTTACATTTGTCAAACACAAAATTACTATAATCGTTTGCTACTGTGTATTATATGTCTATTAGCTTCCATTGATCCACCTTTCTTTTTCTTAGCCAGCACCAGATAGTTTTGATAATTGCTGCCTAATAACGTATTTTAGGATCTGGTACTGCTAAACTTTCTTCCTTTACATTTTTTTCATTAATTCCTTTGACATTCTTTATTGGAAGGAGGATATGAGGCTATGGGGTTAAGTGACTTGCCCAAGGTCGCACAGTTAGTATCCAATGTGAGGCTAGATTTGAACTCAGATCCTCCTCACTCCAGGGCTGGTGCTCTATTCACTGCACCACATAACTGCCCCTTATTCCTCTGGGATTCTTGACCTTTTGTTCTTCCAAATGAGTTTTGTTATTATTTTTCTAGTTCAGTAAAATATATATATTTTTGTAATTTAATTGGGATGGCATTGAATATATAGGTTGAACATATAGGTAAAAATGGTCATTTTTTGTTTTATTGGTTATGCCTACTCATGAACAATTAATATTTCTCAAATTATTGAAATCTGACTTTATTTGTATAAAAAGTGTTTTGTATAACTTTTATTATTCCATCACCTTAATTTCTTAGTGTATCCTCCTCTCCTCTTCCCAGAACATCTTATAACAAAGGATAAAAAATGAGGTTGGGGTGGGAGGTTGGGGTTGTGGAGGGAGTTTAGCAGAACCAACCTCCACATCAAAAAAAAGTCTGCTATATTTCATGTTCCACCACCATGGTACCTCACTTCTGTAAAGAAGTGTAGGGAGAGATCTTCTGATATCTCTTCTTTGAGGCCAAACTTGGTCATTACAATTTTGTGACATTCAGTTTCCATTATTTTGTTGATTTCTCTAGTTATTGTGTGTATATTTTTGTTTCTTTTTTTTAAATAGTATTTCATTTTTCCAATTATTTGTAAAGATAATTTTAACATTCTTTTTTATATAAAATTTTTAGTTCCAGATATTCTCTGTCTCCTTTCCCTTTCCTCTCCATAAGATGGTAAATAATTTTATATAGGTTATAGTGGAAGAAGAAACAGAAAAGGGGAAAACACACACACACACATACACAAAGAAAGTGAAAATAGTATACTTCAGTTTGCATTCATACTCCATCAGTCCTTTTTCTGGATGTGATAGCATTTTTCATCATGAATTTTTGGATGTGTATTGCTGAGAAGAGCTAAGTCAATCATAACCCATCATCACACAGTGCTGCTGGTACTGTGCACCATGTTCTCCTGGTTCTGCTCACTTCACTTTACATCAGTGCATTTAAGACTTTTTGGGTTTTTCTGAAGTCCACATGCTAGTCATTTCTTATAGTATAAATAGTATTTCATTCTATTCCCATACCACAACTTCTTTAGTCAATCCCCAATTGATGAGTATCCCCTCCTTGTTCAATTCTTTGCCATCACAAAAAGATCTATTATAAATATTTTAGTGTAGTCAGGTCCTTTTCCCATTTTTATGATCTCTTTGGGATATAGCCCTCGCAATGGAATTGGTGGATTACAAACTATGCATAGTTTGATTGCTATTTAGACATAGTTCCAAATTGCTCTCCAGAAGGACTGGATCAGTTCACTACTCCACCAACATGTTTTTGTTTCTGCTTACTGCACTGTGCATCAGTTTATATAAAGGTTCTTCCTTCTCTGCATTCATTATTTCTTATACTATAGTAATATTTGTTTAGTCATTCCCTAATCAACGGACTTCTATTTCCAATTTTTTGCTACTACAAAAGTGCAGCTATAACCATGCTGGTGCATATGGTGTCTTTTTGCATATATGGACATTTTAGTCACTTTCTTCATATGATTCCAAGTTGCTTTCTGGAATTGTAGGGCCAATTCATTGCTCTCCCTCTAGTGAATTAGTGTGTCTATGTTCCCACAACTTCTCCAAAGTTGACTATTCCTCATTTTAAACATCTCTGCCAATTTGCTGCATTGTGAGATGAAACTTTAGAGCTGTTTGTATTTGCAAAAAAGGTTTGTTTTTATTGCTGATTTGGGACATTCTTTCATGTATTTGTTAGTAATTTGCATGTCTTTTGAGAAGTGTTCGTCCATAATCTTTTGATCTCTTATCTATTGAGAAATGATTTGGACATTTAAAAAACCTTCCCAGATTGGCCACAATCTGCCTTTTCAGCATTACTCTGCTTCACCCACTCTTCGGTTCAGCCAAACCATCTCTCTTGTTGCCTCTCACATATATCATCCCATTTCCTCTCCATGTGCCTTTTTCACAGGCAAAGGAATACACTCCCTCTTCTCTACTTCTTGGAGTACTTAAATTCTTTCAAAATTCTACTCAGCTACCACTTCCTTCCTGAGACCTTGCCAGATTCCCTCCCCACCTAATTCACATAGCTAGTACCCCTCCCCTAAATATCTTTTATTTTGTATATACCTATATAATTGTAATCCCCCTCCTGGAGCTCTGCGAAAAGGCATCAACTCAGAGCAAGAGAAGATGGGGGTGGAGAGCAGTCTTCTTGCCTGATTTCCCTAAACTCCATAATAATTTTGGATTTAACCCAAGGGTAGGCCACCTATTATGTTTCTGACCCAGACCTTGGTGAATAGGCAGCTATGGAAAGAAAGGACGAAGAAAAGTTTGAAGTTGAAAGCATCATAGAATGTCAGAACTAGGAGGGACCTTTAAAGATCATTTCAATCCCCTCATTTTTTAGATGCTTTCTCAAGGTCACACAACTAGTTAATGTGAAAAGTAGGTCTAGAATACAGTTCTGCTGCTTTTTATGGCTGATTCTCTTTCTATTTTACTGGATTTTTCCAGTTAAGAATGAAAAAAAAACAATTAGGTTGTTTTGTTCTCACTTTTAAAATATTTCTGATTTGTTTCATGTGAGAGACTGAAGCTTCAAGCTATAGGTTTTATCTCTATGAAAAGAAGTCTGCCTTTAAACTTTTCTTTTTGCTGGGATACATTCCTTTAAGTAAGGAGTTTGGAGGCAACTCTGAGAGTAGTAGCTTTGACAAGAATAATTGGATTTATGTACAAATAGACTTGAAAATAAATATCATGGGTAATTTAACTTCTCCATTGGTAAAACTTTGTGGCCACAGTAGCTTTCATTAATTCCTGCTATACTTAGCCATGATGAAATATTGGATGACATCGGGGAACAGTAACTGACAAGCAGCGAGAAATTTACCAAAGTTTTATTTTTCCTGACTTATTTAATTGATACTTGGCCTGATTTCTCTTAAAAAAATGGTGGATTTGTGAACCCTTGTTCATTTGCATGAGTGATGACACTAAGATGTTGAAAGTGGCAAGGAATATTTTTTTTAAAACTTGAATAATCACAGTCAAGCATCAGAGTCTTACTGGGCAAAGAAACCTTCCCAGTCCATAGGGAATGTGGACACTTAAGTTTGATGGTAAATGGGTAATTAAAATAAAAAGAGGCTTGGTTTAAGGAATAGACCTAAACACTGTGAGTTACTCTAAGGTAGGCATTCGTAGTATATCATGGGAACCTTTGACAGACTGGTAAAAACCATGAACCCTTCCTCAGAAAAAAACGTTTTGTTGCCTAGGTTTGTAACTGAACAAAATGCTAAATTTTATTTTTGGTTGTTCAGTGATTTCAGTTGTGCCTAACTCTGCGTGACCCCAATTCAGGCTCTGGACAAAGATAAGGGAGTGGTTTACCATTTCCTTCTCCAACTCATTTTACAAATGAGGAAACTGAGACAAACAGGGTGAAGTGACTTGCCCAGAGTCACACAGCTAATAAGTGTCTGATTTAAGATTTGAACTCAGGAAGATGACTCTTCTTGATTCCAGGCTTGGCACTCTCTACTGTGCCACTTCGCTTCCCTAAATTTCAATGAGAGGTTTGTAAAAAGAAGGATGTCCTTTTTTTCCTCCGAGTTGTGGTCATTCCCTCATTCCTCTGCTGGGCCCTGCCTTGACTCTGGACATATTCTATTCTTTCTCACTGCCTTTCCTCCCCAATTCCCACAGCGTTTCATCCTCTTTTAATGTTTTGTTTCCTACCATTAGAATGTAAGCTCCTTGAGAGCAGGGATTGTCTATCTTTTTGGCTGTTATCTGTGTCCCCAGAACTTAGCATGTAGTAAGCACTTAATAAATGCATGCTGACCTTGACTTGACTTGGAGTGGGTTTCTACGTGCACTGGTAGACTAGCAACCACCCATGAAATATCTTAAACTTTGACATAGTAATGTCTTTCCATATGAAGTGAATCTACACTACCTTTGTTTCACTTTTGGCCTGGGGTTCTTTAGAACTTGAATTTCAAGATGAATCTCCTATTTCCTGTATGTATGTATGTATTAGAATGATTGGATAGTATGGGATATTTCTTTCATTGACAGTGAGGGAACAATCTGTATGCAAGCTGTAAATACCTAAGACTTAATTTCCCCATAATACTTGGGAGTTGAATACCTTCTGCACAGATTACAAAATGCGTTTGGAAAGACATGTTATAGAGGCCGTCCCTCATTGTGCTCATCTGGGACAGACAGTAAAGACAGACAGAAATTTGGGTTCCGAGCAGAACAGGAAGAGAAGAGGAGGCCAGATTGCCTTCAGACAAGGCAAGGCAGTAAAAATTTATTGTGTTTTACTGGATGCCAGGTACTGTTCTAAGTACTGGAGATACAAATATAAGGGAAAAAAGGCAATACTTGCCTTCAAGAAACTTACACACAACACACAAAAGGAGCTGAAAAGTGAGAGGGGGATGGGAGTTACCTTTGAGAGGCCATTGTGTCAAAGTACAGAAAATCCAAAGCAGAGTGAAGAGGAGCGAAGGTGGAGCTTCTCGGAGGAACTCATCAGTGGGAGAGGAGGACTGTCACGTCAGAGGAATGTCTCAGGTGAGATGGCTGCTGAGGCATGGTGACAAAATGTAGGAAACTGTTTTTTCTTTAGAAGATTACAGGGATCCTCTAAGGTTCCCAATCTTCCCATCTAGGTCAGGGCCAATCTCTTTAAAACCAAACAGTCTGCGACTTTAATTTATAGCTATAGACATGGAACAAATACAAGACTCCAAAGAATTATGTAGGTGCTACAATTAAAAATGAATGTCCTAGAGAGGGTGAGGCCATGAAGAAGAGACATAATGAGTGCATATAGGACGTGACATAACCAATGCAGAGCCTCAAAGAAGAACGATGGTAAAATATGTCATTGTGGAATTATATGATCAGAAGAGAAGACAGATCAGCCACGGGGCGAGGGTAGACAATGAAAGGCAGACAGTCACGGTGCTCCATGAGCATCCTTTCAATGTTAGGAGAAAGCAAGGAAGACTTCCAGCATGTTCTACTGAACTGATGGGAGGCGATTGACAGGAGTTGGGAGGGGCAGGCATGGATGGCTTGAGATGCACACCACTGCAGGGAATTTCTGAAGTGATAAGATCCCACATCCCTTCTAGTAATTTGGAGTCACTTGGACATGAGATAGCACTTACCAGAAGTTTGTGCATGAAGCTCCAGTATAGTGATATTACTATCAAGCAAGGACATAATTAGTGAGGAGGCTTTACAAGGTGGGAGGCTTGAAAAGTGGAGCTGTGAGAGCTTGTGTGTGGTGAGATGAGAAGAGGAAGATGCAGAGTTGAGTTTGAGAGAGAAAAAAGCCACGTGGGGTAATGGTTATGTCCTACCTGAATGGTGTTGATGGTTACAGAGCCGGGGCAATCGTTGTCATCCTGCCTGCATTAAGGGGTTCCTGGGCAAGATTCTAAGGACCATTCCACTCTCTAGTCTAAGCTCCTAACACTTAGACTGTGAGTTGTAAGGACACTGTACCCCTCCCATCACTCATTTGAGGTGATAACTATTCAACTCATGGCCTGGTCCCCACACTGAGTGTCACACATGGGAGACACAAGCATGCATTAGCAAAGCATTTAATTAAAACTTAAAATTATTTTTTAAAGCAAGGAATAATAATAGCTGGCATTTAAATGGCACTTGAAAGTTTACAAAGTACTTTATATATATATATATATATATATATATATATATATATATATATATTATCTCATATAAAAAAGGGGGCTTCAGTAGTAAGTCAATCTCTGCATCCATATGTAAAGGAGTGCAAATCTCCTGCTTCTGCATGGGGATTATTGAGGAGATTCCTCCTCAGTCCTTCTAACTCCTCAGCACAGCAGAACAGTCACTTTGCTATACACAGGTCAGTGCTGTAGTAAGCAATATTCCTGTGCATTTTTATGTGATTTTTTTTTTTTACTTTGTGATTTGGCACTTGTGACATCTTGAATCACTGGAAGTTGTGCTTATGCAAGGGTTGTAGGAGCTGGCCCTAACTTGTTAAATACTGAAGAAAAAAACCCATAAAAAGCTATTTGTTTAACAAAATCCAGATGGTGTTAGGGTTGATATTTAATTCCATGGAGCAAAGGTTTCCATTTTCTTTTTACTGTTCCACTATAGGAGGAAATCCATTTTTTTTGGTGTGTGTGTGTGTGTCTGTTGATTGAGGGGATAATTTTTCTTATTAGTTCAGTTATTAAGATCTTCCAGCTGTGCCAAAATTCAATTTTAATCTTAGAGCTGGGAATTTTAGAGGACTTCTGTTTCCTCATGCCAGGCAGTAACTTTTGCTTTCATTCAGTGATTTGCTACTATGCCCCTTCCCCCTCTCCATTTTTTTCTCTATGAATGTTGACATTTGGGGGAATCTTGCTTTTCAATCATTTTTTCTCAGTCAATTCTGAAACTCAACTACAGTTGTTTAATAAGAGCTAGCATTTAATAGAGTGCTTTAAGGTTTGCAAAATGTTTTAAGTATATTATCTTACTTGAGCTTCTTAACAACTCCATGAAGAAGGTGCCATTATCTTTTTCTAAATGAAGAAATTGAGGGTAACAGAGGTTTAGTGACTTGCCTACAGTCCTGTGCCTAGTAAGTATCTGAAACAGATTTTAAAGGTGTTAAAGTTGCATCAATGGAGACTCTAGGTTATTTCTGCTAAGAGTTTTGCTCATTTCAAGAGATTGTACAAGTTTGTTCTTTGTAATCTGGTCTACCTCACGTGGGTAACACTTCCATTTTTGCCACACTGGCATTCAGTTAGATGTGATGAATCTCATGATCTCTTCAGCAATAGTTTTTCACATTGTCCTTGCAATTTGGATCTCTCCCATTGCACCATTTACATCAAGCAACCTCAGTTCATCTCCTCTTCAAACTGTGCACAATTTAGAAGGCTATCATTCAGAATTTCTGTTTGCTTTTTAATTTTCTAAAAATTATGAAATATTGTTTAGAAATATTTCATCAGTGAATTATAATAATATACTTGACTCCAGGGGAAAAAAGAGTAGAAATAGATTTGCATTTATTTCTAGGAACTTGCCACTGATGAGTATTTCTAGTTGAGCAGCAATCAGTGACCCAAGAGGTCAAATCAGTTTGTAAGCATCCTTGGATTCACATGTCACTATTATAGAGTTTTGAGGGCTGTTATTTAAAAAAAAGGAAAGAAAAAAGGAAAGAAAAACTCAAAGTTTTAGGAACAACTGTTGAGTATTGTTCTTGCTACTAGAAAATAAGAAATACAGGTAATGGGGAATAGAAAGTTATCTGGCCCTACAGGACAAAAGAGAAGATGGGGTAAGGGAAGGGAGGGATGAGGGAAGGGAGGGATGAAGGAAGAGAGGGCAGATTGGTGATATGGGTAATTAGAATGTTCAGTGTATTGGGGAGGGGGAGGGGACAAATGGGGAGAAAATTTTAGAACCCAAAATCTTGTGAAAATGAATGTAAAAAGTTAAATAAATAAAAAAAAGAAAAAAGGAAAGAAAAAAAGACAATAGTAGTTTCACTTGACAGAATGTAGAATTTTAAAACATGAATTCTCTAACGGTCACCAGTTCTCACATCTTTTAGGTGAGCAATGACCCCTAAAAGCTAGCCCATATGTTTGTGCAGAGTATGAGTCTCAACTTTGGTACTTTTTTCATGCTTCCGTGTGTGTTAATGTAACTTTCTTTCCTGACAGCTTCTTTTAATAAGGGTAGCTTGGACTATCAAAGATTTATTTCCCTGTTTACCTGTTATTCAGTTGGTTTTCATTTGTATGTGACTCTTCATGACCCCATTTAGGGTTTTCTTGGCAAAGATACTGGAATGGTTTGCTATTTCCTTCTCCAGCCCATTTTACAGATGAGGAAACTGAGGCAAACAGGATGAAGCTAGTAAGTGTCTGAGGCTGGATTTGCAGTCAGTTCTTTCTGACTCCAGGACCTGACAACTCCCAGCTGCCCATCTACTTCCATAGTGGCTATATGGTTTAAAGAACATTTTTCTACAAGTATCACTAGACTCAATCTCCTTTTTTAATAAGGTTGAAAAAAAGCTACATTTCATATAGTTACATTGTTTGCTGCTGTCACGGAGTATGCGTGCACAGAATCCAAATGGCAAAAAAATTCACCATGGATGGTGAAGTCCTACAGATGCTCCTCTTTGCAGGCTGGCAGTTCACACGCATTTATTAAGCAATTACTGTATGCTCAGGGGATACAAAAACAAGCATAAAGAGTGACAGTTCTTCCCCCAAGGAATTTACATTCTAAGGGAAAACACTTTATACAAAAGGACGAACTTTGGAATGGGAGTCAGGGGACTGTGATTCAGAAACAGAGCCAGGAAGAATCTGAACCATGACTAATTTAGGCCTGTCCCCAAAGTGGTATCCCCCAGGGGGATTTCACCAATGGGAGAAGGAGGCTGGAGAGGTAGAGAGTTCCAGGGCAAGAAGGCTTTAGGCACTGAGAAAAGCTCCAGAGAGAGAGGGAAACTGAGGCACAGGGGCAAACTCTGGACGGTCAGAAGCATATGACCATTTTGTTGATTGGATGAAAGTCAGGAACTCCGCTGAGCCTTCTCCATGAGGTCTATGAACATCCAGAAGAATTCTATGTAATGAATCACACTAGAAAAACCAAGTGGATGGTTGTTCAGACAATTGATATTCAATTACATGGACACCAGTACCTGTTGTATATCTTAGATATTATGGATGGATGGTGAATTGGTTCTGGAATTGAATAAGAGGGGAGTGGATTGAATCACCTTAGGAAATTTGGAACTAACAAATAACTAAGCTGCCCCCTACACAGAGGCCTATATTTTTAAAAAATTCACTTTTAAATGTTCTTTTTTCAAATTACAAAAACTGAATTCCTTTTCCCTCAGTTCTCTCTACTTCCACTGGGGGAAAAAAAGAAAAGAGAAACAAATCCCTTGAGACAATCTGCATAATCAAACAAAATAAATTCCCAGATTGGCTATGTCCAAATAATATACAGGCATGCCTCTTTTTATTGCATTTTGCTGTATTTCACTTTGCAGATACTGTGTTTTTCACAGATTGAAGGTTTGAGGCAGCCCTGCATTGAGCAAATCTGTTGACACCAGTTTTCCAACAGCATGAGCTCACATCATATGTCTGTGTCACATTTTGGTAATTCTCACAATATTTCAAGCTTTTCCATTATTATTAAAGCTGTTACGGTGATCTGTGACCAGTGATCTTTGATGTTGCTATTATAATAGTTTTGGGGTGCCATGAACCACACCTGTATGAGACAGCAAACTTAATAAATGTTGTATGTTTTCTGACTTCTGCTAACTGCATGTTCTCGTCCTTGGGCCTTCCTATGCCCTGAAACACAACAATATTGAAATTAGGTTGATTAATAACCCTACAATGACCCCTAAGTGTTCAAATGAAGGAGGGGGAGCCAATCTAGAAGGCAAACTTTATTTGAAGAAATTGCCACAGCCACCCCCGCCTTGAACAGTCTCCACCTTGGACAGCAACCCTCAGCATTGAGACAAGACCCCCACCAGTAAAAAGATCACAACTTTAAATGCTTAACATTTTTTAGCAATAAAATATTTTTAATTAAGGTAGATACTTTTAAAAAAAGACGTAATACTGTTGCACACTTAATAGATTACATTATAGTTTAAACATAATTTTCATACGCACTGAGAAACTGAAAAAATTTGTGTAACTAGCTTTATTGCAGTAATTACTTTATTGTGGCGGTGTGGAACCAAATCTGCAATATCTCCAAGGTATGCTTGTGTGTCTCCTGTATGCCTTATTCTGTACCCTGAATCAGTCATCTCTCTGCTTAAGAAAGAGGGTAGCATTTTTCATGGAGGAGCCTTTGGAATAATGATGGATTATTGCATTGACTTCTTAAGGTTTCTTGAGTATTTTAATGTTTTTTTGTCTTTACAGTGATGTTATTATAAACATGCTCCTGCTTCTCCTCACTTCATTCTGCATCAGTTTATACAAGTCCTTTTAGGTTTCTATCTAACTGTTCCTTTCATTATGTCTTATGGCATAATAGCATTCTATTGACTGGCATAATTTGTTGAACCATTTCCCAGTTGATGGGCAACCCTTTAGTTTGCAATTCTTTGCCAGTACAGAAAGAGCTGCTTTAAATGTTTCAGTGTATAGGAGTCCTTTTCCTTTTTGATTTCTGTAGTATTATAAGACCTGTCTTTTTAACATCAGTTTTCTTTCAGTGGTGCTATATGGTTGTGAGTAATGAAATGCTTCACAGTCCAAAGAATTAAAAGTTGTGGTGGACCCAATTGTAGCATAAATAGTCTCAGCATATTTCCAATAGAGAATTGGAATACAGGAAGAAATTTAAAAGATGTCCTCCAGGCAATTGATTGAGAAAAGAGGTAGGTCAGTCATGTGGTCATAGTAAGTAAGAGACAGATAAACGGTGGATAGACCTTGTGACTCACTGGTTACAGTGTCTGCAGTGTTGACAGATCTAGAGAGAGGTCCCCAGTATGTTGGGTTAATGCCTTGTGGGAGATTTACTGGATTATATAGACAAGTTTCATAAGATGAGGAAGATGAACTGCATTTATTGAAACACCTATGTTGGTGAAATTACAGATTCATCAGAGGATCCAGTATGTTGCTGCCAAGTTTGGCAGGTAAGAGTTAATGAGCCTTATTCAGCCGGTAGGTGGTATGGTAGACAGAGAGTCAGATTTGAAGAGCCACGTTCAAATGTAGCCTCCGACACTAGTGGTGCTATCCTTAGGTTGCTCCAAGTTTCAGTTTCCTCATCTGTAAATTGGAGATGATCTACCATCATCATCTCTGACCTTTCTATCTCAAGGGGATATCATAAGGATATAATCATTGATGATAGCAATGATTGGCATGACGTAGCTCTTTAAAGTTTGCAAAGTGAGTGTTTAACGCATGTTAAGCCATTTGATTCTCATAACAATCTGACAAGGTATGGACTGTTATTATTTCTCTTTTACAGATGAGAAAACTGAGACATAGAGAAGTTTAAAGATTTGCCCAGTCATACTGCTAGTTGCATCTGAGGCCAGATTTGAATTTAGGTCTTCCTGACTCTAAGTCCCATGATACGGTGAAACAGCATATGTAGCGTGCTTTGGAAGTGCTGTATATAAATGCTAGCTCTTATTGTATTATTTCTTTTCTGTCACCTCCTTCCTCTCTCCAGAGCCATTATCCTCCACTTGAAACGGGTTTATGTTTGGCTAGGTGGCACAGTAAATAGAACCTTGGGCCAGGAGTGAGGAAGATCTGAGTTCAAATTCAGCCTCAGAGACTTAACTAGCAGTGGGATCCTGGGCCGGTCACTTAACCTCTGTTTGCTTCAGTTTCCTCATCTGTAAAAAATGCTAGTAGAACCTGCCTGCAGGGCTTTTGTCAGGATCCAATGAGATGCTATTTGTAACGTGCTTAGCACAGAGCCTGGCACACAGTAGTTGCTATAGAAATGTTAGCTGTCCTCATTATTATTGGGCAGTTAGGTGACATGCTCCAAAACTTCCCATTTCGTTTCATAGAGTGCTGAGTCTGAAGTCAGGAAAACACATCTTCCAGAGTTCAAATCTGGCATCAGACACTTAGTAGCTGTGCGAAGCAAGTCACTCAATCCTGTTTGCCTCAGTTTCCTCATCTGTAAAATGAGCTGAAGAAGGACATGGCAGACCACTCTGCTACCTTTGCCAAGAAAGCTCCAAATGGGATCATCACGAGTCAGACAAATCTGAAACAACTGGGCAACAGTAACAATTATTATGTTTAATTTGAGTGGAGAATGACTTATCCTGAAATGACAACCCTGTGACGACCACAAAACTTCTTATACTCGTTACAAGTAACAGAAAGCAACAGAATCAAGACGGCTAGGAAGAACCCTACTCTCTCTAAGTCTGCAGTAGTTACAGTGCCCCCTACATAGTCCCAACCTTGGAGAGTTTCCACCAGAGATTTGTTTATTCTTCTGAGTGCCTTAGGTCCAGCTCCCATTTTGGAGGCTTCAGCTGCCTAATTCAGATTTGCACTTTCCTTACTGACGCAGAGCAGCAAGCGTTGTTGCCTGGTCCATTGGACACCTGAGGAGCAGATTTCCAACCTAGATGAACAAAAGGGGCATAACAGAAAGGGAAGTGGCATGGGCGTGCCCCAAAGCTTTCTATTTCTTAAAATAATTTTTTCCTCGTATTTATCCTGTTGGTACAGTTTCATCCATTGTAGCAGTGCCCTTTCGAGTTGTCCTGCTAAACACTTGAGTAGAATTATCTTAAGATGTTGTCTGCTCAGCTACTGGCCACCTCCCCTCTGAACTTGTCTGTCCTGCATGAATTCTAAAGCTGGGGAGTCTGTGAACTCATTATTTAATTATTTTGAGTACTGTATTTCAGTATACTTGGTTTCTTTTATAATATTATTTATTTTATTTTATGTGTTTTAAAAACATTGTTCTGCGAAGGGGTCCATAGACTTTCCCAGAGGGTCGAAGGAGTCCATGACACATAAAAGGTGAAGAAGTTCTGCTTTGAAACCTCCTTCTCAGCCTCTTTGTTGAACTAGAGAACCTTTTCCCCACCTGTGCATTATAGGTGATGTGGCAGTGTGGAAAAAGCAGCAGTTTTAGCATTAGAGGTAATACTAATAACTTAGTATCTTTGTAACTTTTGGGCAAGTCTTTGACTTCATTTTTTTTTCCTTTGCAGAATTAGAAGCTTCTAGACCTTCCCCGCCTTAACTCTGTGATCCTGTGATGTGTTCATTCAATGGATCTATTTGAAGTAATACATGGCTTTTATTTTGTCATGTATTGCGGGTTTGTTTAGATATCCAGTCAAAGGGAAGTTTGTTTTGGATTTATTTCATGGTTATGTTTTGCTTTTGTTTTTTGAGGCAATCAGGATTAAGTGTCTTGCCCAGAGTCACACAGCTAGGAACTGTCTAAGGTCAAATTTGAACTCAGGTCCTCCTGGCTCCAGGACTGGTACGCTATCCACTGTGCCACCTAGCTGCCCAATGGTTATTTTTAAGTGCCAGAGACTTCAGTCTTTGTTGCCACACAGTATCTTTAGTGTTTACCTGAAAGATAAATTCTTCAAGATATTTTTTCACTATTTCAAAGTTTTCAAAAATTGTAGTAGAAAATAATAAAGGGAGATGAAATGATTTAAGATTTTGGGTGAGGACTTACTATATGTAGTTAGATATTGCAGCTCAGATGGTTCAATGGACAGGACACAGATTTGGAATCAGGAAAACCTGAATTCAGATCCCTTCCCAGATGTTTTACTTAGCTGTCTCCTCCAACAGATCGTCCCCTGTCCTCTCCATCGCGTTGCTTATCTTCAGTCTTCCTTGTCTATTGGCTCCTTCTCTATTCTCTGAAAACATGTGTATGTCTTGCTCATCCTCAGAAAACCTTCCCTTGATTTTTCTGTCCTCACTAACTAAATCATTTCTACCCTCTGTGACTAAACTCCTTGAGAAGGGCATCTTCTGTTTAACTTCTTTCACTTTGGCTTCTGACTATTCTCTTCAGTTACCAATGAACTTCAATGATCTTTCCTTAATTTTTATTGTTCTTGACCTCCTTGCGGCCTTTGACTGTTGATTGCCCC
Organism: Potorous gilbertii; assembly: GCA_028658325.1. Lineage (NCBI taxonomy): Eukaryota > Metazoa > Chordata > Mammalia > Diprotodontia > Potoroidae > Potorous > Potorous gilbertii. The sequence continues at coordinate 691,830,605 of CM053769.1, read as the reverse complement.
TTTCTCATCGATATTTTCTTCTCGCTAGGTTTTTGCAATGTCACTTTCTCCTGGGTCTCTTCTACCTATCTGATCATTCCTTCTTTTCTCCTTTGTCGTATCCTCATCCAGGTGACTCCCACTAATCACAGGTATCCCACAGGACTCTGTTCTGAATCATCTGCTCTGCTCCCTATTTACTACTTCACTTGGTGAATTAATTATGGATTTAATCATTATCTGTAAGCTGATGATTCTCACCTCTACCTGTCCTGCCCCAATGCCTCTGCTGACTTCTAGTCTCACATATTCAGTTGCCTCTCAGACATCTTGAACTGGATGTCTAGTCGTCATCATCTTAAACTCACTATGCCTAAAACTGAACTTTCTCCCTGTCTTTCCCTCTAAGCACTCTTCCATTCCAAGTCACCAGGCTTGCAATCTAGAGGTCATCCTTGAATACTCACTCTCCCTCAGCCCCTATATCCAATATTTTATCAAGGCTTGTCAGTTTCCCCTTTGTGTCATCTCTCCAGTGTGTGTCCTTCTCTCTCTCAGTATGGCACCAGTCTGGTGCAGGCTCTTATCACCTCACATCTAGACTATTGCAATAACTTGTTGGTGATTTTGCCTGCCTCAGATCTCTCCACACTCTGGTCCATCCTCTATTCAAACACAAAGTGATTTTCCTAAAGCTTTGTCTTGAATATATCAACCCCTACTCAATAAATTCCAGTGACTCCCCATTACCTTTAGGATAAAATACTAAATGCTATTTGGCATTCAAAACCCTTCATGACCTAACCAATCCTCTACTTTCTAGTCTTCTTCCATCTCACACTTCACTCTCTTCCCACCATCTCTTTGATCCATGACACTGGTCTCCTTACCGTTTCCACAAATAATGTACTCCATTTCTTGGCTCTACGCATTTTCTCTGTCTGCCATGCCTGGAATGCTCTCCCTGCTCATCTCTGCCTATCTTCTAGAGGAAGTCTTTCCTAATCCTTCTTGGTTAGTTATTTTCTATTTACCTTATATATTTATAACTTGTTTGTACATAGTTGTTTGCTTATTTTCTCCTTCATTAGATTGTGAGCTCCTTGAGGTCAGGAATTAGCATGTCTTTGAATACCTCAGTGCTTAGTACAGCCTGACACATAAGAAGAGCTTAATAAAGTGCTTTTTGACTGATTTTGTAAAAGATGCTACAGGGAGGAAACATGTTTATGGAAGTCTTGTAAATGGTACCCTAAGAGTAGATATAATCAAGATTTTGGCTTACAGAAGAACTAAGATCCTATCACCCAACAAAAACATAATGCCCAGCCAAAAGGAGATAGCTTGAAAGTTTACTTATAGTTTAGAAGTTATTTACTTGGTGAATTGTCTACTGATTATGAAATCTATGGAAACTAGGTAAGTAAATTGTAACTCAATTGGTATATATTAACTGTTGCATCTTTGTGTCAACTTTCCACCAGACCAAAATGTAAAGGATTTCCCTTTTTCCCTAGGGGTTGATATGAAGGATTTTAAGCTATCCAGGCTAACTGTAGCTAACTATCATTCATTTACTTTATGTTTTAAACCCTAGAATGTGACTACTTTCTTAATTTCTAAGGATTGATTTCTGCATTGGGGTATGTTAACTGAAAAACTGAAGACCTTTGTAAAGGTCTTGCATAATCATGAGTAAGGATGAGTGTTTTTAGTAATTGTTATTTATTGTGAATTTATTGATATTACTAGTACCTGCAGAAACAATTGTATACCCTCTCCTAAACTGTAAGCAGTGGAGCTGAAATCTTTTAGGACAATAATTTGATTTGCTCTAGTTTTGAATCCAAGCATATCTGATTGGTTTATTGTTAACCTTGTAAGTTGTCTACCATTCAAGAGAAAATACCAGGAGCTGTTCAAAGAGAACACCATCTAAAAGTGCTAAAAGTGAATTAAGATGACTGTGAAAGTGGGAAAAGTAGAGGTCCTATGAAAGTAATGTCAGGATCCTTTCAGCTCAGTTTCCCCACTATATTATTTCCTTTTGGAATGGGAAAATTTTCTACCTGGAGGATTGTGAACCTTGTTACGAGATCCTTTGAATAATGTGGAATTCTGTTGCATGATTGGCTTTTCCAAAAGGTATTTATTACTTTTGTCTGAAATCAAACAGAACTAAGGGAGTTTTGCTCTATGCCTTTCCTCCTCCTTTCGCAAGACATTTCTTTGACCATGGCCGGTGAATTGTAAAGATTTTATAATGAACTTATTGTTCCAAACATTTGGCATCTTTGAGTCTCTGTAATGGGATAAAGATATAAAAGATATTATTGCCTATATTTCTACTGTTCTGAATTTTTGTGGTCATTACTTACCTCAGGCTAATAGAACAAATCATTTCTTTGATTTGCTGTCTCCTTTCTTAATAGTTTAATAGCCATATATCGAGATATAAAATTGTGTTCCTACCATCTTAATTCTTTCGGTTTAAATACCTCCCCCATTTCCCATGATAGGAGTATAAAACATATCCCCAAAAGGATAATCAATAAAGATGTAAAAGTTCTGATTCTCAGTTGAGTATTAAACCTTACTTTCGAAAGGCCACAAAACTGCACTGTAGATATATGTGGTTGACTTCCAAATGGTTTACAATGGGTAAAGAATATACTTTAAAGGAATTGTGGTAACTGTAATTATATTGGTAGCTTTAGAACTTACGCTGTTATCCAAGTAAAAATGTTGACAAAAGACCAAGTAAAGATGATGGTCCCAAATGATATATTTTAGATTTTATCCTGAAGGGAATTGAAAGTTACTGAACTTCATTCAGGTCCATTTATATATCCACAGATGTATTTTATACAATATGCAAATACACAGGCTTTCAACATATTTTAGTAATTGTCTATAAATTCTCTAGTTGGATTTGAGGCTTTTATGTAGATAATTACTCCAGTAGTTGTAAAGAAACTTTTAAATCATATTTTTTTTCCTGCTTGAGGTCTCTTTCTGATAATATCAAAAGACAAAAAAACTCATTTTATAGGTCAGGAATTCTTTTTAAAAAATTTATTTAAGTTTTCAACATTCACTTTTATAAGACTTTGAGTTCCAAAATTTCTCCAAAATTTTCCTTCCCTCTCCCCTCCTCAGCATGAATTCTGATATTAATTATACATGTATGATCATATTAAATGTATTTCCACATTTTGTGTGTGTTCATCCTTTGTTCCCAAAGAAGACCATGCCATCAGAGAAATAATGGCATGACTTACACTTGATTTTGTTTTAAGCGAGGGAGGGCTGTGCAGGTCACCAGCCTCACTTCTCCTCCAGAGTCATCTGACTCTAGTGACCAGATATTCATCAGGATGACTGGAGGTGACCCAGGATGAGGCAATTGAGGTTAAGTGACTTGCCCAAGGTCACACAGCTAGTGAATGTCAAGTGTCTGAGGTGAGATTTGAACTCAGCTCCTTCTGACTCCTGCACTGGTGCTCTATCCACTGCACCACCTAGCTGCCCTATTTTCACATTAGTCATGTGAAAGAAGGATTAGAACAAAAGGAAAAACCATGAGAAATGAAAAACAAAAACAAAAAAGAGAAAGTAGTGTGCTTCAGTCTGCATTCAGACTCCACAGTCCTTTCTCTGGATTTGAAATTGCCTGAAATCATTGTATTGCTGAGAAGGGCTAAGTCAATCAAAGCTGGTCATCATACAATGTTGCTGTTACTGTTACAATGTTGCTATTACTGTGTACAATCTTCTCCTAGTTCTGCTCACTTCATTCAGCATCAGTTCATGTAAGTCTTTACGGTTTTCCTGAAATCTGTCTGCTGTCATTTCTTATGGAACAATAGTATTCCTTTACATTCATATACCACAGCTTGCTTCAGCCATTCTCCAATTGATGGGCGTCCCCTCAATTTCTAATTCTTTGTCACCATAAAAAGAGCAACTATAAATATTTTTGTACATGTGGGTTCTTTTCCCTTTTTGATGATCTCTTTAGGATACAGAAAGACCTAGTAGTTGTAATGCTGGATCAAAGGGTTTTATAGCCCTTTGAGCATAGCTCCAAATTGCTCTCCAGAATGTTTAAATCAGTTCACAACTCCACCAATAATACAGTAGTGTTGCAGTTTTCCCACATCTCCAGCAATTATCATTTTCTTTTTTTTTTGTCATATTAGCTAATAGGATAGGTGTGAAGTGGTACCTCAGAGTTGTTTTAATATGTATTCCTCTAATCAGTAGTGATTTAGAGCATTTCTTTAAGAGTATAGATAGCTTTAATTTCTTCATCTGAAAACTGCCTGTTTATATCCTTTAACCATTTATCAGTTGGGGAATGTAGGTCAGGAATTCTTCCTCTGACCTCTAGACAACACTATTCACACCTTGTGTGGACAAGGTAGACGGAACAAATTGTATATGATTGTTGAAACTCTTAAAATTTTCAGATAAATTTAAGGTAGTCTAATAATATCAGTTGATGATAGCAACTTCTTGGAGGAGATGAGCACAGTCATAGCAATGAGCCTACATCATTGACCTTGAATAAGTTGCTTTGACATTGGAGAGATGAAGGTTGCTTGAAATACCTGTGGGTCAACCCTAAAAAGTGTTTCATTTTTTAATGGTTAAAATATCAACATACTGGATGATACTACTAATAATGAGTTGCTATATGTTGTGTTCATTTGTCAATGTTCAGTCGTATATTTTAAGTACTTTTGTGATAAAGGAAATAATCGCTGTCCTATATCTGTTCTGTCTTGTTCATTGAACACTTGGTTTTGAAAAGGACTCTTATTAATAACCCTTTTTGGAGCGACTGTAGACATGAACCATTCCTAAGCTTTGTTCTAGAGGCTTTTCCTCAGAATTCTTCTCTGACATGAGAGTGTAATGGACCATAGAGTGTGAGAAATGCTTGATTCTCAGCCTTCCCCACCTCTTTTTAGAGGTCTTATTAGCGCAGGACTTTGGTCAGCTGAACTCAGAGCGAGTATACCTTAAAGACTGATATTGTGGGGTGTGGAGAGAACAAAGGGGGATATCTGTTAACGTTTTGTCTGGTTGAATGGGGAGCTTTTTTTCTCACAGAAATAAATGGAGTAAAAGAAGTTGTTGGTTTTTTAAAAATGTGATTCCTTGATTGGCTTGTAAGTCCTTGCCTTCTTACATCTACCCTAGCCTTTTAAAGGAAAAATGAGTCGTAGAATGAGTAACACTAATGTTTTAGGGGAGATGATTCTTGAGCACAGTAGGCCTAAATACTGCCTGGCAGACAGACTTGGACAAAGGTTAGATGTTATCCTAACCAGGCTTCAGATTGCTTGTTGATTTTTTCTCTTCTTGGTCTCTATAAAATAGATCTTTGCTCACCAACAGTTCCAATAGACACTGAAGAATCTTGCACAATTCAAATATTCTCTGCCATTTATCAGTGTGGTCATTTTTCATATTCTTCCATTGGCAATCAGATCATGGTAAAATTTAAGGTTAGGTTACTTGGTGCTGCCACTTTTCCCAAAATAAATAAATGAATAAAAATAAAAGAATAGGAATAAAACTCAATTCACTTGGGGTTTGGTGCTCATTCATCCCTGTTTCAGTAATGTTCTAATGCAGACACCAGCTGCCTTGTCTCCCTGAGGTTATTGTTAGCCTCTCGTAGGAGAACAGTAGTTCCCAGGGGAGCCTACAGGACTGCTTTCCTCCTGCTGCTTTTGATAATGAGCCACTGCAAACAAGATTTTTGATACCATATTAGTTAGTTGTCTTAAGTCTATGGCCCCGTGTATTTTACGAACCTTCACATGCTACTGTGCTTTTCAGTAAATAGGCAGGCACTATGAAATTGGTATTTAGATTGAATATTTTATTTGGAAATTGTTTCACTGACTTGATGGAAGGGTTGTTTGTAGAACGTCCTGTTGACAGCAATAGAGAGAGAACCGTTGTCCATACAAATGATAACATCATTGGCTCAAGGATTTAAAAGGCTCCTAGAGAAATTTTTTTTTCCATCACTGCTGCCAGATAGAAGACCTAAGGAAAATTCAGACAGAGTTTTCCAAGTGGCTTCACACATGCAGTAATCTCTTTTGCACTTTTGCCTGAAAGATATTTGCTATTGACTTAAAGTTTTGGCAGTTAATGCCTATCTTGCTAGTGCTGCGATGGTTCCAAGGAACCAAAACTAGTTCATCTGCAGAGTTGGATTTTTTTTTTTTTTTAATTTTATGGTTTACAGTAACAATAAAAAACTGAAATTCTTTTTGGTTTAGAACAGTGGTGTCAAACTGAACAGAAACAATCCCTTCTGGCTATTGATTTGGAAAACTACCGATTAACTGTCGTATTGTGTTTTTATTTCTTTATCTTTGCTGGGCGCTTTGACACTTCTGGTTAGAATGTTTATTTAGTTTTTGCTGAATGTTGATTCTTTCTTTAAAGCGTTCCCTGGTCTCAGCCACAAATGACATATCTCTCACTCAAGCTTTGAATTGTATCCTCCTCCCATGCACTTGTCATAGGTTTATTTCTATTAGATTTACGTATGTGTGTGTTTGTGTCTTGTCTTTCCCTGCTCTATATAAGATCCATGAGGATAGGGATTTCTGATTAATCTCTGTTTCTTCACCAGTGCATTGCATGTGATAGAATTTAGTCAGGAACTGTTAGATGGAAGAACGGATTGATAATGAGTGAATACTAGTCCTGAATTGCCACCTCTTGCAGTACAAGGTGAAATTCAAATCAAGATGTTAGGATGGAGTATATTTTCCTGGTCCAGGTTTAGGTTGACACTTGATTCTCAGAAACCATAGCATGGCAAAGGGATGAACTCAAGTTGATGGGAATAGGGGAGAAGGATATAAGGAGTGATGGCAGGTCCAGGAGGTGCTCAAGACACTTGTGCTACAGCTCTCTCAAGATTGATATCAAAGCCAGAAATAAGCATTAGGCTTGGATAACCAGACCTTATGTCAGAGTGCAAAGCCATGATCAGAATAAGCTAGTATCTATGCTAACAGAAAATGAAAGAAGAAAGGCAAGTTAATTATCTGTACCACATTGGGGCTGGTTCATTAAAACATCCAAATCATCTCAAAATTGTGAGCAAAACTTGAAAGTAACATTTCCACATCGTCTCCAAATTATCAGCATTATTTGATGTTCTGCTGCTCTTAATGCAGATGTTTGGATTTGCACATCACAAGACAAAAACATCCTTACAGCAGAGCCTAGCAAATCCTTTCCCTGATTCAGCATATTACCAGGTTGTGATTTTTAGTTAATATATGATAATTGACAAATTATGGTCCTTTTATCTTTGTGATACTCTGTAGGTGACGTCTAGGTTCTCCTTTGCAATTTTACTAATTATTTTTACTTTTTACTGGTTATTTATAAACTTAATATACTGGCTACAAGTGTGTTTGGGTTGGGAGAATAGAACAAGAAAGAATTTTAACCCAGCCTTTATGCAGCTGGGATTTAAAGGGTCTATCATTAGGGCAGGTTTCTGTGTGCTTAACCTTTTGTGTAGTCACTGGTGCCACAGCCCTTTATTCAGTAATTATTTATTGAGCACATCCTGTGTACAAAATGTTATTCTAGTAGGATGCAAAGAAGTAGAGTACATTGAGAAGACCAGGTTTTACATATATGAAAGAACTCATCAATTACGGAAGGCAGCATGTAATTAAATGCCCAGCGATTCAGACAGTTTTTTAAAAAAACATTTCAAAGTTCATTTTCAGTTCATGGGACCAGGGAAGGAAGATTTCACTGGGATGTGACCTGGTAAAAGATCTTCCTTCTCTTGATTCCTTGTATTTTCACTGTCTGTCTGTCATGCCTGGAATGTTCTCCTTCATCTTTTTCTCTTGGCTTCCTCCAAGTCTCAGTTAAAATATGATCTTCTGCAGGAAGCCTTTTCCCAGGCTTCCTTAAACCTAATGCTTTTTTGAGGGAACTGAGCCAAATTTATAAAAATAAGAGCCATCCACTATTTGATGAATGATCGAAGGATATGAGCAGGCATATAAAATGCTCAGAATTATTAATAATTAGAGATATGCAAATTAAAACAACTCTGAAGCACCACCTCCCACTTATCAGATTGGCTAACATGACAGAAAGGAAAATGACAAATGCTGGAGGGGAGGTAGAAAAATAGGGACATGGGTACACTGTTGGTGGAATTGTGAATTGGTTCAATTGGAGAACAGTTTGGAACTATCCCCAAAGGGATACCCTTTGACCTGGCAATTCTGCTACTAGGTCTGTATCCCAAAGAGATCAAAGAAAAGCGCAAGTACCTACTTGTACAAAAACACTTAATATTTATTTATCTTGGTAGTGGTGAAGAATTAGAAATTGAGAGGATGCCCATAATAAGTTGGAGTAGATGACTGATGAAATACTATTGTGCATTAAGAAATGATGAAGGAGACAGTTTCAGAAAAATCAGGGAAACATATAAATTGATCAAAGTGAAATGAGCAGAAGCAGGAGAACACCGTAGACAGAAAATGGCAATACTGTGTGGACAATCAATTGTAAAAGACTTAACTACTTTGCTCAGTACAAACGATTCATAACGACAGACTTATGATGAAAAATACTTTCCAACTTTAGAGAGAGAACTGATTGGACTCTGAGTGCAGAATGAAACATATTGTTTTTATCTTTATTTTTCTTGCTTTTTATGCAACATGGCTAATATGGTAATATGCTTTGTATGACTTCACATGTATAATGGGTACCATCTTTCTTGCCTATTCAGTGTGTGAGGGAAGAGTGGGAAGGGGAGAATTTGAAATTCTAAAAAAAGTATGTTAAAAAATAATATTTTTGGCAAAAAACTTCAAACTAATACCTTTTCCCTTTGTCTCGTATGTATCTGATTTGTACATACTTGTTGGCATAGTTGTTTTCTCCTCTATTAGACTAAACTCCTCAAGAGCAGGGACTATTTTTTTTCTGTATCTCCCATACCTTAGCACAATGTCCATTGAATTGAATTGCTCTGGCTTTTGAAAAATGGGTAGGATTTTGACAGAAAACAAAAGGAAATTTTAGGCCTTGGGAAAATCATGAATAAAGGCATGGAGTTGGAAATGAGTATGGAGTATTTTAAAGACAGGAGACCAGATAGTTAAAGTTGAAGCAGAGTTTGGGAGAGTAGTGGAAGATAGGTTTGGAAAAGTATGGTGGGTTCAAATTGTGGCAGGTTCTGAGGGTCATTTATCCTGAGTTGAAAAGTTTAAGTATCACCCTATGAGCAGTGGGAGTTTTCAGATAGGGGACTACCATGATATATATATTTTTGAAAGTTGAATCTGGAAGCAGTGAGCAGGTTGTAAGAAACTGTGTATCCCTACCAGTTATAAAACTGTTATAGTAATCCACAAATGAGGTGACAAGGATCTAGATTGGGGGAGATGACAGTAAACAAAAAAGGCTAGATATAAGAGATATTTTGAAATCGGAATTGACAAATTTTGTGACTAACTTGGATATGGGGGATGAAGGAGGTTTTTTTTTTAATTTAATAAACTATTTATATATTTGAAATGAACAGAAACCATCTCACCCATTCCCATGACTCCAGATAGTATTGTACCTAAGCCATCCTAGACAGATGGGTTTCTCTCTTGTTCCTTAATTATTTGCTGAATAGATTTCACAGCCTTCCTTTTTGATTTGATCCTATTTTTAATAAAACTAGCTGTTAGGAATTTTTTCTTGAGATAAAATAGGCTCAAAAAATTTGCATTAACCCAAAGAAATATTTTGGAACCAAAAGTTTTTATGACCAGTTGCTCAAGTTTGGTATGTTAGTGAGGCTTAATTCTTTTTGTTCATAAGCATCATGAATATATCTTATGATAGGTAGTGCAATTGATAGAGCACTGGACCAGGAGTCAGGAAGTTCTCAGTTCAAATCTGGCCTCAGATACTACCTAGCTGTGTGACCCTGGGCATATCACTTAACCTCTGTAAGCCACAGTTTACTCTATTGTAAAATGGGGATAATCACAGCACCTACCCCCCAGGGTTATTTTGAGGATCAAATGAGAAAATATTTGTAAAGTGCCTAGCACAGTGCCTGGTACATATTAGGTACATAATAAAATAATTTGTTTCCTCTTCTCTTTTCCTTATGAGTTATTACTGATGCAAAACAAAAGACTTTGATTTATTTCTCAGAGAAAATTCCCTTTTGGGAAATAACTCTAATGTGAAACATGTACAACTAAGAGAGTATAAAGTTATGTGGTATACAGAAATAAGAAGGGCTTGTATTCTCCATTTTATTATGATAGGAGAAGTAAAAGTCCCTCTTCTCCAAATGGGATATATTCTGTTACAAACTATTTGTTTATACCACAGTCAAGGTGAAGTAGGAAAGTGATGTAGGAAATGTAGAGCAAGTTGGTACTATCACTCATGAATACAGGCTTCTCTAATTTGGAATCCTTTTGAGGACAAACCTGGGACATCTTTCCATCTACCGGCAACTAGTATGGCCAATGATTTTCCTTTAAAATCATTTCCTGGACTCATTTTTTTTTCAGTGGATAGTTATTTTTAAGTGACCCAGCTCAGGAAGGATATGGAGGGGGTGGAGTACTATGGGAACTCTTTCCAGTTAATGGAAAAAATTGTTTGAAAGTGAGCTAAGACCTCCCAAACTAATCTGAAAAGAATATTGTATAAGAATAAGATTGGTATTGTTACAAGTGAGTCCAGATTGTGAGGGGAGCTCCAGCAAGCCTTTGAATGCAATTGGTGTTTTGTTTCCATGGTGGAATACAGTGTTAAGAATACATTTAGTTGTCAAGAGCTTTATGACTTTACAGATTTAGAGGAGAGAAGGTGATTTTCATTGCTAGAGCTAACATTTAAGCAACAGTACATAAAGTGAACACCAAGAAAGAAAGCAAGATTTATATTTGGCATTCAAAAATATTTCAAATAAATTTCACAGAAGCTGTCACATACTTGACTTTTCTTAATTGTATAGCTTGGATAATTTATGAAGGTATTAGATCCAGATGTGGAAGCTGGGTTTGGGGGGTAGAAATCACATGCAACATTCATAATACAATATGTTGAAAGATCCATGAATTCATCAGCAGAGGTTCTCCTCCTACCAAAACAAAGAACTGTAACCTCGCTATGCCTCAGACAATCTTTGTGATTTGTGGTGGCCCAAAAGGAAAGGTGGCATCCTTTGGGAGCCAACCTTCTGGTGATGAGCTTATTGGCACTTAGGCTGGTCATCAGAAGATTGACATGCAGTCTGGTGTCAGGCCCACACTTAAAATCTTTCTGAAGGAAAGGATCTAGTCACAACTTGAATTTTACTGGGTGAGCCTTTGAGTCCTAGGGTCACCTCTTACCTCATGGGAATGGATTTCATGTCTAGCAAAAGAGATGGTATTTCTGTCGCCCAAAGAGCCTCCTACCTAAAAGAGGATCTTCCTCACTGGAAGATTAGCTACCACCAAGTAAGGATTTTATTGTAGGTGGTAGTTGCCCAGGAATCTATGAAATGCACAGGAGTACAGCATGTCCTGTGTGTGGCCTCTTGGAGTTTTACTGCTTGTATTGGCTCAGACTTTGAGAAGATTTTTATAAACTGATCTAAAGTGAAGTGAGAAGAACCAAGAGAACAGTTCATGCAGTAACACTAGTATTGCAAAGGAATCACTTGAAAGTCTTAGTAACTGATCAACTCAATGACCAACCATAATTCTAGAGGACTCATGTTAAAGCATGGTATATACTTCTGCATCTCCAGATATAGAATTAATGGATTTAGTGAAGACTGAACCATATTTTCTTCTCTTTTTTCTTTCTTTCTTTCTTTACAGAATGTGGCTAAGTTATATGACTGTACGTATTTTGTGTTTTATTTGTCTTGTCTTCTCAATGGGTGGCAGAAGGGGAGGGGAGAGGAAGAGAATTTGAAACTGAAAATAAAATGAAATTGAATTTAAAACCAAAAAAATAGGTTAGACTCATAGGGGGTTCGTAATTTATGTCTGAGACATATTTGACCACCTGTTGAAGCTGATGGACCCCTTTTCTGACTAACACCTTTATGTACATTGAATAAATACATTGGCTTACAAACGAGACCAATTATGTTGAAATGTTTATCAAAATGTATATTTTTAAAAGTTCATGGGCCCAAGATTAACAACCTCTGGGTTAGAAAATATCAAAATAACGTAATTTTAAGATCACATGCAGATAGTTAGCATTTGTTAAGTGCCATGTGTTTCTTAGATGCTATGCTAAGCACTTTCAATCAAGTGAGAAATTCTTGCATTCAAGGAGCTTATATTCTAATTGGGGAAGATAACATCCAAAAGAGGAGTTCGTGTGTGTGTGTGTGGGGGGGGGGGGGGGTCTCACTTGACAACATCCAGGGAACGACGCAGAGGTTTGGTTCTGGGCAATAGAAGGTGAAACTTGACCCACCAGAGCGCAGGATTCCCAAGGGAAGAGGAAGGTAATTATAATAGATAATTACTATAAAAGATCACTATAACAAAAGACTAATAAGGTTCTTGGTGGTAGGAGAATGGCTGGAGTGCAGACCACGTACTTCGGAAATAATTGGTAAGTGATCGCTGAGGAATGAGAAGAGTGAGAAGATGGTAGCACCAAAGGCCAATAAATATGAGCTTGGCAGCGAGAGGATAATTGTTTGAAGAAATAGCAAAGTTAGATGAAGGATGGGGAAACTGCAAACTTGCTATTGTTTGTGGGCAGAGGGAAAAGAACTAGTAGATAGAGAAAGATGAAAGATGGAATGATGGGACAAACTCCTGTTAAAGAAGAGCAGGTCAGCTTGAAGGACACAAGTACGTAAGTTTGGCAAAGGAAAGGACCACCTCATCTTCTGAAACCAGAGAAAAGGAAGGAAGGATGGAGGATAGAGAGGTTTTGAAGGAGATGAGCCCACTCATGATGAATGGCCTTCCTTCTCTCAACTGCAGTTACAGTTCATCTCTTACTGCATTGATGATGTATTGTCTTCATTGTGAATTTTCTCTTCGGCTAGATTGAAAGCTACTTAAGGACAGAAATCATATTCTCCTCTTTTTAAAAAAATTCTTTCTGGTGCCTAATATAGCCCTTGTCACTTGGTTCAAGAAATAATGCTTGATTTAAAAAAAAATAAAAAATTTAGGCTGTGTCAGAGTTGTTTTTAAAAATAGCCAAGTCGTCACATTATTTAAGCATCACTCAAGAACATTTTAGAAAGTTAGCTTGGTGGTGGTGTGGTTGTGTAATTAGGCCACTCATCTGGCTCGGTTATTTCTGAGTGAGGCCAAGGCTCTCTGTGCTTTAGTTTCTTCATCCAATTTCCAGAGATCCAGCTGGATTCTCCTACGAACCAGGACCATATGTATCTTAAACAGGGAGAGAAAGAAATTTGCCCCTCTTGCACAGTTCCCCAAAACAACCTCGCCTGACAACACTAGGAAACAGGGGTGAGATCTCTGAGTTTTCCTCTCACTCTGCAGCTCCTGAAGGGGGATCAGGGATGCCAGAATAATCCATTTCTCAAGGTTGGCAAATTTTTTCCCTGGAAAAGAAAGTCTGTGTAGCCTCATCTGCTCCTGGCATTTGTTGGTCTATGTTGTCTCCTCCCCTCCCCCAGCCCCGACTGGATATGGGGCAGGGTGAAGCAACTAGGGTGAGCTGTTTCCCCGTTGTATAGGATGGCAGAAAGTGCTCAGGCATGAATTAGAGAAATGGTATCAGTATTCATTTGGGCTACAAATAATGAATTTAACACCATGCAAATTCAAACACATAGCCCTGCTAATGTTTCAAAAAAAAACCCCAAAACCCACAATGTTTTTTATTGTCTCCCCAGTAGAATGTGACGTCTCTATGGGCAGGAACCAGTTTTTGCCTTTCTTTGTCTAGCACTGAACACAGTGCCTACCACAAAGTAAGAACTTAACATATGCTTGTTGACTTGATGAGAAATGTTCCATGGTATGCAGGACACTGTGTAGGACTGGGTGCTGGCTATAGGGGACAAATTCAAGAGTGAGAGCAGAAATACCCCTGTAAGTACTCGATAGGTCTTTAATACTCCCAAGGAATGACGATCGGTGAGGAACATTTTCCTTTTTATAGCAGTTGCAGAACCACAATAGCAGATATCTGTAAAGTATTTTGGTATGCAAAATGTATTAGGTTAGTTATCACAATAGTGTGTTGAGGTTAGTGTTCCATGTGTGTATGTGTTTGGTCTGGGTCAGTGATTTTAAGTGCATAGGAATCTCCTTCTGAGAAATCTTAAACCAGTGCAGTTGTTCCTTAACATATAGTTTGGGAGAATTCCCTGCAGTACTAAGAGTGTAGGTGACCTGCCCAGGATGACAGAGGGTGTAAGTATCAGAGGCAGGATTTGAACATAGATCTTCCCCACTCTGAAGCCAATTCTATGTGTTTCCTTTGATGATTATATACAACTTATCTTGTATATATTGCATTTGTATGTAATTATTTGAATGTTGTCTCCCCCTTTAGGCTGAGATCCTCGAAAGCAGGAATTGCCTTCTGCCTTGCTTTGTATCTAGCACTTAGATGTTTGGCAGGTACTGGGTGATTAATGAATACCTGTTGACTGACTATGCCATGCTGCTTCTCTATAGGTATTGTTATTCATATTTTACAGCTGGGAAAACTGAGGTTTAGGTTAAATAACACAACTAATAAATGTTGGAAGCAGATTCTTGACTTCACATCCAGCACTCTTTCCAACTATGCCTTACTATCTCTCTATAACTAGGATATGAGGGCTGTAGTGAATGTTTAACAGGAGTGTGTTGGAACCAGCTTACACCTGCTCTGATGAACCAGTTGTTAAATTTTCACAGCGAGCATTTATACCTGAGAAATTGGCAAATGCTGCAAATTAGGACTTGATCTATTTTGGTTTGATTGACTTGATTTGATTTTCTAAAAAGTGATGGAGAACATTTTGCTAATGGAAATTAAACTTAAAAGTATGTTCTACATTTTCAGTGAGTCACTTGTTAAACATTTACCATTTATTGGGGCAACTAGATGGCTCAGTAGATAGAATGCTGGGACTTTTCACACCTTTTGACTTTTCTGATAAAGGCTTATTGCTCAGGATTCTTGCATATTTCTATTAAAGATGTTGTTGGATGCTGAAACAAAAAAAAGCCTCTCCTACCCCAAAAAGTAATATCAAATGGTCACCAGCCCCATAAAAGTTCATAGAGGAACTCAAGAGACTTTAAAAATCAAATAAGAGAGATTGAAGGGAAAAAATTAAGAACAATCCAAGAAAAATAAGATGCTGAAAAGAAAATCAATCAAATGGAAAAGAAGATCCAGAATCTTAAAGAAAAAAATAACTCCTTGAAAATTAGAATTGGGCAAGAAGAACCCAGTGAAGTTATGAGACCATAAAATAATAAAATGTAAAAACTGAAAAAATAGAAGACATTGTGAAACATAAGAAACAGAACTGATCCAGAGAACAGATCAAGATGAGTAAACATAAGATTATTCAGATTACTTTCAAGTTACAATTAAAAAAAGAATCTTGGTAATAATATAAGAAGTGATTAAAGAAAATTGTCCTCAAGTGTTAGAACAAGAGCTAGGAAAGAAAAAATGGAAAAAAAAATCTATTGACCACCACCTGAAAGAGATTCTAGGAGGAACACCTATAGGAATATTTTAATCAAATTCTGAAACCTCCAAATTAAAGAGAAAATATTTTGAACAGCAAGGAAAAAATAACAATTCAAATATGGCAGAACCTGCCATTAGAATTACACAAGACCTAGCGGTGGCTACACTAAAAAGATCATAGGTCTTGAAACACTGCATGTTGAAGAGCAAAAGACCATTTTTATGGCCAAAAGTATTATGCCCAGCAAAGTTAAGTGTAATCCTAAATGGAAAGAAATTGACATTCAGTGAATTAAGACTTGCAGGATTTTGTTGCAAAAAGACCAGAACTTAATAGGAGATCTGACATACAAAATCCAAAAGAAATATAAGGTAAACATCAAAGACTAATTACAAGGGACTCAATGAGGACAAATTATTTACTTTTTAAAATTATAAATTCAGAAAGAAGTAAGAGGGTAAGGAGATAGGGAATAATCTGGGGGTGCTATAGAAAGGTATGTAGATGAACAGGAATGAGATAAAGAGGGACCAACGTATATATTTAGAAGGGCATAAAAGTCTTTTAAATTCAGAAAGTAATAAGAAGGTAAGGGAGAGGATGAGAGAGGGGCTATTGGTGGGGGGTAAGTTAGGGAATAGGAAGTCAAGGTAGCATGTACAAGTAAAGTAGAGGAATGAAGGATAGGAATAGTATGAGAAGGATAGTGAGGAAAATAGGAAGGAAGAAAGTATACAACAAGTAATTATAGTTTAGAATGTTAACGGGATGAATTTACCCATAAAATGGAAACTGATAGGAGATTAAAAATTAGAATTCAACAATATGTGGCTTTCAGGAAATGCTATAAAAATGGGAGATACACGCAAACATAAAATAAAGGTCAAGAGTAGAATTTATTATGTAAGAAAGCAGAGAATAGTCATCATAATATCAAAGTTAAAGCTAAAATAGTTTTAATCAAAAGAGAAAAATAGGAAAACTACACTATTATAGCCATATTAATCAATAGTTTATATCATATAAAGTAACTAGACAGTATAGAAAAAATATGAGAGTATATCTGCCAAAACAGACACAAGAAAAAAGAGGGTCAGGAATTTCAAAGAAACCAGAGGGAAAAATTGAAGGAACTAGATTCAGTAGTATTACATCTTAAAACATAATATAAGGTAAGGGCAATGTTGAAATGTAAAATGGATTAATTTTAGTTATTTTAAATTAAAAATTTTTTTCTGTATAAATAAAATCTATGTATCCAAGAATAGAGGGGATGCAGAAAATTGGGGAAAATCTCTCATAGATAGTCTCTCAGATAGAATGTGATTGGGTCCGAATATTGTTGTGATGTAGGAAATGATGAGCTGGTAGATTTAGAAAAATATGGAAAGACTTGAAATTATGAAGAAAGATGCTATCCACCTTCATAAAAACAGATGACAAGTGGAAAGAAGCATAATATGGTCTTACATACATGCATTTGAGTGTATATGTGTTTGTATGTCTGTGTTTGTATATGTGTGTATGTAAATATATATGTATATAAACATTTATGTGTGTGTGTCCATACTTAATTGTGGTCTTGGGGGGAGGGGAAGAGGAAGGGGAAAAATAAAAAGTAAAAACTGCACAGCATAGGGCAAAAGGAAACAAAGATGGACAGCTTTGAAAATAATGTGCAGTATTTATTATATGTTTTCTTCAAATGGAAATTCATTGCTTTGTATTGAATCTTCTTTTATGTCCTGTTGTGTACATGGCAATGTTTTTTTTCTTTTCTTATACTGAAGTTTAAAATAAATTTAAAAACAAAAACAAAGATGTTGGTCATGTCTGACTCTATGGCCTCATTTCTGGAGTTTCCTTGGCAAGGATACTGGAGTGATGCTATTTTCTTCTCCAGTTCATTTTACAGATGAGGAAACTGAGGCAAACAAGTGACTTGCCCAGGGTCACACAGTTGTTAAAGTGTCTGAGGCAGGATTTGAACTCTGGAAGATGAGATTTCTTGACTGCCAGTCTCCCCAGACCGCTGCATCTGCTTCCACTCAAGGCCCTACAGACATCATAGAGGAGAACAGCTCTTATGCAGAAGGGGTTAGCTATTCCTCTCCTCTCCCTACTAGATCAACCAACTTTGACTAATGGGTTAATAGGAACAGGCTCTCTAGATCACTGGGGCAACTAGGTGATGCGGTGGATGTAAAATTAGGAAGACTCATTTTCCTGAGTTCAAATCTGACCTCAGGCACTTCATAGCTGTGTGATCCTAGGCAACTCACTTAGTTTTGTTTTCCTCAGTTTCTTCATCTATTATGTTTTTATTTTATTAAAAATTTACCCATTATATTTTAATCTGGTTCTGTCCACACAGTGTTGAGGGAAGCAATATGTTTGAGACCTCTGTTGTAGACTACCTAACACAGAGGTTATTAACTATTTTGTGTCAATGATCTTTTTGGCGATGTGGTTCATGAACCTCTTTCTCAGAAAAAAAAATGTTTTTAAATGTATAGAAGAAAACACCAAATTTGAAAGGCATTCAGTTGTATTCAAGTACATTTAGCAAAATTAAAAAACAACTCATGGAGTCAGTTTAAGAGTTAGCCACGATGCAGCAAAGATCATCAAAAAGATGGTGCCATTTCAGGTGGGCACAGACTTCTTCCTGTCCATGTTGAAATGCATCTGGGTGCTGAAATGGATCTAGTCAGAGAGGTATTTCCCTTGGATATGTGTGAGACATCCAGCCATTCTGAGGGGTACTGGCTCTCTTTGTGCTAGGCTTTTTATGAAGTTGCATCAAAGGCCTTAGACCCCTTGACTAATCAAGTCTCAGGGACAGTTTCCTTGATTTTAAAAACCAGTCAGGTCTTAGGGACAGCTGCCTTCCCTTGAAAGGGGGAAAAAATAAACCAGCCAAGCTTGTGCGACAAAGATATTCCTCCTGTTCAGCTGGCTGTGGTTCATCATTTTTGTTTGTTTTGTGGTTCATCATTTGAACATGACCAAAACGGCACCACTTTGTTGGGATCAGGGTACAGTATGTTGGGCTGTGGCTGATTGGTTGGGCACAAATAGTCTGTGTGAACATTTGGAGTAGAGATAGCTCTAAATTTACACATCTCATGATTCTTTTGAGCTACTGCAGTTCTGCTTTGCTCATAGAGCACAGTGCCTTCATGGATGAGGGCACACCATGCTGGGCAGTCCTGTGCCAGTGTCTCCCTTGTCATACAGTCAATTCCAGAATTCTTCGGAGAGACCTTGAAAGTGTCCTTGGCTTGCTTCTTTGGACCTTGCCTTTTGTGAGTTCTCTTTGTATAAAATAGTCTTTTAGGGAAATGTGTATTTGGCATTCAGACAACATGACTGACCCATTGGAGCTAGGCTCTTTGAAGTAGGATTTGAATGCTTGGCAGTTTAGGTCAAAAAAGGACCTCAGCGTCCAGTATCTTATCTTGCCAGGAGATGTTCAGAATCTTCCTAAGACAATTCAAAGGAATTTGATATTCTATCCACTGCACCAACTAGCTGCTCATTAAAAGGGGTGCTAAAGAATTATTTTCTGAGATAAATATCCCAGTTTCCCCCCTGGGATGCAAGGTGGATGTGAACAATATAAGTGGTGTCCTCTGTGTTTTAATATGCTTTAACATTGTTGGGAATACATTGCTGGGAATTCTCTTTCCCTTCCTTTGCTCATGGGTGCTGTTTTGTAGCAGCATTTGCTCTCACCATGCCATAAGAGGGTCCAGTCACAAAGAGACTGGGTAGCTGGATGGTGCAGTGGACAGAGCACTAGACCTAGAGTCAGGAAGACCTGAGTTCAAATCTAGCCTCAGGCAACAGCTATGTGACACCCTAAGCGAGTCACTTAATCCTTAACCCTTTACCTCAGTTTCTTCATTTGTAAAATGAGTTGGACAAGAAAATGGCAAAGCACTCCTATATCTGCCAAGAAAACTCCAAATGGGGTCACGAAGAGTCGGATATGACTGATCCACAACAAAAAGAGCCTAGGAGAGGGAGAGTCAATGACCTCAATAATTCATGGTGTCCTTGAAGGCACAAGATGCAGAGGCCAGAACACAGGGGCATTAGTCTACCCTAGATGCTTAGAGAGTTGCACATTAACAAAATCAAGGCTAGAATGAGTCCCTAAAAGTCATAGTGGTTGGTTGAAGATTGGCAAGATATCCCAGTTCCAATCTCCTTATCACTCCCTTTCCCACATCCCTTAATTAATTCTGTCTTTGTCTTTTGATCACGATGTGTCTCTTCCTAATATATGTTACCTTCCTCCTTCCTGGTACCCTACCTTTCCTTGGAGACCGTGCCCACCTTAAGATTCACTTCTTCTACGAAATCTTTGCTGAGTAACCTTGCCTCAGTGATTCTGTCACACTTATAAACTATATTTTGTGCTTATGTTCATAGTCTATATTACATTATTGTGTATTATAATTGTATTTTGCCTGAAATTATTTTTTTTTCTGAAATTATTTTCTAAAGAGTTATTTGTATGTGTGTGTGTGTATATCATAGTGGTATGCAAATTACTTTGGACAGAGTAGTTAAATTTATTGATTTTTTCATATAGTTTATCAAATATATGTAAAATGCTTATAACTTTCTACATCTCTTAAAAAACTTAATATGCAATATGCTATCCTTTTATTAGGATAATTTGTTTTTCTCAATTTGCCATTGAGTTCATAAGATTTTGTTAAATATATTCTTGAATTCTTCAACATGGAACTACACTTTTATACCATTGGATATTATGTGTATCTTTGATGAACAATCCATTTTTTCAGATTTGGCATTGACTATAGCCCATAGGTTTTACATGTTTATCTCCATCTCTTGGATAAATTTCTTCCTTTCGTGATGCGTCACGGTACAAGGTTGTATTGCTGTATTCCATCCACATGGACAGCTGGCTCATACAGTGGAGTGCAGGTCTTGCAATCAGAAGGACTTGAGTTCAGTCAACTGACAGTCAGCAAGAATTTTGAATTGTAGACACTAGCCGTGCAACCCTGGCTAAATCACTGAATCTTTCTCAGGCTCAGTTTTCTCATCTCTAAAATGGAAGATTTTAATCGTACCTACTTCACAGGTTGTAAGGCTTAAATAAAATAACCTTCATAGAGTATTTTGCAAAACCTTAAAGCACACTATAGACAGTTCTTGCTTTATATATATTCTCATTACACAAATTCAACTTTAGATAATATCGTTTGCTATTGTCAGATATATGAGGGGAAAAAAGAGAGCCATGGTCCAAACATTTCTGGATAGCTTCATGAATAAAGTTGTGCAGTCAAGGAACAGTGATAAAGGCTAGGTATAGTAGATGGGCAAGGGGCAGCATGTTGCGCACCCGTGTCAACTTTATTATACAGTACTCTACACTTTATCATTAACTTTACCTTTCATAATTCTGTTTATTATCATGTTACAGTATTCAATATGTCTGCATTCTAGTAATTTTATGACTTGCATAAAGGTTTTATTTTGTGTATGCCTTTGTTATAGAGGTTCCCAAACTTATTTGACCTACTGCCACTTAAAAAATTTTTTTTCTCAGCACCTCCCTGGAAATCAACTTTCTTTAACTTTTTAATGGATTTTTTTTTGGAAATTTGCATAATTTCAAAAAATGTAAATTTTCTGAAAAGATGCCTCTTAAATTGAATAATTTATTGTAAATTTGTGTTATTTTTTTCCTGCATTGAAATCTTAATGATGCAACATTTTATCATGTAACCATATGGTACTGCATAGTAAACCAGTCACTACATGCGCATATTCCTGCCAGTGAATGCTGGACTTCCCCACAATGCACCACATACTAGCCTGCTAACATTTGCTTGTTAAGAGCTGTGGGCAAACTTGACCATTGATTGGTTATAATTTGCATTTTGTGTGCTTATTTGGAAAATAATGTAATTATTATGACTTTAACTCTATTATAAAATAGATGGAACATGTAAGAACAATCTTTCAAAATTTTCATATCTTTTCTTTTTCCTTATGCTTCCACTACCCCTTTATTTTAATTCAACACGCCCCAATTGCAGCAGAGGCTACTACTGCCCCCACTGGATGGTTACAGCACCTCCTAAGGACTGGTGTTGCCCACTTTGGGAACCTATGAATAAGTTAAGTGAAGTGGGTGAGTAGGGGCAAATTTGCATTATGTAAAAATTGCTTTATGTATAGGTCTCCTGAATGGTTCATTTATGTAAAACAGAAGTAAACATTCGCTATTATTCGGGAATTTCTATAATTCTGGAATAATTCAGCTTATAGATTTTTTGGAGTTCATCAATTCTTCAGTGGGGGTGACTTCCAAGGTCAGTGAAATGATTTTAGTAATAGAATCTCATCTGTAAAATGGGAATTATAACGCTTGTAATATACAGTAAATCTCAGGGTTGTTATCAAATGAGATAATGTATGTAAAGTGCTTCAAATACCTTAAAGTGTGGTCTTTGTAAATGACAGCCATTAGGAGGAGTATATGTTTCTGTAACATGCAGAAAATAGTATGCAGTCAGTACCGAGAAGTCATGTATAATTAATGAGTGATTTATGAAGAAATCTCAGTTTATGAATATAGCTCTTGCCCTGACAAACACATTTTTGTGTTTCTCTAATTAATATCAACTTCAAACCCCTCCCCCCTCATTTTTTCATCCTAATTTCAGGGGGAACATGGCATTTTTCTTTATAGTATTTATGACTGCTATTTATGTATAAATGCAAAGCACTTCGCACAGTGCCTGGAACATAGTAGGTGCTTAATGAATGCTTATTCGTTTATTTTGTGTGTATCTCAGGCTCTGACAATCCGTTTTTATGGAGCCTGAAATGCTT
This sequence comes from Potorous gilbertii, assembly GCA_028658325.1. Taxonomy (NCBI): domain Eukaryota; kingdom Metazoa; phylum Chordata; class Mammalia; order Diprotodontia; family Potoroidae; genus Potorous; species Potorous gilbertii. The sequence continues at coordinate 691,808,002 of CM053769.1, read as the reverse complement.
GCACCCGGCTTCCTAACTGCAGGTCGTTAGTGTAAGCTCATTTCCCAGGAATAAGTCTCTGCTTTGAGGCTTGAAAACAGACTGCTTGATAAATAAATTAGGCTAAAGATGTCAGGATGTTGGGTTTTTAAAGGACTGAACCAAGCATTTAAAGAAATGTTTCCATGGTTATGTCAATTCCAGGATGGATTTTTTTTTTGATTAGCCAGCTTGCCATGCTGATAAACTCTCTGAAGACTACTCTATATGAATTGTTATATTTGGTGGGAAACCTTACCACCAAAGCATTCTGACATTTTTTCAGAGTTTGGAGCTATTACTGTAGTATAGTGAGATATGATTTCATAAAGTGCCAGTTTCAGGTTAGCAGATGAGAATTGGAAGATGAAATACATCCATAAACAGCTATTTTCCCCATTCTTCATGGAGTGCGGAAAGTAAATAGCTCAGCTGATGGAAAAAAATTGGATTTTAATATAGTCTAGCAGATGGAAGGTTCCGTAACAATACATATGTGCAATAATGCAATGTAGCTATATCATACTTCATCTTGAGATTGTTCTATTTGTAAAGCCAGCAAAATCAGGCTTGTTGTGGGGATTTTGTTCTGATTCCATTGCTTTATACAACTCAGGGGTGGTCGAAGCCCCTACCTATTGATGCAGATAGTTTGTCAATCAATAAATAAACATGTACGTACCTGCACTGTGCTAAGCCCTGGAGATGCAAATACAAAAAAAAAAAAAAAATCAGACAGTCTCTGTCCTCTAAGGACGTACAATTTAATAGGGGAAAGACAATATGGAAAAGTCTGGGCAGAGGAGAAGGTACCAAACCTGGGGGTGGGGGTGGGGAAGAGTGAAGAAATGCAGAAGAGCAAATACTGAAGTAGCATAGCCAGATGAGAAATGAGATGTCTGATGTGAGCTCTCTCCTTAAAGGGAGATTTGCAGTTCATGGCTCCATCCTCCAATCAGAGAGGCGGAGGGTAGTGCTCAGGTGTAGAGGACCAAGGCTGATGAGGTTATTCCAGTGATGAGCTTCCTGGGGTTTGGTGAAGTCAGAGGTCCCAAAGTAGTGCAGCCAGGAGAGAAATGAACTTAAGGGTCTCACAGGGGCAGCGAGGTGATGCCGGAGGTAGCTAGAGCACTGGGTCCTGAGTCAGGGAGACCTGAGTTCAAAGTCTGCCTCTGACACTAATTAGCTGTGTCACCCTGGGCGGGTCACTTGACCTTGTTTGCCCTAGTTTCTTCTGTAAAATGATCTGCCTGATACCTTTACCAAGAAAACCCTACATGGGATCAAGAAGAGTCATTCACAACTGAACTGAAACAAGAGTCTTGAAGAGGCTAAGAATTTAGGTGACACAATATGTAACAGGCAGGATTTGAACTTGTTTGCTCTTGACTCCAAATCTAAGCTATGTAAATCTATTAGGCTGCTTCTAAAAATTCAATTCAATTCATTTCAGTGACAAATAAGAAAAAGACAATCCTGATCCTCAAGTAGTTTTATACAGTCTAGTGGAGGGAAATAGCATAAAAGAAAATTGAAAATGTGTGTGTGTGGGGGATAAGAATATAGGGGAGGGGTGGGCAGCAGGAAACTTTGGGAGAAATTTAGGACCTCACTCTCCAACTCTTGGATCAGAAGGGAGAAGAGGCTGAGGGAGGTGATATCCAAGCCTTGAGGCAGCAGCAAGGTGAAGAGATTAGAAGTGATCCAAACAAAGTGATCTGCTTGTCTGGTTCAGGGGAGGTGAAGCCAGGTAACAGAATCACCATAAAGTAAATTCATGGAAGAGTCAGTCAACAAAATTTATTAACACTATGCCCCAAGCACTGTACACATAGAACAATGAAACAATCTTGCCTCCAAGGAGCTCACATTCTAATTATGGTTATTTGAGGGTTTAATTAATTCAGAGAATGTCCCCTTACCTCTAGGCAAATAGCCTTTTGTTTTTTCACTATTTTTGGACTCTTTGCTTTTCTCCTTTTTATTTGTTTTTTCTTAGAGGCTGCCTTCCTTAAGAAAGGAAAATATTTCTCTTTTTTGAGGTCAGTTGGCATTTGAATGAAATGGAAACAAATAGGTTTGACTGTAGTTGCAGGAATAGTTATGCAGGTGCTCTTTTTATTGCCAGTTATCCTGCAATAGAATATTAATTTTTAAATAGTGTTTTATTTTTTCAATTACATGTAAAGAAGAATTTTTAACATTTATTTAAAAAAATTTTGAGTTCCAAATTTTTCTCCCTTCCTCTCTCTCCTCCCCCCTCCTTAAAATGGTAAGCAATTTAATATAAGCTGCAATATATGCTGCAATAGAATTTTAGTCAATTCTTTGAACTGAATTTTCAAAATCAGAGTCACTTGTTCACCTTAAGTGAGAAAAACAGTCAGGTATGGAGGGGAAAGTTATCTATCTTCTAGTTATACCGTCATTCTTTGCAGCTGTCGGACCTTTTGCCACCCCTGTCCTAGGAATTTAGCACCTGTGGCAGGTTGAAAGGTCTGCCAGCTGTGTGTACCTAGTGTGTGAGATCATGTGGGGGTGGGGGTGGGGTTGTGGGATTGTGGGAAGCTCTATATGAATGCCAACTATCAGTGCTACAGTTATCTCTTCCATGTCGTGACATTCCACATTTGGGTTTCGATATATCAAAGGTCAGCATAAGAAGCTAAATGGGAATTTTTTGAGTTGTTTTGCGGAAGTTGCAGAGGACACACAAAATTCAACAGATGACACAGAAAAATTTAGAAACTCAGAAATGCATAAAGTATACTTATAATATGGTATAATATCAACATATGTTATCTTTTTATACCATAGTAATTCAGACTTCTTCTCTGGTATGAAGGAAGGGTCAAAAATTTTATGTGAATTTTCCAGAATATGAGGCCCCCTGTGCCTCTAAAATGCACATAAAATGTGGAAGGGATAGCTGTATATCAGTACTATTTTTCCTTTTCACTCAAGATTTTCCTGAACTTTACCATTCTCTCTTGTCTTAGCATCACCTCCAAATCAGAAATTTTCCTGGGAGGGTCTTCTAGAAGGTGTTTTGGAGAAAGCTAATGCTTAATAGAATTGTGTGGGGCACTGAGAGGTTATGGGGCTTGCTCTTTAGGGTCACAGACCAGAGTGTGTTAGTGGTGGGAACTGAACTTGGGTCTTTTTGACTGAGACCCGACCTTTGTGTATCATGTCATTCTGCCTCTCAGATTTATCTTAATGGGCTTGTTAAAATGTTTCCTGTCTTTGCCTTTGTGTTGACTGTAATCTGTTTTCATTCTATTTGCTCGGTTTGAAAGCCCTTTTCTGGCTTGTCTTTAAAAGGTAGACTAATTCAACTGCAATTTTTCATTTGATAAAAGAGTATAAACTAATGAGGTTTCCGAGCAATCCATTAGATAAAAGCTGTTGCTTTTCCAGGACTGTGAACTAACACACAATTGTGATGTCTCTAAACCTTTTCATTTGCTGTGTCCTTCACATTAGAAGTGAAGAATTCCCATGATAGAGGAGTAGCCTCCTAATCCCTTACTCCTGCCTCCAGCCTGTCTACCCATTTGCTAGCCATTTTCCTTGATTTTTTGTTTCAGTGCTTATCCTATCTCTTCAGGTGATCCAGGAAATGGTGTTTACTTTCCTTGCTATGGTCCTTAGTGCACTCATCTTCTACCTTAGCCAAAGACATTGGAAGCATGCATCAAATTAGTGACCTTAGAAATTGCTCCCTAACCCTTTAGTCACAAACCGAAATGCAGCAATTTTTATTTCTCATACTATTCAACTTTGTTCTCTCTCTGTTTCTGTCTTATTTCTTTGTTTTGGACAGTCTAGGCTACTGATCACAAGGAAGACCTATCGAGGCAAATATAACATATATAAAAGGTCCTTTGTGCATCATTTATTTTGTTGGGATTATTATTGAGTCTTGAGTTATTATATGTCACCCACAGAATGGTACCTTATCCTTTATAAAACCAGAAATTCTCAGGTTTGTTTCCCAATTCTCCATCTTCTCAGCCCCTCATTTTCAAGTAGCATTTTTTAAATGACTGTATAACAACTCTTGCAAGATGGTTTGGGAGTGAATGGCACAGTAGATGGCTCTGTAGTTGGAACGATCTGCATTCAAATATGGTTTTAGACACTTACTAACTATGCGACCTTGGACAAGTTATCTGCCTTAGTTCCTCATCTGTAAAATGAGCTCAAAAAGGAAATGGCAAACCACTCCAATAGCTTTGCCAAGAAAACCCTAAATGGAGTCATGGAAAGTCAAGACACAACTCAACATCAACAGCAATTTCTCCCATGTGGTTTCCTGGGTACCATCTTGATATTTCCTCACATGCAAAATGAAGGGGTCAGACTAGATATTTTCCAACATATCATTCAGTTCCAAAATGTTATGATTTGTTGAGTACTGAGCCTCTGCTGCATGGCTATATCTTATAGACAAGCCAGGGTGGATTAGATTTACCTGATTTTTCAGTCTGTTCTGACAGCTCTGGGAGCTGAGCTGAGCTGTTCTCCGGAGGTGAGATCAGATAAACCTCACGCAGCCCACTTTAGCTACCCAGCTCCAGGTTATTTATGCTTCCTCAGGATATTAAGGCCTTCTAGTGTGAACATCATGTCATCTTTTCTGCTGCTGAGTGTATGACCTTCCACCACTTCTGCCCTCCCATCCTTTCTATCTCTTATTCTCAGAACAGAAATCAAATCAATATTACTATTGCTACAGGAACGGATGTAACAATCTGCTGATTTATGGCTACACCAACAATTCCTATTATTGCCTACACCAAAAGACCTTTCCCTGGTCACCAATATCCTGATAGATATTGTGGCCCCCTACTAGAATGTAAGCTCTCTTTTCCCCCAGAGTTAAAAAACAAAACAAAATTTTTAATTTAAACATACAGACAAATAGGACACAACTTAAACAATATTATGTTTATTTTATGATACATAATATAAATCATACATATGTACACATATGTATATATATACAACCTTTCTTCTCCTTTCTAAGAAAAAAGAAACTGAGAAGGATTTAAAGTTTCCTGCTCCCATACTATGATGTTGACAGCAGTAGGACAGAGGGAAACAGCTCTAAATCTAGCCATAAGGACTGAGTAGAGAAGTCTAATGGAGGAGGAGGGATGGATAACAGGCATACCTTGCAAGTATTTCTGGTTAGGTTCCAGATCTCTGCAATAAAGTGAATCACATGAATTTTTTTGGTTTCTCAGTGCATAGAAGTTACGTTTACACTCTACTGTAGTCTATTGTGTGAAATAATATTATGTCTAAAACAATTATGTAACAATTAAAAATACTTTATTATTAAAAATGCTGACCATCACCTGAGTCTTCAAGGAGTTGTAATCTTTTAGCTGATGACGAGTCTTGCCTCAATGTTGATGGCTTCTGGCTGATCAGGGTGGTAATGGCTGAAGGCTGGGGTGGCTGTGGCAATTTCTTAAAATAAGACAGAAATGAAATTTGCCACATAACTTGAATCTTCTTTTTGCTTGAACACTTAGAGACCACTATAATTAATTGGCCTAATTTCAGTATTTTTGTGTCTCAGGGAATAGGGAGGACCAAGGAGAGGGAGAGAGGCACAGGAAGGGCTGGTCGGTGGAGCCGTGAGAACACGCCCAATATTTTTCTGTTAAGGTTTTCATCTTCTATGGGAATGGTTCTCTGAATGGTAACATTAGTGATCACTGATCATGGATCCCTGTAACAGTTGTAATAATAGTGAAAAAGGCTGAAATATCGTGAGAATTATAAATGTGACACAGAGATACAAGGTTGGAAAAATACTGCTGACAGACTTGATGGATTCAGGGTTACCACACACCTTCAATTTGAAAAGAACACAATATCTGCAAAATACAACAAAGCAAAAGCACAATAAAAGTCGGTATAAATGCTCATTGATTGATTTTTGACTGTATTGAAGTGACTGTATTTTACTAGAGGAAAACCAAGGTAGGGGTGTGTGTCCATCAGTTAGAGAATGGCTGAAAAAATATATATGAATGTAATGAAATATTACAGTTCTCTTAAAAAAGATTAGGTAGTTTCAGAGCAACTTGGGAGGATGAACTGATGAGGAGTGAAGTGAGATAGACCTACGATACCCACCACTTTTTAGTACAATGTTGTAAAAATGAACAACTTTCAAAGACTCAGACTTTGATCCACCATAATTTCAGCAGGCTGGTGATGAGGAATTCTACCCATATCCCATCGGAGAGGTGATAGACCATAAAAAGTAGATTAAAACATACATTTCTGGATAGGGCCGATGAGGGAATTTTTTTTTCTTTTTGGCCTAACTGTGCATATGTGTTACAAGGGCATTCTTTTTCTTTTTTGGAGAGGGAAGAGAAAAAAATAAAATTTTGTAAAACACTCTCTCAGAGAAGTAAGATACATATAAAAATAATCACAATGCAGAAAAGAATGTGATAAGAGCATGATAGATGTATAGACAAAGTAGGCATTATCTTGTTTTAACTGCCCTCACCAGCCATGGAGTGGTCCTGAAAGACAGCAGCTGCTTCTACACATAAGCCAAGTAGGTGACTCCTCTCGGGGTGTGATTTGAGGTATACTGCGAGGCCCCACCTTCCTAGAAAATGTCTCTTCTGCTGGCCTGCTGTGTGTGACACGTCTCTCAGAATTGCTCTTAGAGTTCCACAATTGAATTACAAGTGGGTTTTACAACAAATGGGAGGAGATATTTTCTCTAGAAGGCTAAAGTTAAAAATACATGTTTTTGGGAAAGGGGAGGGAGGAGAGGGAAGGAATTATAGCACATTACTGAATATTAGTTTCTTATGTTAGCTTGGCAGAGAAAGCCTAGTTCCAAGGGGATGACATAGAGGATAGATAACTTTATTTGAGGAGTGGGGAGAGATCAGGGCACTGGCCAGGATTGGAAGGGCTAAGTAGGACATCTTCATTTGCCTGTAGGTAGTGTGTAGGGGGTGGGGAGGAGAATGCAGAATGAGATTGATTACCAAGGGAAGGAGGCTTAAACCTAGATCATAGGGCTCCTAAAGGTAGTACTGGGTTTTTATAGGAAGTGCCAAAGTCAAACCACCAAATCTGCAGTTCTGTGCAGGCTTCATTAGCATTCTTGGTGTGGCTAGTGGACTGATCCAAAATGTATTTATTTTATGCAGATTTGAATTTACATTTAGAAAGCACCAGAGAAGAACACTTTAAAACATATGGCCATAATATTTGCCCAAATGAAGGCTCTATGAAATTTTGTTTTATCGTATTGTTGAGTAAATAGAAGCAGGGGGAGTAGGGGATCCTTGGGATAATTGGATGTATTGAGCTGTTTTGGACATCGAGAAAGTTTGAGCCGTTCTGATTGTTTATTCTGCTTTTATGACCTTAACAGCCTAGGATAATACAACCAGATGATTTGTTTCATTTTGGGCCATCATAATGGACAGATGCCAAAGACAGACGGGATTAGAGGTAGCTTATGTGACATCATAGTTTGGGGACAAAAAGACATCAAAACTGTGACTGTAGCTGAGTCTGATATAATGCACTGATTCCTTTTGTGCCCCTCCCCCATGTTGAGCCTCTAATCAACCCTGCCCACTTGAGATCATTCTCACCTACTCCGTCCCATGTAATCCTGCTCGCTCCTGATTATGTTATAACAACCTTCCCATCAGCCAGCTGTGCTTAGAGCTGTGCCCTTCTGCCCCTGGAAACTGGTGTCCTCACACTCTGCCATTGCTGGGGTTTGAATGCCTTCCCTCTCCCAGAGAGTGAAGTAGAATACACTTCCTTCTAAGGGGTGTGTGTGTGTGTGTGTGTGTGTGTGTGTGTGTGTGTGTGTGTGTGTGTGTGTGTGGTGGTGGTGGTGGTGGTGATGGTGATGGGGGGAGGTGCTTGGGGAGGAGCCTGTTTTACTCTTCATAGGCAGAGAAATATTACTGCAGAGAGATGGAAGGAGGTACAAAAATTGAGTTGACAGTGAGAGCTAAAAAGGCAAACTCATTTGTTCTTTAATTAGATTGGGAATGAGTCAGTCAAGGCTGTTACTAGTTAGAGACATACAGGGTCAAGTTTGAAGTCTAGGTTATTGCTGGTAGCAAGTTCAAATTCGGAGTGAACAATCAGGTTAACATTTGAATTGCTCTCTTTTTATTAGATTATGTTTAGAAATTCCCACTGAAGAGTGAGGGAAAGAGATGCTATTATTTTGTAGGCATTTGATTGTTTTAAAAATTTATTCTGTTTTTCAAGATTGGTTAAGTTACTTGTTTAATTAAATTCGGTCAACGTTTATTAAGCAGATACTTCTTTATTCCTTGTCTGGATACTTGCAGTAGCCTCCAGTTGGCTTTCCCGCCTCTGGTACCGCCCCTCTTGAAACCACCTTCCACATAGCTGCCAACTTGATATCCATCCGTAAAATACAGTTCTGTTTATGCCACTTCTCTGCTCCACATGCTCCATGGCTCCACGCTGTCTCCAGGATAGTACACAAAGCCTTCTCGTGGACATTTAAGGCCTTTCACAGGTTGTAGACTGCATTTGCAGGCCCGTTGTACATGACTCGCCTTCACACACGCTCTATGTATGACATTCCTTTGCCTGTCTCTCTGCCTTTGTTTTCTGACATTTGTCCCCCATTCCTGGGATACTTTCTGAGTTGTGAGTCTCCTCTCCTTCAGTTGTTTTGTTTTTATTCACTTTTTTTTTCTAAACTCTTCGTTTTGTTTCTATTCACTTTTTCTGCGTGCATGTTTTTTCCCCAGTTAGAAGGGAACCTCCTTGAAGAAAGGGACTCCCATTTTAGTCTTTGTATGCATAATGTCTGATATAAAGTAGATGTTGAGCAAGGTGGCTCTGTGGCTAGAGTGCTAGACCTGGAGTAAGGAAGATCTGAATTTAATTTGCTGTGTGACCCAGGGCAAGTCACTTAATCTCCATTTGCCTTAGTCCAAAGGAAATGGTAAACCACTCCACGATCTTTGTCAAGAAAACCCGATGGACAGTGTGGTCCATGAAGTCAAAGAGTTGGCCATAACTGAATGAGCAGTAGCAAAAAAAAAAAAAAATAGCCCAGTGAGATGCAGGCAATAGAGATAAAAAGATAAATAAGACATGGGTCCTGTCCTCGCAGAACATGAACACAAAGTGTGTTTGTCCTTCGTTACCAAAGAAGACCATGCCATCAGAGAAATAATGACATGACTTGCACTTGAATTTGTATTGAGTAAGGGAGGGCTGTGCAGATCACCCACTTCTCCTGAGCCATCTGGATCCAGTGACCAGATATTTATCAGGATGACTGGAGATGACCCAGGATGAGACAATTGGGGTTAAGTGACTTGCCCAGGTCACACAGCTAGTGAGTGTCAAGTGTCTGAGGTGAGATTTGAACTCAGGTCCTCCTGACTCCTGCATTGGTGTTCTATCCACTGCACCACATACTTTCTAGAAGGAGAACCAAAAACAAATACATACATTATTGTGATGCAAAGCAGAATGTGAAAGTGCATTAGTGGGATGTAGTCAAGAGATCTGTAAGATTTCAGAAAAGGGAGAAGTTATTTCTAGCTGAAAAAATAGGAATTAGGGAAATTTTCATGAAAAAGGTGGCATTTGAGCTGGAGTTTAAAGGAGGAGAAGGTTTCCACCAGGCAGTGAACTGAGGGAAAAGGTATTCTAGGCTCGGGGAATACTACGCATGGCATTTGATAAACTATAGGATATGTTTGGTCAATGATGAGAAGTGCAGTTTGGATGTAGTATAGATGTAGGAAGAAATGTAGTATAAGAAGTCTGGGAATAAAGGTGGAGTGGTGTAGAGGGTGTAAAGGACCTGATAAAGGGCTTGTTTTATTTATTTTTCATTAAGCTCGTACTATGTGCCAGACATTGTGCTAAGCTCCATACAAATATTTTTTTATTTGATCCTCATGTCAGACCTGGGAGACAGATGATATTATTTTATCCCTGTTTTATAGTGGAGGCTGACAGAAGCTAAGTGACTTACCTGGGCCATGTACCTAAAAAAGATTCTGAGGATAGATTTGAATTCAGGTCTTGACTCTAGGTCCATTGCTCTAGCCACAGTGTCACCTAGCTACCTCTAAAGGTGTTTGGAATTGATTCAGTAGGGGGTATCATTAGGTGTATTTTCAGCAGTGGATTTCCATTATATGATCAGAGCCATGTAGTAGAAACATTAATTTGGAAGCAAATTCAGAAGATAAAGTAGAAAGAAAAGAGTCTGGTGTATCAAGGTCTAACAGGAGCCTATTGGAGTAGTAAGGATGAGGTGTCAAGAGGGCCTGAACAGAGGTGGTGGCAGTGGAATTGAGAGGTGGGGAGTCTTTATGAGAAAAATGATAGAGGTAAAATCAAAAGAACCTGGTGATTGATTTGGTTACCTCTTCTCACTCTGCAAAGATAATTTTGAGTCTGAGAGATTGGTCTCACCACTAACAGAAATAGAAAAATCAGGAAGAGTAGTAGGCCTTTGAGGGAAGATGGCACTTGTTATGTTGAGTTTGGTAGAATATACATATGTATGTATGTATGTATGTATGTATATACATGTGTATATATGTGTGTGTATAAATACACACACACCCACTGAATTGGGTAAGATCATTTTACATCCCAGTCTTAAAAAATGGCTATGCCAAAGAATGTTCAAACTGTCTAACAGTTGGGCTTATTTCACATACCAGCAAAGTTATGCTTACGATTTTTCAGGTTAGACTTCAGTTGTATAGGAACTGAAGATTATCAGAAGTGCAGTTTGGTTTTCAAAGAGGCAGAGGAACTTGAGACCAAATTGCTGATATTGGCTATGTTATGGAGAAAAGCAAGGGAGTTTCAGAAAAACATCTGCTTTTGCTTCATTGACTACACTAAAGCCTTTGACTGTGTGGCTCACGGTAAATTTTGGCATGACCTCATAGACACGAGAGTACCCAATAATCTTACTCCTGAGGAGCTTGTAGGTAGGTCAAGAAGCAACAGTGAGAACTGAACATGAAAAAACTGATTGGGTCAAGATCGGGAAAGGAGTACAAGAAGGTTGTATACTGTCACCTTATTTATTTGACTCATATGCAGAATACCTACGGCTCTGGATAAATTGAAAGTCAGAATTGGAGTTGCTAGGAGAAATGTCAACAACCTCAGATATGCAGGTGGCATGAGCCATTCTGATGGCAGAAAGTGAAGAAGAATTAGGAAGCCTCTTAATGAGGGTGAAAGAGGAGCGGGAAAGCTGCCCTGAAGCTTAACATTTTTTTAAAACTAAAATTGTTATCTTGTCCCATCACTTCCTGGCAAATAGAGAAGAAATGGAAGTGTGTCAGATTTTATATTCTTGGGCTCAAAGATCACTGTAGATGGTAACTGCAGTCAATGAATGACAAATCTGCACCTTGTTGACAAAGGTCCATATAGGAAAAAGGATGGTTTTTGTCCAGTAGCAATGTATGTATACCTATGAGAGTTGGACTACAAGGAAAGCTGAGTGCCACAGAATTGATGCTTTCAAATTGTGGTCCTGGAGAATACTTTTGAGAGTTTTTTGGCCAGCAAGGAGATCAAATCAGTCAATGAACTCTTGACTATTCATTGGAAGGACAAATACCGAAGCTGAAACTTAGCTACTTTGGCCACATAAAGAGAAGACAGGACTCATTGGAAAACTCTCCTATGTTGGGAAAGTTTGAAGTAAAAAGAGAAAGGGATGGCAGAGGGTGAGATGGATAGATAGTGTCATGGAAGCAATGAACATGAGCTTGGATAGACCTGGGAAGACAGTGGAGAACAAAAGGGCCTGGACATGTTATGGTCCCTGAGATCATGAAAAACTGGACACTACTAAATGGCTGAATGTAAACAACAAATATATGCATGTATATGTATCAGTAAGCACCCCAACATACACAGGGGGACTTGCTATCACAGGTTCTTAGATTTGCATTCATTAAAGGAAAGGTAACTTTTGTGGAGTTAGCAATCACTTTAATCAAGCATATGTATCATTCCTTTCACCAAGTACATATATCATTCAGTTAGTTCAGGGAGTCAAAGAAAATACAGAGAAATCAAAAGATCAACAGATATGGCTTCCTCTGCCTGAATTCAACAGACAATTGGACTTCAACTATCTGACCATCCTTACCTGAGAGGGAAGCACAACATCTGGGTTCTCAAAGTGGGTGGGGCGGCTCCTTGCCAGCTTCCCAGAGTCCTCATCTGGCCCTCAAACTTTCCTGCAAAGACTAAGCCCCAAAGTAAAACCTCAACTCAGAGTATTTATACCTTTCTTAGAGCCAAAGACCATCATAACCCTTGACCCAGTGCCTCAATAGAAAAAAAAAGGGTTCTTGGGACCATCCTACAAAATAACTCCTCTAATCAAGCTTCCCACAATAGACAGACCCATCCATGGGTGGGAAAGATCTTTAATCACATTAAAATAATTAACAATACAAATACATACACTGTTTCTAGTTAAAGACACTGTTGTTTCCGTACTTTATTCCTTGTAAAGATTCTTAATTTATAAAGGCAAGATTCAGAGGCACTTGATTATACTAAAACAAAAACAGCAAAAGGTCCTATTTTGACTGCCATCACAGTACATATGTGTGTATATGTGTATATATATATATATATATATATACACACACACATATATATATATATATATATGTATATATATCCTGCCTAGTATTGATTTATTCAGTGAGCATTTATTAAGCACCTACTGTATGTCAACTATTCTGTGTACAAAAACAAAAATGTGCTTCCCTTTCACTGATGAAGATTAATGTGGCATGGAAAACTGATGGTGAAATGTTGAGTAAACTTGGATGGGGTGAACCATTAATTCACATCTGAGGAAAAGCTTTATTAATTGCCGCATCTCTTGCACAAATATGGCATAGTACTGCCATCTGCTGTCACTATACCTAAAGTATAAGACCCAGTGTGGCCTTAAAAAAATAAGTCATAAGGTTTATTACAACTTGGTGTCAATGATATTTTTGAATGTTTCCTTTTTGGAAAGGCCTATTCACACTGGTAAAGGGCCAGTTCCCAAACTTGACTGGGGAAAAATGCTAAAACTTCATAAAGTATGATCTGCTTTTAGCCTTTCAGTGTTGGGTAGTTTTCCTTTTGCTTCACAGGTCCCATGGGCTGAATGATGCAAAGGTGTTGGGGACAGTCTGACTTGACAGTGTTGCGTAAGATTTATTTCCTGCAATTTACTCATCGATGCAATAACTTGAAGCAAAGTCAATAGTGACGTAAAAATGCTTGGCTTTTTAAAGCCATGGATACACATAGACTTTATGGAGAGAATTCTGGATTTTTTTTTTTACTTTCCATGCAATTTCAGATTGGTTTTCAAATGAGGTCTTCAAGGCCTCTGTTTGTCTTCCATATGGGAAAGGATGCTTTCTTTTAACAGTTTGTTAAAAACTAGTGATGTCAGTAAGTTACTCTTAATGCTAATTAATTGTATTCATTTATGATTTTTCCAATTGAAATTAACTCTCTTACTTGACAATTCGTGTCACTAATTTACAAAAGAGCTTCAATAAAGTTCATTGAGGATCAGTGATTTTGAAAGGCGATACTGACATAGATTGAGTTCTATTTCACTCACTTAACGAGGATAATGATCTAAAATTGGAGAAACGTTGGTTTAATGAGAGGAAAATGGAGTATTAGGAAGATATCCTTTGTTGAGTTTTCTGCTAAGTTTACAGACAGGAATACATTGACAAATGATCGGTTACATAGGGCAAACTTGTCAAAATCTGCACATATGTATAGGTATGTATGTTTATATACATGTACATGTCTTGATTTTGAGGTGAAAAACACACATCAAAATAAGCATGAATGCATGTCTTAAATTTAGACTGTAGTAGGTGAATTTACATGAATGAATGGCCTTAGGTTTAGACTTAAGACATGCATTCATCCATGTTTCAGCTGTTGTCTGTTGTCTTGAGTTTAGAGGGGCGTTCTTCTTCTGTTGACTTTATTACAAAGTGTTTTTCTTATGAGCAGGCAGGATTCAATATTTAGTTTGAGTTTAGCGCTATCTGGGTGTATTGTTGATCGTACCCGGGTTTAGTTGAGTTTTTTTCATTTTAATCTCTGTTGAGCTGTTGACTAGTTTGGGCTGTAAAATAGCAAAATGCCCCTTGCTCTATTTTGTTTTGGTTCCTAAGATAGTTTAAAATAAACAATTTCAAATGTTTCCAAATTTCTGATTCCCTTTTATTCCTTCCCTCCTCTGCCCCTACCTAATTTTTCCTCATTAGCCCTTACAGTTCTGGAGAGGGGAGGCCAAGGGGAGCTGAGGATGAGTAGAGGGGAGGGCTAGTTTGTTATCCTGTAGATATCTTGTTGTTTGGTTTACTTTGTTACATCCTCTCAAATAGAATTGTTTCCCTGGCCGTAGACTTCCCACAAGTAGAGGACTCTTTCTCTTCTCATTTAAAATCTTATTGGGGCTTGAATATTATATCAGAAGTCTCTGGGTTGCTTTGCATTGTGATGAAAATATCACAAATTGAGTTAGGCTGTGGCACTTAATAAACTTTTATGTGTAGATTTGGGTGACCTTTTTTTCCTCCATGGCTAAGGTCAGTTTATACTGACCTCTGACTACTAACAGGAAAACCCTTTTGTTTTTCATTCGCCAGTCATTTAAAAATACTATTTATCAATCGATCAGGAAGCATCATTGGACATTTACTAAGGGCCAGACCCTGTGCTAAGTGTTAGTCCCTCTTCTCAAGGAGGTAACCCCAAGTATATATAAAAGCATAGACAGAAGTAATAAAAGTAAATACAAAGTAGTTAAATATAAGGTAGGTAGGGGAAGGATGAATATTAACAGGAAGGAGGTTAAGAAAGATGGTGCTCTTGAGTATGCTGTCAACTCCATTATAACACAACATACACAGTTCCCAAAAAGCCCCTCTTTATGCAAAATCTCATAATAAAAAGTCACAGAACCTATGGGGGAAAATTGATATTAGCAGCACAACACTTAAAATCATCAGTGATAGGAGCCTAGTTAAAAAAAGCTAGCCCAATTTTATACTTATTAAGTGATTAAGAAACACACAAATACAACATTGAATAGTGACTTTGTCAGAGAGTTCAGACATACTACTCCATCTCTGCCCCATACTCCAACTCTGAGCTGTGGCCAGAGTCCATCATCCCTGGTTGAAGGTATGAGGGTATGGGAGGCTCACCACGCTTCCTGCACCAGAAAGTATGCAATAAATCTCTCACCGTAACAAATACCTGAAATTTACTTATAAACTTGCAGCTTGTCAGTTATTGTGAAGTGATGCAATTTTCTGCATTATGTAGCAGAACTGATTGCACTTTGAAGAAAGGGATGGATTTCTGGAAGTGGGGAAGGAGCACATTCCAAGCACATGGAATAAAAACTGCAAAGGCCTTGAGATGGCAGAGGGGGTGTTGTATGGAAGCAACAGAGAGGAGGCCCATGTGCTTGGATGGAAGCTTCTTGTAAGGAAAGTAGTAAATAATAAGCTGGGAAGATAGGCTGGGCTAGGTCAGGAAATGCTTTAAAATTTAAATAAAGGAGTTTATAGTATATCCTAGAGGCAATAGAAAGTCTTTTCAGTTTGTTGAGTAAGAGAGGGTAATGACCTTAGAGAAAATTATTTTGGCAAATTAGTGGTGGATGGATTGGCATTGGGAGGGACTTGATACACATTAGTACTAGAGGTAGTTTAAGTGAGAGATGAGATTCCTGACTAGAACTATTGACTGTATGATTAGAGAGAAGATGTCAGATGCAAGAGGTGTGGTGGAGGTAGAAATAGCAAGATTAGATAGCTAGTGTAAGACAGAGTGAGGAGTTGAGTGACATTGACGTTGAATCTGAGACTCAAAACATGGTGATAGCTTTAACAAAAGTAGGGAAGTTTGGGAGAGCAGTGGCTTTTGGGGAAAAGATAGTTCTGTTTTGGACATAGAAAATGATAGGAGGTCATAGCTTTAAATATGGAAGTAATCTGAGAGGTTGAGATAGAGATAATGTCCAATAGATCTAGAGCCCTGGGACAACAGATTGGAATATATACAAAGAATATATACAAGAATATATGCAAAGAATGTATATATACAAAGAGATGCCAATTAAGCTTCTGGGAGCTGAGAAGGCACATCTAGAGGAGCTGGCCTTGGCAAAGGAGAAAGACCACCCTATTGTCAGAGACTGAGGAAAAGAAGACAGTAGATGATGTGAAGGGGTTTTAAGATGAAGAAAAGGGGGAAAGAGGGAGTTTATGGTGAATGGCTGCAATTTTCTTAGTAAATTAAGAGGCCAAATTCTCTGCTAAGAGTAGTGGTGGGAGGTGAGGTGTGGGAGGCTGGAGGAAAGAAGGTTTGGAATAGCTTCTGTGGGGAGGGAGGTAAGGCATCAATTAGGGAGAAACCAAAAGATTGCCTTGCTGCTAGGAAAGCCGGATTCAGATTAGATGATGTGACTGGTTGTGTAGCCAGGTAGCACAATTGTGTGACTTCCTCCAGCTCCACTCCTCAGCAGATGATGAGGACCAGAGGCGTCAGATGGTAGCTGTCATTTCAGGTTAGGATCTGGCATAAGATAATTGACCTCAGGAAAAGGGTGGAAGAACTCTAGAGTAGAAGACAGGCCATGGAGTTGAACTGATGAACTCAAAAAGCTACAAGGAAATAGATTTTGGGAAGGGAAGAAAGTGAAGTGAGAGGACTTAGGATAGGGATTATTATATTTTTTATTTTTTAAATTTTGTTTATTTAACATTATTTATTTTTATATTTTATTTTTGACATTGACAAAATGGCAGTCCAGTGAAGCCTATGGATACCTTTGAAGAATGGTTTTAAAAATACATAAAATACATAGGAGTACCCAGGAAACAAATAATATTGAAATGTAGTTATTAAAATATTTTTTCAGAAAGTACACAGATCCCAGGTTTAGGAACCCTGATTTAGAATACTTTAGTAATAACCACTCACATCAGTCAATCAGGAAACATTTATTAAATACTTACTATGTACTAGGCCCTGGGGATTTAGCAATTTATAGTTTATAAAGCACAACCATCCTATGAAATATGGAGGAAAATATGAATATACCCATTTTACAGATGAGATAATAAGCTTCAAGAAATTTAGGTTGTGTTATGTAGCATCGAGTGCTGGATTTTTTTTTTTTGTATCAGAGGAACTGTGTTCAAATCTTGACTGCTACTTACTTGCCCTTGCACAAGTCTTAACCCCTTCATCTCTTTTGTGGAAGCATATTAAAAACCTCCTTTTTAGTTTCTCTAGAACATTAAAAAATTTTTTCTCTAACCTAGCATCCTTTCCAGACTTTTCGCTTTAGAAAAATAAGAACAAAAGCTCTCTCCATAAGGTCGCTCTTCAGGAAACAGTTTAAGGATGATAAGCTAATTTAACTCTTTTCTATATAAAATCATTGCTTTCTGGGCTAAGATATACCACCCAAGGGAAGTTCCTTCCTCCACTGAAAGGGAGGCACCCTTTCCACCTCTTGCCCAATTTAGATTCTACATCTAGATCTCTGGGAGGAGCCCCGTTCATATCTCATGGGAAGGAGTCCAGGAAGAACTGAACGGTGACTTGGTTCCTCAGCTATTCTGAATGTTAGCCCAGAATTGTGTTATTATATATAGTGATTTTCTTCCTCAGTGCTTGTAAACACATTACCTGAAGTCATCTAGACTATGCCATGGTGAATATATCACCAAGTTAAAAATGCCTTGGATATAGATGAATAATAAGATTAATAGTTTCTGACAAAGTTGAGGCTAAAATTGCATACAGTATTGGTACTGATAGTGTTTTCTTCAACACTTGGTTTTCTTCATCTATAAAATGAGAGAATTGGACTAGATCAATGACATCAAATTCAAATAGAAACATATCTCTGGAGCCGCATGTTGACTTAGAAAATAGCAAATTATCACTATCTTTGTTGTATTTATCTTTCTTTTGTTTAACATTCTCCAATTATACTTTAATCTGATTTCTGCTTTTGTGGACCTCACTTTTGACATCTCTGGACCAGATCATCTCTAAGGTCCTTCCTGATTTTAAGTGCCTGGTTCTAGGACTTCTGTGGTCATTGTTGTTGACTCTCTTCAGTCATGTCCAACTCTTCATGACTCTATTTGGAGATTTCTTGGCAGAAATACAGGAATGGTTTGCCGTTTACTTCTCCAGCTCATTTTATAGATGAGGAAACTGAGGCAAACCAAATGACTCGCCCAAGGTCACATGGTAAGTGTCTGAGACCAGATTTGAGCTCAGCAAGATAAGCCTTCCTGACTCTAGGCCTGGCACTCTATCTGTTGTGTCACCTTGCTGCACACATAGCTATTACATGGCAAAATTGATACTCAGACTTGGGTTTTTCTCCAAGTGCTTCCAGTCCTACATTTTTAACAACTTCTTTTCCCCCAATTAGCAAACACTTGTTTTTCCTCCCTCAAATGCCTAATAATGAAACAAAAACAAAGAAAAGAAAAACAGAACTTTTCTACAAGTTTGGATCATCAAGCAAAACAAATTCCCACAATGGCCATGTTCAAAAATATATCTCATTCTGCATCTTGAATCGATTACCTCCTTGTTGGAAAGTAGGTAACAGGTGCTTTCACTAGTTCTCTGGATTGGTAGTTGGTTATTGGAAAGTAGGTAACAAGTGCTTTCACTAGTCCTCTGGATTGGTAGTTGGTTATTGGAAAGTAGGGAACAAGTGCTTTCACTAGTCCTCTGGATTGGTAGTTGGTTATTAGAAAGTAGGTAACAGGTACTTTCACTAGTCCTCTGGATTGGTAGTTGGTCATTGGGTGGTTCAGATTTCTTAAGGCTTTGACAGTTGTTTGTTTTTACATGATTGTTATTTAGAAATTTTTTTCCTGATTCTGCATGCTTTGCTGTGCCCCAGTTCATACAAGGCTTGCTGGATTTCTCTATAACCTTCCTTTTCATCATTTTGTATGGCTCAGTAATAATCCATTATGTTTATATACTGTAACTTGTTCAGCCAATGCCTATTTGACACACCCCATGCACTTTCTGGTTTTTTCCATCACAAAAGAGTTTCTATAAATATGTGTGTACATATGGGTCCTTTTCCTCTTTCTTAGAATGAAGTAAGTTGTGGTGATGTTCTGGGCATACTTTCAGATTGCTTTTCAGAATGACAGATCAATTCACAGGCCCACCTCTAGTACATCAGTGTGCTTTTATCCCCCTCTAGCCTTGCCAGCGTTTGTCATTTTTTGTTTTTGTCATCTTTGCCAATCTAATGGCTATGAAGAAGAGTTAGAGTTGTTTTAATTTGCATTTGTTTAATTTTCAGAATTTTTGTTTTACATAACTCTTGATAATTTGGACTTTTTCCTTTGAAAACTACCTATTCATACCCTTTACCATCATCTATTGGGGAATTTCTCTTGTGCTTGAATAGGCTCTATATAGGTGGGAAGTGAGACATTTATTGGAGAAAATTGGTGCAGTTTTTTTTCCAGTTAATAGCACTTTTGTCATGTTTACTGACATGGCTATTTATTTTTTGTTGTTTGTTCAGTTGTTTCAGTCTTGTCTGACTTCATGACACCATTTGGGGTTCTCTTTCCTGGAATCCTTCTTCATTTCCTTCTCCAGCTCATTTTACAGATAAGGAAAATGTGACAAACAGGTTGAAGTGACCTGACCAGGGGCACATAGCTAGTAAGTATTAGAGACCAGATTTGAACTCAGGTCTTACTGACTCCAGGGTTGGTACTCTATCCATTGCTGTCCTTAGACAAGATATAGATAAGATTGGAGAAAATCAACAGAGGGAAGGCAAGAATATTAAGGAGGAGCAGGAATACCTCTTGTTGAAGATAGGATTTTAATTGGGACTTGAAGGAAGTGAGGGAAGTCAGGAGGTGAAGATAAGGAGGGGTGAACAATTTGAAGTATCTTCTAAATTACTAAATGGATGATCTGTAGGGGCTGCCTCCATT
>CM053769.1:691762779-691787358 GCA_028658325.1 Potorous gilbertii | reverse complement strand
CTGATAAAAATATTGAAGAACCATAAAATGTAATGTTGGGGAACCTGCAAAGAAACAAATAGGCTAATATAGAATTATAATCATTGATGATATTTTGGTGGTGTTACCATCTTTTAGGAAGACAACATGGAAATACACAAGAGTTACAATAAGCCCTTCCATATTTATTATAACTCCATGCTTCTACTAAGACTGTGTTCTAAGGGAATTATGAAAAAGGTTGTATCTGAATAAAAACACTTATAACTGCTTCATTTGTGGTAGTGGAAAATGGGAAGTAACCTGTATGGTCATTCTTTAGGGAGTGACAAATTCTTCATGTTAATGTAATATTATTATTCCACAAAATGGAACATATGTAAAATATATATGAATGTAGAAAGATTTATATAAAATGATACATTGTAGAAGAAGTAGAATTCAAAGGACTAATATTCACTGATCATGATTGTAGAAAAATGACAGCAAGAAAACTAATTTTGTAAGTTCTCATAGAAAAGATAACAGAAAGGGACAGAGAATAAATAAATTATTGTTTGTTTTTTCTTTGATAAAGATGGACATAGTTTGGGTTTTATTTGATATCTTGTTTGATTTTTATTTAATCATATTTGGTGGGATTTCTTAAACTTGTTATACAAAGATGAAACAAATGCAATTTTAGTTTGATATGCTAGACTGGAAGCTCAGAGAGGGCAGACTAATTCTGTCCTGTATCTTACAAATACATAATGTTGTAGGCAGCATAGTAAATGTTTCTTGAATGAATGAATGAAAAAAGTCTGGATAAGAGCAAGAGCATCAAATTGTGAGTCAGAAGACCTGATTTCCAAGTATGATTTGGCCATTAACTAGTCATGTAGCCATTGGCTAGTGATGTAACATCTCTGTGTTTTAGTTTCCTTATCTCTAAAACAAGGGTAACAATATTGGCTCAGCCTGTCTCAAAAAGTTGTGAGAATCAAATAAGATTATTATTAACGGTAATAGGAACAATAACAAACATTAATGTAGGGCCCACAATATGCCAGGTACTATGTTAAACGTTTCACAAATATTATCTCATTTGAAGTGAGAAGCAGGTGCTGTTAATTTCCTCATTTTACCGATGAGGAAACTAAGCCAATAGAGGTTAAGTGACTTGCCTGCGATTGCAGAACTATTATGTGTCTGAAGTAGGATTTTAATTCAGATCTTCCAGGCCTGGAGCTCTATTCACTGGGTCACCTAACTTTATGAAGTTGTTTTAGAAACTGTAAACCATTATGGATATGTAAGACAATAATGTTAATAAAAATAATTAATAATATAAACTAGGTTAATATGTTGTTATCACGTAAAGGACACAGATAGAACTGGTTTAGCCACAAACCTTCACTTGACAGATGTGGAGACAAATTCAGAGAAGTTATGTGACTTTGGAGACTGATTTATTCAATGAGTAATAATAAATTATTTTTTTTGCATGTAAATGTTTGTAAGTGGATATTTTCAAATTGTTCTCTATAATGTATTAAACATTTTTTGGCAGTCTTTTTTATATTAATTATTTATCAAGCTTTTGAAAATATTTTTTCTTTATTAGCATTCATTTCCCAATATTTGACAGAGGGGAGAGGTGGGGGTGGGGTGGAGACACCAAAACAAAGAACCCCAACCAGTAAAGCAACTTCGCGTCCCACTGATAGCAGCAATCCCCCTCTCCGCTGAGAGAAGATCCTTCATCCTCTATTCTCTAAAACCAAGATGGCTCACCTGTGATTGATCTGAATTTATCTGCCCTTTAGTGCCATTTTCATTTGCATTTTAAGCCATTCCACATATCCTCTTTCTTCACTCTGTTCATACAAGTATTCTTATTATTTTTTCTTATGAATTCCTTACATGTTAATAATATTCCATTTTATTTATATACCACAATTTGTTCATCTATTCCTTAGACCAGACACCCATTTTGTGGCTTTTTTTCCTGCCTCACAGTGTACTGCTATGCATGTTTAGGTACATGGGAGTCCTTTCTTTTTGTCAGTAACCTTCTTGGGGTACATACCCAATAATGGGATGTCAATTCTTTTTAACAATGCAATTAAAACTTGTGGATTAGTAGGATCCTAATTAAGAGGGTTACATTTATTTTTACTGATGGGGTGGTGGTGTTGCATGTCAGAAAATTCTCCTTTGATCTTACAAAGCTGTACATAGACATAAGGTTTTTACAATGGCAATATTTCATTCTAAAATAGCACCTTAGACCAGTTTGTTAAGATGACGAATTCTCTTTGATCTGGTTAGCTGGGGAAAAGGAACAGTTTTGATTTGCTTACCTGATACTTTCTTCAAAAAGAGGGGGAAAGAAACTTAGAAGAAGATGGGAAAAACAGAGAAGAAATGAAAAGTACTTAGAGGGGAAAGCAAGGTCAGAGTATGAAGCTATGAAACGTAATCATTTTCCCCAAGAATATCATTTCCCAAGAATATTTGTATGGTTTGAGCTAGGGACTTAGTGGGTGGCATTGGCTTTCAGAAGTCCCATTCCTTTGATTTGGACTTTGAAAATCTACCAGATATACTCTGAAGTTGCCTGATTCTTCTAGAACTTTCTCTGAAGATGGAGTGCTGATGCACATGATCAGAAAGGTTGTCTTTGACTCAGCCATTAATGGCTGCAGCTAATTCAAAGCAGACCCTGAATGGTTTCGGGTATTTCTTTGTATATTACATCAAAATTCTTAACTTCTGTTGTTCCAAGATGATTGTTTTCATTTCTCCTCTGTTACTGTGGTCTGTAGCATCTGCTTATTGTAGTATTTTCCCCTATTTTTTCTTGTGTATGTTTTGGAAAGGAGAATGACCTAGCGGTTAGAGGGCATGGGACTGGGAACCCAAAATTCCAGGTTAGGTTGTTGGGGCTGTTCTGGATTTCCCATGTGATCTGAAAGGAAGAATTATCTTAAACCTATAATTTTCAGATTTTTTTCAACCTGCAATTCTTTTTCTTTGAATCTATTTCTACTCATCCTTGTTTTTTACACACACACACACACACACACACACACACACACACACACACACACACACACCCACACACACACACACACACACACCCTTCAATATCTTATGGTCTGTTCAGATTTCCCCCTTTTCTTTACAGTAGACTGACTAAATCTCTGTAATTTTCTTGGAATTACCCTGAACCCTAAGAATTGTACCCTATTTTGGAAGAACAATTATTTAAACTGTTTGTACCTTAGTTTTCTCCATCTTTAAAATTGTGAGTGTGAGTATAAATGGGTCAGATGAGTCATTCTCTGGGAGGAGACTTATGATAGCACAATTAATGTGATAGAGGAGAGGTGCACTTCTATTGTGGGGAGGAATCAAGGTGGAGATGTAATGGTGATTGGGAACTATTCTGTCAAGGTAGATCAGACCAGGCAACTATAATTGAACAGATGACCTGAGAGAGCGTTGGAAAAGGATTAAGACCATAGTTTCAGAGGTAAATAAAAACAGCCTGGTTGACTGCTTCTGGTATAGCAATGGCAGTATCAAGAAGAGTAAAAATCTCATGAATTTGAACAGAGATGAATTGAAATTCATGATAATTTGACCAAGCTAGCCTGAAGTTCTTTTTTGCAATAACCAGAGAATCAGGTGAGCACATCAGTAAAATAGACAAAACTTCAGGGGGAAATGTTAACTCTGGATACAGAGTAGAAAGACTCAGATGATATTGAGTCAAGTCCTAGCTAGGTTCCTTGCTTATGACCCTTTTAATTATGGATAAGTCACTTTAACTCTATGAACTTCCTTTTCCTTTTCTGTAAAGGATGTGGTCGTACCAGACAATTGTTTAGATCTCTTTTGGTTTTCTGATTCTGTGAACCTCTTTATTTTTGTGGTTCATACATATCTTGGGCACCTAAAATAAAGGAAAAAAGTATTTATTCAGTGAATTGAATACTCATGAATGTCAAGTTTGATTTATCTCCACATGTTCTCTATAATATTTTCTGACAACTGTATAAAGAAGTATATTAACATTTCATTAACTTCACTGAGTCAGGATATGATAATATTTATGTGAAACATCATGGTGCTTATGGTACAAAATCACCCCTAGGTAGATTTGGAGTTGCTAAACAATTTCTGGAATGGTAGATTTTGAAATGATTATTGAAAATATTTTATATATTTTTCCAATTATGTATAAAATAATTTTAAAAATTCACTTTTTTGAGATTTTGAGTTCCAGTTTCTTTCCCACTCTCCTCTCATCCCTCCTTGAGAAGACAAGCAATTTGATATGAATTATACATGTGCTGTCTTGCAAAACATATATCCATATTAGCCATGTTGTGCGAGAAAACATGCCAGGAAAAGAAAGTAAAAAAGTATACTTTGATCTTCATTCAGACTCTATTGGTTCTTTCTCTGGGGGTGGATAGCATTTTTCATTTTAATTCCTTTGGAATTGTCTTAAATCACTGTATTGCTGAGAATAGCTAGGTCATTTACACTCTATCATTGTACAGGATTGCTATTACTGTGTACAATGTTCTGGTTCTGCTCACTTCTCTTTGCATCAGTTCATATAAGTCTTGCCAGGTTTTCTTGAAACTATCCTGCTTATTTAAAAGTATTTAATACATTTTACAAATATATATCCTTGCATAAACAAATTCTGTACTGTAATTATAGTATCTCTAAAATTGAAAAAAATTTTTTCTTTTCAGTATTACTTCACTGTTCTCTTTGGACACGAAGGTCAGAAACCACTAGAGCTCCGATGTGAAGAGGAACATGAGGGTAAGGAGTGGATGGATGCCATTCATCAAGCTAGGTATAACCCTCTTCTTTACTTGTTTTGGAATTAATTTAAAAATAATTATGTAATTTGTTTGAATGTTACCATTAGGGATAAAGGGGTCTTAATATCAATTTTAAGAAAATGTTGCTACTAAATATCCATCACTTTGGTCAAGTGTGTTATGATTGGTGGGCCTTTCTTTGATTATGTCCTGCCTGGAAGTATCCAATAAGACTGATGGTCATTGAGCTATTCAAGAGAATGGTCAACTTCATTCTAAGAGATGTGAGGAAAGTGGAAAAGGAGTCATTTAGGCCACAAGTCATCTATTCAAGTAAAATATGTGCAGATAGAAGTGTCCTTCTCTTCTATCTAATCAGTCACCAAGTCCTTCCAAATGGCTATCATATTCTTGCTTCTTTAGTTTCACTGCCAGCAGTCTAGTTCAGGTCTTCATTATTTCATGCCTGTTATTGCTACACAAAATTCTTACTAGATTCCAGGCTTAAAATTAATATTGCTGAACATTGTTGCCAGACTTACCTATAAGTAACACTAACACAGTACACTATGATTATGTTTTGGTCGTTGACATGTAATAATTATGTATGCATGGAGTGCAAATTCATCTCCTTTCTAAAGAGAGAATGAAAAGACTGATGGAGTGCTTATCTCTTCATAGAATTTGTGTTGGAAAGGACCTTAGTTTCCATTTATTCCAGCCTGTATCCAAAAAGTAATACCCTCTACAGGGCATAAAGGTACCAGTGAAGGGAAGAGATTATCTCCAAGGCAGCCCATTTCACTTTTAGGGAACAGAATTGCGGAGTTTTTCTTGACATGGAACCTAACTTTAAATCTTTTCAATTTCCACTTATTGTTCATTAATTCTAGCCTCTGAGTGATCTTATCAGTTTCTGTGGATTCAATTATTTCTATGCTCATGCTTTCCAGATGTGTACATGGCGCCCTAATCTCTCGCCTGACGTAGTCTTCCCTCAGCAGCTGCTTACTGGAGATTTACCTAATATCTTAAAAGCAATGTGTCCCAAATAGAACTCATGAGCACTTCTTTGGACATTTGTACCTAGGAGTTGAGATTCCATGCAGAAGCAGGAGCCAGTGCCCCCACTGGGTATCCTGCCACCCCCAACCACCTGGAAATATCTCCTGGGAAGCGCATTGCTGACAAAAGCAGCTCACCCTCCAGCAGCAGCCCTGCCATCTGCAGCTACATTTCCTTCTTGCTTCCCCCAGGCAGCCAGCTACGATTGCCCCCAACGGTGACCATCACAGCAAGGGTAACAGGAGTTCAACTCTTGGTTGTGCCATTACTGGTAGCTTCCATAGTGAGACTAAATCCAGTCTCATAAGTCCTTGTCAGGAGTCCCAGCAAATGCAACCAATATTACTAGCAGAAGTTCAAGTCCCTGACACTGGGGGATGATCAAGCCCCAAACCAGGGTAACCTTGAGCATGATCAATTCAGTGAGGGGTTGTAGTGGGGCAAGTCTGCAAATTTGTTAGTGTTGTTTAGTCTGTCAGTCATGTCCAACTCTTCGTGACCCCATGGACCAACTGTCCATAAGGCTTTCTTGACCTAGATATTGGAGTAATTTGCCATCCAGTGGATCCATTTTTCAGGTAATCAGAAGTTAAGTGACTTGCCCTGGATCACACAGCTAGGGAGTATTCGAGACTGGATTTGAACTCAGGTTTTCCTGACTCCAAGCCCAGAGTTCTTTGCATTGAGCCACATTCAGCCTCAGTTTGGAAATTTGGAAATAGTTGAGCCTAATTGAGATTGTAAAAAAAAAGATAAGGAAAACTAACTGAACACCAAGCTAATTTAACATTAAAATGTAATTGAGTCAGTCAACAAGCATGTATTAAGTGCCTAAAGAAATCTGAGGCCACCATTACTTTGTTTTTTTGTCTATTTGTTGCTAGTAATTTTTCATTTCATAACTGTCTGAGAGATAGTTCCATTGTACAGATAAGGGTGGTCCTATAAGATGTTGGGATTAGGCAAAACGCTTTTGTGAGCTTATCCAAAAGAGTGGCTGTGATGTTAACTCTTAGTAAACAGCATCTTAAGTTATGGCCTATAAGTCAAATAATTTCCTCCTGGAAAAAACAAGTAAACAAATTAGAGCTTATTATCTTTCTCCTCAAACCCAGCCACCTTCTGAACTTCCTTATTACTTATCAAACGCACCACATCCTCACAGTCACTTGGGTTTATAACCTATTATCCTTGCTTTTGGTGGTTGTTCAGTTGTTTGAGTTGTGTCTGACTCTCTGTCACTCCATTTGGGGTTTTCTTGGTAAAGATATTGGAGTGGTTTGCCCTTTCCTTCTCCAGCTCATTTTACAGATGAGGAAACTGAGGAAAAAAGGTTAAGTGACTTGCCCAGGGTCACACAGCTATAAGTGTCTGGGGTCAGATTTGAATTCAAGTCCTTCCAAACTCCAGGCCTGGCACTCTATCCCCTGAGCCACCTCCTGACTCTTGACATATCTTGTTTTCTTATTTCTAGTTCCACAGCATCTCTCCTTACGTTCCCTGACACAGATGTCACTCTGCTTTAGGCCTTTCTGTCCTCTCACCTGGAATATTTCAGTAGCCTCCTAACTGGCCTCCCCTGCATCAATTCCTTCTCCATTTGCATTCTATCCTCCATGCAGCTGCCAAAGATATTTTCCTAAAGCGCAGGCCTGACTATGTCAGACTCAAACATTGCCTTCTCCAAAAGCTGCAAGGGCTTCTTATTACCTCCAGGATCAAATATAAATACTTCTCTCTGACATTTAAAACTCTTTACTAGCCTGGCCTCTTTCTACCCTTCTAGCCTTCTTATACATTACTTCTCTCCACACATTTCATAGTCCAGCCAGCCTGACCCTCCTTCTGTCCCTCACATGAGATACTCTGTCTTCCCTCTTCTTGCTTTTGTAGTACCTGTTCTTCATGCTTGGATTCCTTTCCATTCTCACCTCCCCCTGTTCATACACCTAGTTTGTACGAAGTCTTCCTTCAAGACTGAGAGGCTACCTTTGGCAGAAGGACTTTTCTTGTTCCCTCATTCCCAAATGCTAGTACCTTTCCTGCAAAACCAAAGGTTCCTAATTTTATTTATTTTTTGAGTCATGTGTCCTTTTGCTAAACCAGTGAAGTCTTAAATGCATAAAATGAAATACATGGGATTACAAAGGAAAGCAATTATATTGAATAAAATCAAGTTCATAGACCGCAGGTTAAGAACCCCTGCTTTCAGGTTACCTTGCAGCTGCTCTGTATTTATCTCATAGGTGCCTATTTCTCAACATGTTTTCTTCCCTCCTAGGACGTAAGCTCCTTGAAGACAGAGACATTTTTTGGCTTATTTCTTTGTGTTCTTAGCGATTAGCCCAGCGTCTGGTGCCCAGTAAGCACTTAATAAAAGCTTGTTGATTGATTCCCTGTGACAGCCCTTCAAGTACTTGAAAAGAGTCATGATATCCCCCCTGAGCTTTCTCTTTTTCAGGCTAAACATTCCACATTCCTTCAACTGAATCTATTATGGCATGTACTCAAGGCCTTCACCATTGTGGTTTCTTTCCATTGGAGACTCTCCAGCTTACAAGTATCTTTTCTAAAATGTGATGTCCAGAACTGAGCACAGTCCTCATGATCTGGTGTAACCAGGGCAGATTAACCTTCTGCACCCCGACATCCCCCCCTCCTCCAGGAAGCTAGGCTTTCCTTAATGTAGCCCAAGATCTCATTAGCTTTTGGTTACTATATTACCTTGATGAATTATATTCTAGAATATATTATTAAATGAATGGTTTATAATTATTTAGAAAAGAAAGCAATGATTACTAAGATAACACAGCTTAATCAGGAACTAATTAGGTTAATGCAGACTAACTTCATTTCCTGAACTGTCAGTCAGGCAAATTTTATACACACACACACACACTCTGACTCTCTCTCTCTTTCTCTCCATACATGTGTGTATTATAAAATATACCTGGATTTAGGTGAAGTGTCTGATTAAATATCTTAGATGGCCTTTATGCATAGATGAACATTGATGAGATGACAGTGTAGTTCAAAGCATTCAGAACTGACTGAATGGGCAGACTCAAAAAGTAGTACTTTAAGGGATCAATTTCAGGGAGATCTCTCTGCTGAATTAGTGGCCTGGGCACATTTTTTGAGGAGATCTTGTGTTTAATATTTGTATCAACAGCTTGCTTATCATCTTTGCAGATGACATGAAGCTGAGGGAGAGCCATTGTCGTAGATGACAGTCAGGATCTGTATAGACTAGAATGATAGCTTGATTCTAATATGCTAAAATTTAATAGAAATCAGTATAAAGTCACATTTGGGCTAAAAAGAAATCAATTGCAAAGGAACAGTTTAGGTAGCTAGATAATGGTTCATGTGAAAAGAGATCTGAGGAACTTACTAGTAGACTGAGAGTTCATGGCTCTTCTCCTGTCCCAATCTAATGAGAGCTTGAGTTGCATTCAGGGAGGCATGGTGTCCCAGATCAGTGAGAAGGTAGTCCTAATGCGTTTTCCCATGGTCTTATCAGATCTAGTCTGTTGTGTTCAGTTCTGAAGGCAATGTTCAAGAAAGGACGTTAGACATTGGAAAATATCCAAAGGAAGGTGATAGACTTTGAAGTCATACAATAAGACAATTGGCTGACTGAGGTAAGGATGTGTAGCATAGAAGAGAAGAGGCTTGGGGAGGAAGAACCGATAACTGTCTTCAAGAGTTTGGAGGATTGTCATGTATAAGAAGAGTTAGACTTTTTTTTAAGCTGAGCTAGCAACACTGGATAGAAGTTATGGAGAGACAGAGTTTAGCTTGACAGAAGGGAAGCTTTTAACTTTTAACAGTTCAGAGGTAGAGTGGGCCATGACAACAAGTAGTGAGCTTCACTTCACTGGAAATTGTCAAGCACTTGTCAGAGATGGTGTAGAAGATGCTGCTATTGCAGTATGTATGTGTTGAACTAAGTAGCCTCGGAAACTACATCTGTCTTTGTCTCTAATCCTGTGAAATTATAGAATAAGATACAGGAATGGTGAGGGGAAGCTGTCCTATCCTTCTCTTTAATGGACTGTCAGCTGTCTGGTAGTATATTCCCTCTCAGACTCTCAAGACCTCCATCCCTGGGTTGATTGTGAAACCTGAGGGGAGGCTCAACATGACCCTTCATATCCAAAGTTTGGGAACTGCTGGCTTTACACTAAACTAGCTCTCATTCCGATTCCCCAAGCAATGACTAGGATTGAGGTCAAAGATAAGGCTTTTGAATTTTCATTAACAGAATAGCAGAAATAATTCCACCCCTCAGTTTATAAGGTATATATTGCTCACTGTAGCCTATCAATCGATCAGTCAACAAGTATTTGTCAGGTACCCACTGTTGTGCCAGGCAATGGGGATATTAGTGAAAAGAATGAAACAAAACATACTCGCGAGGAGCTCACATTCTAATAGGGAAGACAACAAGGGCATGTGTAGATACAGACTAAATATAAAGTGAATAAACACAAATACATACAAAGTAATGAAATACAAGTTAGGTTTAGTTTTGGACTTTTTTTTAGAAGATAAAGTTACATTTTAATATAGGAGAAAAGACACCCAAATGCCATCCAGTGGCTCAGATGTCCTTCAGACTGGCAGGAGGTCTGGGACCCATGGATTCTCTGCCCTACTACTTACACCATTCAAGAGGGGGCAGTAGAGATGATGGGCACAATTTCCCTCCTTTCACAGAAAAATCCAGAAAGGCTGGGAAAACTACGATGATACTAAGGAGTCATATTGTTTTCTGGTATTTCTTAGAGTCTCTCCACATTCATTTTACCACTAAATCCATGTTGGACTTTAGAGCTAGTCTGCAGGAGTGCTAGAGTAAGGTGGGTATGATTGCTGGAAGGGTGAAGAGGCAGGCACATAAGGGATGGGCCAGGCTAGACCAGAGGTGCATGTCCCACAGGGACCTGCTAGGCCAAAGGAGGGAAGTACATTGGAAAGCATTAGGGAGAGAAAAGGGGGCTCTCTAGTCCCTGGTTAGCATTTTGGGGGCATCTACAAAGGTTTAATGCAGAAGAGAGTGCTTGAACGGTATCCTAAAAGAAACCTGAAACACAAATAATAACATGTCCTATGTATTGACATGTGACAGAGGGCAACATTGACATGGACACTTCCAGAGAAGTGTCATCAGCTTTTGAGGATCAGAGTCCTTTCATGGGCTCTGTAACTACACAGAACTGATTCTGTATGGATGCACAATCCTTAAAAGATGAGGAAGGATCCCAACCACTTTTTCAGAAGAGTGTGAATCCATCTCTCTCTTTTTTGGTATATGTCCCAGAACACACACACATGCCAACTAGTGAAAGCGTTCCAAAACAAAAACCATTATAGTTTCATTCTTAAACTACATAGAGAAAGATTCATTATAGCTAAAGGCACAGTAATAAATTGTAGGACACAGAGAATATGATATCCATTCAACTATCTCTTTCTGGAGTTTGTATGGAGAAACCACTCACAAATTAGGCATGTTTCTACATGCACACACACAATGCCTCATGTGTCATAGTATAACTGCAAAGGTGGGGGAAAACCACAGCTTTGTGCTGTGACTTTACCCCATGATGTTATTGTCATTGTATAGTTAGAAATGGAAATATTACTTATTTGAAATATTCATGCTTCCTTCTTTGAGGTACTAATGTACTATGATGAAAGACAATTCAAAATTCTTTTTTTTGTCTTGCAGGCCACAGATTCATGTGATAACAAACTGGAGTGTGTTTCTTTTGAAAGACTTCTTTTAGGAATTTCCAGTGTTGTAAATTTGACTGTTAGATGTGATCTGAACTTTTCAACCTGTAGCAAGTGATAACCCAAGAAACTGTCCTCATTTAATGTTGTGTTTAAAAACGATATAAAATTTTTTTTAGCATTATATTTAAAATGACATTTTTTTCATTGGAATAGTGCTGTCGATGCTGCAGAAGAAAAACAGAATACTTGCTATCCCCAAAGGCCTCTTGCCAGTTTCTGTCTCTTCTGTCTCTGCTTGAGTCATATCACCATATGAAGTTCCATTCTCCAGCATTTCTGCCCATCTTTGTGTGCTGCTTCATTTAAGACTTGGCTCAAAAAAATCCCTCCAAAATTCGTCTCCTACAAATCTCATTTTATTTTGCTAACTTTTGTGTTCCATATTTACCCTGAACACTTGCCTGAGAATAAGGGATACTGAGTGCAAGTCGATGTTTTCCTGGTAGTGATCTCAGAAAAGTCACTTAAGTTTACTGGGTCTCAGTTTTGTCATATATGAAATGGGAATGATGTTAATCCTGCCTACATCATAGAATTGTGGGTTCAAATGAAGTAAACCACCTACAAACTCTTTGTCAACTGATACATACTCTACGTAATATGAGATATTGTTATTTTCATCATTAAAAATGATTAGATTTGGAAGGTATCTTAAAGATTCTAATCTTGGACAAGTTAAGCCAGTTAAGCTTGACTTTTTTTCATTTGCAAAATAAAAATTTGAAATAGAAGGTCTTTAAAGTAGCTTCCAAGTCTAAATTTATGATTGTATTATCTTTGGGAAACTCCTTCATTTTAGTAGATGAGGAAACTGAGTCTGAGAGATAAAGTAATTTGATTAGAGTTATATAAATAATAAGGAACAGAACTGCAATTTCCAATTGGATCATTCCCCCCCAAATCTACTGTTCTTTTAATGACATCATTCTATTCTTCATAGTTGTTCAGTTTTGTTGGACTCTTTGTTACTCCATTTGGGGTTTTCTGGGCAAAGACACTGGAATGGTTTGCCATTTCCTTCTCCAGCTCATTTGACGGATGAGGATATTGAGACAACAGGATTGAATGACTTGCCCAGGGTCATACAACTAGTAAATGTCTGAGGTCACATTTGAACTCGGGTCTTCCTGACTCTAGGTTTGGTGCTGTAGCCTCTGAGCCACCTTGCTTCTTATCCTGTACTTATTCACGATTTTATTCTATAATTGCTTCAAGTATTTTAATCTCCTGCATTCCTTAAGGACTACTTTCTACCTCTCTTGTCACAGAGTACTTAGCTCAGTTCTAGGCCCACTATCTGTGCTCAGGAAACACCTGTTGTATAAATGAGAGGCAAGCAGAGATATGATCCATGTAGTTTATTGTTTTAATACTACCCTGGACAATAAACTGGGTCATCTGATTTGGCTAGAACAGCTCATATATAATAATTTTGCTTTCTCTCCGTAATACTTATCATTAACCCTAAGAAAGAGAAATCTGATTTAAATTTTTTTTACCAACCCTAATTCTTCAACACTCTAATGAATCAATGGTCTAATCAGTGGAATGACTTCTTTGTTTGGTGCAAATCACAGACCATCTGTGCAAGAATCCTGTGTGATTCTTGTTCATGCCTTTCTATCAGTATTTCAGAGACTACTCAATGCATGGGAAGGCTTCTTCTAGGTCTTTTATAATTTAAGAAATACAAATATAATTACTCATTTGTCCCTCTTTTTGTTTCTTTAACTCAATTTGTCCCTATTTTGGTGTCTTTTATGCAAACAAAATATTTTCTAGCTCTTTCCCACAATTTATTGCATTACATAATTTTGTTAAAATTATATTAAAAAGTTGAGAATATAGAACAGTTCCTAGCATACTGGGGATTTGTAATTGGGAGCTACGTAGTTGTAAAATTCAGTTTATCATTACCAGTGTAGACAGCTGTATTACATTACAACCATGAGTCCTCCAGTTGTTTCTCTTTGTTATAAATTTCTCTCATAGAAATAAAACACACCTGTGCAGCATTTTAATCTCTGTACAAACCCTTTCGTTTTCCCTGTTAATTCTTTAGAGATTATATATGTGTGTACATACACATATACATACATACATGTATGTATGTGTATGTAGAATTTCCTCGGATTCTTTGGAGAATTTTAAGAGACTTCTACCATTATAAATTTATGTATAATTGCAAAAAAAAACCCTCAAAAGTCTGGGAGAAAAATTAACTATTATGTTATTAAAATCATTTTCGTCAGTTCGGTAGCATAGTGTTGTAAAGTATATGTTTACTTCTGGAAATACTCCCTAAAATTTCATTGTCCTGAAAGGATAAATTTGATATTTTAAATTGAATTCGCCATTATTGGCTTTGTTTACAACTTCGTGATATGTCATCTTGTCTGTTTTTTATTATATTGTTGGGAGGGGAGAAGTTACTTGCAACGCTGTATCTCAAACTTAGAATCTCAGTTTTAAGTAATGAAATTGCATCCATCACCCAGTAAGAAAGAAAAATAAAATTTCTTTCTGTGGGAAAACTTGATGGTTTTCAAATTTTTTCCTTTTGTAAATCTTTTTGACCCATATCACTACTCTACCAAGTAAAGATGTTCCAGAATTTTTATGGAATTGTGAGTGGAAGGAAAAGCCCAATAGACAAGAGAACAAACTTATACTGGTGATAAGTGGGGGTGGGGATAGAGGAACAAGTCAATAAGCACCCAGAAACAGTCCTTCACCGTAATTCGTCACTTAATGAGTATCATTGATTGACTCACTGTTGATGTATAAGGAGCCGATAAGAGAGTCAGGGAAAGAGGAAAGCAGTAATGACAACGTGGGAGGAAGAGGTGTGAGTAATTACTCCTACAAATGGCACCACCAAACATGTTTGGGGCATAATAGCTCTGTTTGTCAGTGCCAAAAACTGCCTTAAAACTCGCATAAGTGTGAGTTGTTTTGGTTATCTCTACTGTTATTGTTTCTGAAGATCTCAGGATATTAGAGACCTTCTAGTCTAGTTCTCAGTGAAGTTCCAGCATAAATTGAATTTATGTACCTTTAATTTCTCGAAGCCTCTATGACATGCCCAAACGTTCCAGTTTTGTTAGTATGTCAAGTTCCTATCACTACCAGTTGCATACTTCAATTCATAGCTTTTCTGATAACATTAAGTAGTATGAGAAGCTGAGACGCTAAACACTGGAAAGAAAATAACCTTGGTAAGGTAATATAATTTTTATCCTTTTGTGAAAAAAAGGACATAGGCCCATGCTTGGATTTAGTGTCTCCTTGGGAATTTTTAACATTTATGTAGACATTTCAATTTCTTATACTTGCTGCATACATGGTTTTTGTTGGTTTGAGTCTAGATGATTAAGACTCAAAGGCCACAGATTGCCATCTGTTGATTTATGACAGATGGATTCTGGGCTGGTCCTCCACCACGCAATTTCTGCAGTTCAATTTCGCTATTCTCTCCTATGAAGCAGAGATAACATAGGTGATATCTACATTTTGCACTTGAATGCATTTTGAAATGATGAACAGACTTGGCAGAAATGCTTGGATTTTAAAATTTGCTTGTTAAATAGAATGTTTAAATTGGGGAGCGCTAATCTAGGAAATATAGTCTTTGCAAGAGTAATTCACTACTCTGCCTAATTAGTTTTACACTAAAATTCTATGTTGGAAAAAAATATCTTTCCTTGTAAAACAGTACCTACTTTTAGTAAATGTTAAGTATTGATTTGAATAAGAGCTTTCTGGCCACAGATTTCCATGCTCTAGTTCTACTAGGCACCCAAGTGCAATGCTTGTTAGGTGGTTGCGTTTTGATGTTCTCTTTCCTCATTTATCATTGCTATTTTCTCATTATGCCTGTCTTGCCATACACATAAGATATAATCGCACAGGACCAAAATAAAAAAAAATTATTCTTCATTCTAATTATTTACTCCTATACAGATAGAAATTGTGATGTATCTGTTTACAAACATTTTAGTACTGACTCAGAACATGGAAATGATTAAACTAAATTATAATTCAAGATTCAGTGCATAATTCTTAAGTTTAGCTCTGGGCATGTTATCTTCACTTTACTCATTCCCATCAGGTTTAATTTTGTAAAGAGACTTTATAGATCATTTATCCCCAAATACCAGGCAGGCCTGGAGAAGTGGAGACTTACCCTTGGTCAAATAGTGGAGATATGATTGCTGAACTATTAGAGGCAAAACGCCCAAGTGTCCATTAATTTGACCACAAAGTATGGACAGTAGTAATGGAGACAGTATTCAAGAGGCCACAAAGTTATGTAATAAATAGATATTCAGAAGACATCTTACTTTTCCTCTAGCATCCAAGGCCCAGGTTGTGGACACAGCCCATGGGGTTTAACTCAAAAGGAATGCCAGCCAAAGTGAAGAGGTGATTTACTTGGTTTTAGAAAGAAAATAGTAGATCTTATAAATGGAAGAAGAAATAGTCAAAATTTACAAAGAGAAGCAAATATGTTTAACAGATTATGAGAAAATTTTAAATTAGCCATTTCCTTATTAAAACAGAAAGTAATTCTTTGCATTTTTGGCTCACATTATAAAATTATAGTTTAGCTAGGAAGTAAATTTAATGGGTCTCAAAACACTTTGTATTTCCCTTAGGCAATTAATAGACTCTTCTATGTATTAGTAGTTTGTGGAAAAATATATCACTTCCTTTATTACAATATCACCTGGGCTACCCATTCTCAGTCCTGGGTCCCCTGCCCCCCAGATTTACTATCCCCAAGTTCAGGGGATGCATTCACTCAGCACCATAGTTCTTGAGCACCTACCAATGTATTCACTTTTATTTTGGTCAGTCAGAGGACACAGTTAGTTAAAAATAAAGACATTTAATGATGTAATTCAGCAAATAAAGTCACAGTAGAATGTTCCTTCCACAAAATTTAGGCATATTGTTCCCATAAATACACTGTCAGTATGGAGAGTACTTGTGCATAGGGAGAGCATACATTAGGAGTAGGTGGATGTAGGGAACATGGATAACCAAGACATATTTGTAAGGGAACAACTTTTGCCCCCATTGCTTTAGGTCTACTGATGTCTTCTGGTGACACCATTGCACGGCTCCTACTAGACCTGTTCATCACTGGATGCAATATCTACAGACAACTGTTGAACATATTATATCAGCTTTTCTCAGATAATATCATGGTGGCAGCATACCGTGTTCCCAGCTTCTGTACCCATTTCTTTAGAGCCACTGCCATATATCTCAGATCTCATTCCTGGAGTAAAATGATTAGAACTTCTCTCTTTTAAGGAGAGAGAGAGAGAGAGAGAGAGAGAGAGAGAGAGAGAGAGAGAGAGAGAGAGAGAGATAGCTCTTTGGGTATAATCACTACCCATAGCTAATAAATATCAGTGAGTGCCATGAACTAAGATAAAGTATTTTCTTTTAGGTTCCTATGTCTGAGCGCAGAGCACCTGGGTTTCAGATAATTGACTAAATTAGGGTTAGACATCCCCAAGATCTTCTCTGGCTTAGCCTGCAAATGAATTTGAGCCAGATCAGAAGTTAAGCTAAGGAGGCAAGGTCATTGTTCTCTGTCTACTTAATTTAAATTTCTGCTTTTATATGTATATGCAGATATACATATATCTTATTATATCTTATTAATTATATAGAATATATAACATAATTGTATGCATAATTATATTGTGTATTATTAATATTATATTTTACTATGTTATGTTATAAACATTAATTAGAACATATATGTAAGCATTAAAATTTATTTTTTATGTGCTGCATTTTAGCCAGCATAAAACTAGTCATTCTATGTTAAATTGTAATCTGTTGAGGGCAGGAACAGTGTAATATATTTTTACCAGGCAATCAATAAATGTTTATAGAATTGTACTTGCCAAATTATTGCAATATAAAATAATTATTCAGTTTATATAGTACTAAAAGAACTAAGTGAGTATGATTAGGCTGCGAATACATGCCAAAAATGTTTACAGATGCAAAAGAGAACAAAGCCAAATAAAGGAGATTTCTTGGTTTTCTGTTACAAATGAGATGTTTGAAAATGCCATGTTTGCAACATTAGTAAAACAATATCTGAGTGACTAATAGTGTAATTTTCTCTCAAGTTATTCAGATATTCTGATTGAGAGAGAAGTGTTAATGCAGAAGTACATCCATCTAGTTCAGATCGTAGAGACAGAAAAGATTGCATCTAACCAACTCCGACATCAGCTTGAGGATCAAGACACTGAAATTGAAAGGCTTAAATCAGAGGTATTTCCCCACCTGTCAATCAGTCCCTTCTTATTGTTTCACTGTTATGCAGTCAACTCATCATTATCAGCCTGAGGATTACCCATAAGGCATGGTAAAATTCCCATGTAACTCTTCTCTGCTACAGCATGCTAGTGGTCTACGGCTCTCCTTATACTGAGTGCCAGCTAGTTTCAATGTTAGTATAAGCAAATTGTCATCGGTAAGGTAAATGTGCTTAAAAATATCAGTACATCTAATAAATTTTGAAGCCAAATAGAATTGATTTTTGGACTGTCGGGGTTTTTGTTTGGGGTGTTTTAGTTTGTTTGCTTCCATCAGTGCAGATAATCAGGAGTTGACTGTAGTTTTTTTGAATTCTGATTTACTCTTCCAAAGAGCACTCTACTGCTCTACTGTTTATGATTTCAGTCAAAATACAGATAGATAATCAGGAAAGAATCCAATTAGATTAAGAATCAGATTAAAGGGATCTGTCCCTCCCTGAATCTAATGAGCACAACTTTCTGTCCTTCATATGGGAATATAAGACAGTATATTGGCATTGTCAATGCAACTTCGATGGATGGATTTAAACAAGAATGAGTCTCCCCTTTGCCTGAGAGGTAGAAGGCTCTGCAGAGGGCCATTTGGACATGTGAGTTTCTCATACTATCTAGCCCTGGAAGGGGCCTGCATTTTGAGAATGGGGAAGTGGTGCTTTTACATCTTACAGAGCTGGGGTGATTTGGCCACAAACCAAACTCTGTTTTTGTTAAATTTCTATAATGTACCCATGGTGATAACTTAAGAGGTCCAGCCCCTAGGATTCTGAGACATATGAAAGAAGAGAAAGCTTCTCCCCTGGCCCTAGCTGGTATATGGTTGCTACATTCCTGGATCTACACAAACACTTGGGGTTCAAAAATATGCGCTCATCAAGCTAGCTGAACTGTTTCCGTTCAGCAATCTTAGAACTTTCTGACATGCACTTGTATGCCTTGATATTATGGCAGGGTATTTTTCTATTCTTTTTTTTTCAGATCTGCTAAAATACTCCCTTGCAAATCCTATTGAGGGGTTTGACTTGCTGTTCTAAGTGCATCATCTCTCCTATGCAGGGTAATGATGTATATTGATTCCAGCTGTGATGTGTGATAGCTTCTGTGGTGATAAGCTACAGTCTGTGATCACCATGTCATTAGAGTTGATGCCATCTTGATTAAGCACCAAAATCTGATATAGTTTAAAAAAATAAACAACAAACCTGCATTTTAAAAGACTATATCTGGCACTATAATTTAAAGCAAAATTACTGTTTTCTTTCTTTGGTGCAGTAAGCTTGAACAGCTACTTGTCTGACAGTGGGAGAGGAAGGTATTTACATTAGGAGATAAAGTTGGTGCCAAACATTGTTACCCAATATTTGCATATCCTAGCATGTTTTCAGGATACTGTGTTCTAGTTTGGATTTTGATTTAACTCCAACATTTTAAGTAGCCAGTATGTTTTGTGTAGTTAGATAATCAAGTCCCAATTTTCCCCTTTATCTATCACATAGCGAAAGAGCATCTACTTAAGTAATAATGCAAACTTCTTAACAGTAGGGGCCTATGTCATATCTATCCATACAGTAAACATTAAACATATGCTAGGAGTGAGACACTGTCTTAGGTACTTGGGATGCAAAGCATGAAACAATGGAAAAAGTACTTAGGAGTCAGAGAACCTACTTCTCCTACTGTGTGAACTTGATTGAACAAATCACTTCATGTTCCTGGGCCTCAGTTTCCCCATCTGGAAAATGGGGGTTTTGAGGTCTTTTCCAGCTCTAGTTCAATGATCCTATGATAACACCAATTTTCCTTTGTATCTAGCACTGTGCCTTGCATATATTAGATGCAAAATAAACATGTGTTAAGTTGAATTTAATTAAAATAGCTATTAGGCCACTTGATGGCCTGTAAGGACTGCTGGTATCTAAATTGATGTTTCTTAGTAGGTTCACATAGATCCCAAAAGCATCTGACATTAAGCTGCATATTAATATATTTTGTTTTAAAGCTTAACTGAGGGAACCTAAGTTGGTGTTCTCATAGCACAACATTTCTCTGATATATATACAAGAGAGAAATAAATGGGAGATTTTCATGGCTCCTCATCTGCCATAGAATGAGTGTGGAATCCAGAGACGAACCACAACTCCTTTGGTTCATTGGGAACATTGCGGAGGCATTGTGTTACTCTGCAGCCGCATGTAAGAGTTAGCTTTCTCACTCTCAGATGGAGTCAAATGATTCCTATGTGACCTATAAACTCTTAACCTTGAAAGGAGAGGTTCTGAAGAATTTGGGGGTATGTATAAAAGAACTAGATATGATTGGAAAACCATGATGCAAGTAGAATGCATTAGAAATCCCTAGAGAGCATCTTGGCCAGCTTTCCATTCAAAAGAATGTTGATGTTTCTCTGAGCCTTTGAGGAAGAGAGGTAGGCCTTTGCTGGATGATCATTAGTCAAGTCTGTGTTCTTTTGTGTGGCCCAGCTCACACACACACACACACACACACACACACACACGCACGCACTTCTATTTCCCTTAATCTAGTCAGGGTGAAATACATTCTTGTTACAGACTTTTAGATGAAATCCCATTCCTTCCATGTCTGGGTGGTCTGCCCTTCTAAGTGTAAGGGGAGATGATCCATGCTTAGTGGAATAGAAGTCAATATTCTAAGATGTTGGTTTTGTTTGATTCCTAGATTATTGCCCTTAATAAAACCAAGGAACGAATGCGACCCTATCAGGGCAACCAGGAAGATGAAGATCCGGACATCAAAAAAATTAAAAAGGTAGGTGCTTGGAAGTCTGACGCCTGAAGAGGCCATACCAGTGAGTCAGTGGGACTTGTGAGACATTTTCCTCACCCCAGGATCATAGAGGAAGGCTGTAGGGCTGGAAAGGACATCAGAGGCCATCAGTCCAACACCCTTACTTTGTAGAAGCGAATCCAGAGAGTCTGTGTAATACAGGCAGTACATAGCAGAGCTGGGATTCTAACTTGGACCCTGAGCTCCAAGGTTAGCTGTTTTGCACTCTAGCTGCCTCTTGCTTTTCTCCAAACAGAGCATAACCAGTATGTTCCCATGAGTAAATTTCTGCTTTACCCTTCAGATAACTTAAGATAGTGCTTTCTCTGTGGAGACACTGCAACTTGGTAATTAGAATCTGCCAGCTTCCAGTAATTGCTTCTCTTGAGATACTCAGGGAGTGATGCCAAAACCTATAATGAAAGAGCATCCCTGTTGGGGTAACTGAAACAATATTAGGTTCTAAACTCGTAGAGTATTAGAGCTGAAAGAGATCTTAAAAATCATCCAGCATCCCCCAGCCTTATTTTACATGTGAAGAAACTGAGCCCCAGAGAATCTCTCAAAGCCACACAGTTAGTGAGTGATAGGGTCAGGAAAGAACAGAGATGTCCTAATTCCAACTCCAGAATACTTTTCTTTTATACATTACTTTCCTTAGTCTGCTGACTCTACTTATCCTTCCCCCTTGATTTTAATGCTTTGTGAAGTTATCTTTTAAAAAGCATTTGCTTATTATGCATATTCTTTGGGAATGCTTAGCTCAGTCTTTCCTCAAGTGTTAGCATATTAAGGATAGGAATGTTGGCTCTAATGTGGGTTTTACTATAGATATCCAGAGAGATAGTCTTTCTATCCTCCTGTCATCTGAAATCCTAGAAAGTTAGTGATGAACCCGATATCACCATATGTTGTGATTTGTAATTATGTTATCTGATTTTAACTACTCTGTTTAATAAGAGGACTTTATGGCCCGGTGTGGTAGCATACTGAAAAGACCGAGGCTGGTGGATCACTTGAGTTTAGGAGTTCTGAGTTACAGTAGGCTAACACTGATTGCGTCTACACGAAGTATGGCACCAGTAGAGTGAACCTCTGAGCAGAGGGCCAGAGGCTGCCTTGGGAGGGGGTGGACAGTCTCAGGTCATAAAGCAAGCAATTCAAAACTCCCATGCCTATTACCAATGGGCTGCATTTCAGCTTGTTTCTTCTCCCCCACCTTCAAAATTGACTTCTTTTAGCTTGTTTACTGATTCTTTTGTTGACATATCCCTAACCTCAAACTACAGAACAAACCCTTCTTAACTCCCACTTAGTAGCATTAAGTCAATCAAGTAGCACATGCTGAAATTCATGTGTTCAGCACCCTCTAAAGAAAGATTATGAATAAGGACTGGTCAAGCCATTTGCTTAAATGTTGGTCCCGTCTTTGCACCGTCCAGTCATTCTGGACTACTTGCTTTTCCTCCGCCATTACATGCCATCCCCCATCTCTGCCTTTTCACTGACATCCCTTATGCCTGGATTGCTCTCCTTCCTCACCTTCACCTCTTGAAATGCCTTATTTCTTTCAGTACTCAGCTCAGCCTTCTCCATAAAGCCCTTTCTCATCCCCATAGTTGCTAGAACCTTCCCTTCTACAGCCACCTTGTATTAATTATGTGTGTGTGTGTATCATATGCATATTCTATATATGTATATTGTATATATAATGTATGTATATGTGTACATGTGTATATGTACACATTCATATACACACATAGATATTCTGTATATACTTACATTTTGTGTATATACATTGTTTCTGCAATAAAAGGCTGGTCCCTTGAGTGCAGGTACTGCCTCGCTTTGGTCATTGTGTCCCTAGCACTTAATGCTATGCCTTACTCATAGTGGGCACTAAATGATTTTGTAAATTAGTAGGC
Organism: Potorous gilbertii; assembly: GCA_028658325.1. NCBI lineage: Eukaryota > Metazoa > Chordata > Mammalia > Diprotodontia > Potoroidae > Potorous > Potorous gilbertii. The sequence continues at coordinate 691,764,597 of CM053769.1, read as the reverse complement.
TAAAGATATATTTTATAGACTCATCTCAATTCTTGACTTATTTGAAAAATTTGAATATGTTATTTTGCAAAATTCTAAAAGCATTTTCCCCTAAGAACAATGTTATAAAAGATCATTTCCCAGGCTAGCCCTCAAAAAACCATATAACCCCAGATGTATCTGAAATATAATAATATAATAATATTTATGATAAAGAATGAAATGTATTATATTTTAACAAATAGGAAAAGACTTCTTATTGATTTGAGATCTCTTGAAGTTAGCTGTCTAGAGTCTTCAAAATCAAGAGCAAAATTTGTACTAAAAATCAAGAATAAGAATGAAAAAAGAGTATGCAATTTAAACAACTGAAATAATCAAGTATTTGAAAGTAAAAAATGGGAAATGGATAATAGAAAAAACATTGATACCAAGTATTAATAATTTTGTCCAGACATTTCACCAGTGTAAATTAATTGCCATAACAAGGAGACCGAAAGGTCAGAGAGAGTGCCTTATTCTGCAAGTGTCTGACCTGCTTGCCAAATAGAAAGTGATGGTTGCCAAAGGCAACACCATTAGATTATAAACATGCTTGTAGAATCTTATGAAGAAGAATGATGGATGATTGTGAACAATATTATCTCCTAAAGCAGAACAATCTAAGGAGGGTAAAACCAATTTAAAGAAAATCTGACAAGACAACCAATTAAATAAAGTCATCCCAAGAGCATTCAAGAATGAAAATGGAAGGAAGGCTCCAAAAGAGAAGAAAAATGAAAAGATTTGCAAAAATTATCTTAGCAACTGTTTTCTCCATCAAGGACACTGCAATAAACACATCATCATGGTCTTGGAGTTGCTTATAGAGAAGGAAGAAATGATGCTAAAGAGAATGAAGAAAGGAAAAATTGCCATCTGAGGCCAAGAATACAGAGGGGAGACCCACAATTGTGAGGGCATTGAAGAAGTGATATATAGTATGTTAAAGAGGGGAAGATGTGTGTGTGTGTGTGTGTGTGTGTGTGTGTGTGTGTGTGAGAGAGAGAGAGAGAGAGAGAGAGAGAGAGAGAGAGAGAGAGAGAAACTCAGACATTATGAACGCTGAGAAAGGTGACTGACATAACCTCAATAATTACCAAGCTATGTCCTTACTGTTTATACACAAATTGAAGGCATCCTTAATGAGGGTGTAGTAGGGACCATGCAGACTTTTAAAAGTAATGTCCAGCAGAGGATCATACTTTACCACCTTACAACTAAGTAAAGATATAGAATATAAGAATCCATTATGCTTATTTGTTATGATTATGAAAAAGCACTTGATTTGGTAGGATAAAAATGTTGTATTACAGAAAATCATTCAAGATTCCTTGAAACATATAATAGTGGAAATAACCCTGTTCAACAATCTTTTAATTATAAACATCAAGTGAGGCATAAAACAGGGAAGATAGGTGTTTGCTAAAGGTATTTACCACTGTAATAGAGAAGATCTAGAACAGAGTACAAGTGGAAGAGGGGTTTTCTGTGTGTGGCAAAGTTCTCCTGACTTTCTTGTTTGCCGATGATGTTCACTGCATCAAGCATCCAAACACTGCAGAATCTTCTGAAGGGTATTTGCAGTGACTCAGAGGAGTTCAGTCCACAGATTTAGAACTGAAAGGAAAAGACCATTTAGTCTAATCCCTGAATTTTATGTATGAGGAAACTGAGGACCAAGACCAGGTAAGTGACTTGTCCAACGTCACTTGGTAGAGATTCTCAAGCTAGTACTCTCTGCATTCAACCATACTGTGAATGAAGAATATTTGTCCAGATTTCAACATGTATTTGAAT
>CM053769.1:691678736-691762279 GCA_028658325.1 Potorous gilbertii | reverse complement strand
AAAGTTATATGCAAAAGAATATGGCACATGTAGAGTCCGTGCTTATGGAGTACTTGATGCTCCTAAGAATATCTCCGGATTGCATGACAGAGCTTTCATTTGAGTATGCATTAAAGAACCACAGCAATGACTCTTTTTGTGTTGGACACTGGAGGAAAAATTTAGGCAAGACCTGGCATCTGCCTTCAGTGTCGATAGTCAACAAGGCTTTGTTTTCTTCTGGAACTTTTTAAAGTTAGAATTTCAACCCATAGCCTGGAATCTCACACTGGCTTGGCTTGGCGTTTTTTCCCCTTGCTATGAGACCCAAATTCCTCTCACTAGAAATGCACAGAAAAGAGGCAAAGTACACTTGCCATAGAGTTGGAGGAGGATTAAGGTGGGAAGATGAAGGATAGCCAGAATCCTTTACAGGCTTCTCATGTCCGGGGGCTGCAGTTTGGAGAACATGGATTGAAATGATGGAGCAAGGCTATTGGCTAGGACTCCCCACTGCCGAGGCGGTCGGAACTCAAGTTGCTGTAGCTCTCTGTCGTCTCCAGGGATTCGTTTAAATTGAATTGCCTTACTTCAAGTTTGAGAGGTCAAGCTTAATACATTGTTTAAATTCACAGTCTAGACAAGGTCCACCTACATCAGAAAGGTATTGCTGAAGGCAGTTTGTGAGTTAGGTCATCCTTCAATCAAGTTTTCCCCCAGAACCTGATCTTTCAGTAGATTTGAAGAGACATTTTGAAACTCAGAGTTTGTGTATGCTTGTTGCTTTTTAAAATGAGTCTGTTTTTCTTCCTTGTCTTGACAATTGAAACCTTAGGCAGACTAATTATTTGGAGTGTCCAGACAACATTATTTTAAAATTATTGTCACTGTTAGTCTCATCACAATTACATTGTGAAAGTAAATATGGGCTATATCTTGTTATAATAAATGCTGTTATATATGTGTGTGTCTGTGTGTATGTATGTACATATATAGCATTTTTATATATAATATAAAATATATAAACATATATTAGTAGTAGTACCAATAGTGTGTTAATAAATGTTTAACAACCAACTTTCTGGAGAAAAAAATAAACCCACACTTTTAAGTTTAATCATATTATTAAATTTTCTTTATCACTTAATTCTAGACAGTCAATAAAGTAATAAATCAAGTCTAATTTATAGTATTGATCAATTTCTGAGGTGTAAATGCCCATACTGAAATTTTAATAATTGGTTTCCAAGGGTCAGTTCAAGCTGGCTCCAATACGCTTCTGAGTAGTTCCATTCGACAAAAATTCTGGAAAGAGAAATAACGCCAGACAGCTCCTCAGTGTTTATTATAATGGAATTTGAGCAATTAGAGATGAAGTCATTCACTGGGAAAGAGAGGTCCGGTTTTAAAAAGGACCTATATTTTCTCTTACTAGTTTGGATTCTAAAATAGTTAACTTTTTCAATCCAATGCAGCTCAACCAAAGAGTACTTCTGTACAATTCTTGTTGCCATCCAGTTATGTGCACCTTTCTGCGACCCCATTTGGAGTTTTCTTCACAAACATACTAGAGTGGTTTGCCATTTCCTTCTCCATATCATTTTACAGATGAGGAAACTGAGGCAAACAGAGCAAAGTGTCTTGTCCAGGGTCACACAACTAGTAAGTGTCTGAGGCCAGATTTGAGCATACAAAGACACTCAGCACTCCATCCACTGCGTTGTCCCTGATGAGGGCAAAGTGAGTCTACTTTGTGGTCTGAGTGCTAAAGTTAGTTAACTCTTTAGAGAGCACAAATTTGTTCTTCAAGTCTTTGTTTTATTGCTTTTCTATGGGCTCTGTCCCTCAAAGGACACGTTTTTCACATCTCTCTTTGAGATGTCCAATGCTGTGAGTATAACAGTATAGTTCCTCCAAATTCTCTGCTGGAGGCTCTTTTTTCCCTCTCCTAGGCACAGCTTATTCTTGCTTCAGCAGGAGAACCATTTCTGATTATTTGTGTAGAATCAGTCCCTAAGAAAGAAGATGATGCTTTTTTGTTTGTTTTTTAACTTTCTAGTCATTAATTACAATATTCCAAAAATAAACAATGAGTAGATATTTCATGTATTTCTAGTATGAAAAAAGGATGTAAAAGAGCATTCCAAAACTTAAAAATCTTGTCTGAGCACTTCCCTCATCCAATTTTCTTTATGTTTTTGGGGTACCATTTTTAATAGAGACTTTTATGAACCATACAGTACCTTTAGGGTCTGTGGTAGGGAGCAACAGTCAGCTTACAGCATGCCAATTTAGAAGTCCTAAGCTGCCAGTGGCACAATTCAAAAGTAAACTTTCTGTAGGAACTAAGTCAGATTGCAGATCACACATTCTACCCCTTCCTTTTTTTTTTTTAACAGTGAAACAATCATGTTCCTCCATGAAATATTTCATCAAGGACTAAAGGCAAGGATTGCTAATTGGCCCACTTTAATATTAGGTGAGTGCTTGTTTGTGATAATGAAGTTTTCTGTTTACTGTATTAGTAAGATTTGGTTTTTTCTTCACCTAAAGTACTACTCTGATGGCTCATTGTGGTATAGTGCTGACTCTGCATTCTCAGAGACTGTCCCCACAAAAGTGCATGAAACTGCGGTAGGTTCAGCCAAGGTAGAAAGACTGTGTACTATGGATTGGACAGCTCTCGCCTGAAGCTCAACCCAACCAAATCTGGAAAGGCTTTCTCCCCTTTTTTTCCTCCAACAGAATTGCTTACCAGGTTATGACTTCTTCTAGTCTACACATTTCATAGGATTAGAGGTCATAGAGTTAAAGAAGGGAGCTTAGACACACTTAATAAGTCGTAGAGTCACAAACAAGAAAATTATCCCCAGGGGAGAGAAGGGAGCACCCCCACTGCTGAAATTACTTGAAGTTTTGAAGATTTCTTATACAGTGGCATCTTTGCCCTTCCATTCAATTTATCAGACATTTATTCAGTATGTACGGTACAATACCTACTGTAAGACACTGTGTTAGGCTCTAGGGATGTAAAGATAGATACAATCCAGGTTCCACTATGAAGGAGCTTACAACTTAATGGGAGTGAGGGAGAGGACACGTACACAAATAAGTGATAATAGGGGAGAAGGAGGTCAGTCAGCCAATAAGCACTTATTAAATGCCTGTATAGGGAGAGTCCTATATATTCCTCTGAGAGAGTGAGGAGAGGCTTTATGGATGAGAAGATGTGGATTAGTCTGGGAGGAAAGAACATTGGAAAGTAGTGCAGAGAGAGGGATATTGGAAGCCACCTATTCCTATCCCCTCAGTTTACACGTGGGGATGCTGAGAATGAGTGGGGTTGAGTGACTTCACCAGGATCACACAGGGGGCAGGTAAATGACAGAGACAGAATTTGAACCCAGGTCTTCTGACTCCTGATCCAAAGCTCTTTTGGGTTACACCTCCCATTTAGATGACACATCCATCATGCTTCTCTAAGGAAAGTACTTTTGCAAATGAGATGGTGGAGGAGTCCATTTGAAGCTGGGCAAATGGAGCAAAGTAGAGAGAACGGACATGGCTAGGCGAGAATGCAGCGTAATCTAGCTTGGAGCGTGGAGTATGGGAAGGGGAGTAGAATATATGGCAGGTAGGTTGAGCCATGTTGTGGAGGGTCAGATGAAGTCAACAAGCCTCTAGTAAGCTCTCACTGTACTCCGGATACCATGCTACCTGTGGCTGAGAATGCAGATATAAGCCACAAGAAAGACAGCCCTGCCTACAAGGAGCTTATGTTCTAAGGGGAAGAGATGATACATAATAGGAAGCTAAGGGGACAAAGTACAGAATCAAGAGTGGAAGGAAGACATGGTTGACTGACTTAGCACGAGGCTGGGGAATTTGTGGCCTCAAGGCCACGTGTGGCCCTCTAGGTCCTCAAGTCTGGCCTTTTGACTGAATTCAAACTTCGCAGAACAAATCCCCTTAATAAAAGGATTTGATATGTAAAACTTGAATTCAATCAAAAGGCTGCACCTGAGGACCTAGAAGGCCACATGTAGCCTTGATGCCATGGGTTCCCCACCCTTGGCTTAGCTAATTTTAAATTTCCTAGCAAATTCCAATTTAAGGAATTGCATAGAGGGGTATTTTGTAGTATATTAGGAAGATTTCTTGAGTAGTTTAAAAGAGGATGGATATTCAGTTCACTTCATTTATAATTTCATTGGTGTGGGTACTCTGTCACCACAGCTGCTCACAGTCTCCAGTCAGTCTCCCTCTCCCACAAAAAAGGGTGAATGAGAATCAGTGTACTGTATAAGATCAGGAACCATGGAGTCTTGGCACTTGATTAATCTGTGCTAGAGAATTAAGGCAAAGAGAATGTGCTTAAGATTTAATGGGGGTAGAGGTGAGGGTGGAGAGCTGTGTTCTATGTTAAGACACTGTTGACCCCTACCCCCTGTCATGCAACATTATCAGTATCTGAGGAGCAATAGTGAGAGGATATTATTCAGAGGTAGCCTGCTGTCACTTTTGGGAACTGGTCATTTGGACATCTTCTGATAATCTCTTCAAAACCCGTGAGTCTGGGAGACACAAAGAGACCAAGACCGGTTACTGAGTACTTTTATTAAGTAAGTAGTATGATTGTGCAGAAGAGGTCCTTAGCACTGTGCTCCACTAATGTAGCCTTTAAGAACATGAAATCATCTCTATGTGGAAGTAAAGTGTTGAAGTAGAACTAAATAAAAGAGATATTTAATTGATTTTGGTCCTATTTCCCTTGCCATATTATAAGACTTGTTAGGGAATGTATATAAAATAAATGCATATAATGTATATAAAATGTACTCCCAGAATTGGCAAGCATTCTGCATGGACTCTATGGAATATTTGCTGACCATCATGGATAAATGTTGGGTCTATGAATAAAATACTGTGTGTTGTTACAGTTTTATAGAGATGATAATTAGATTTCTTTGGTGGGGATGACCATCTCTGTTAAAAGTTTGAGTCTTAATACCAGAGAAAGATAGGGTAGTGGAAAGAACATCAGCTGAACTTCAGAAGTTGTCATTTCAGTCACATTTGACTCTCTGAGACTTCATTTGGAGTTTTCTTGGCAAAGATGCTGGAGTGGTTTGCCATTTCCTTCTTTAGTTAATTGTATAACTGAGGCAAACAGGGTTAAGTGACATGCCCAGGGTCACATTGCAGGTAAGTGTCTGAGGCTGGATTGGAACTTGACTCCTGGCCCAGCTCCCTATTAACCATGCAGCTTGGCTGCTTCCAATTCAGAAGACCTGAATTCAAGTGTCCACTCTCCTACTGACTACTTGTGTGACCTTGGGCAAGTTACTTCTCTGCTCCAAGCTTCAGTTTGTCATCTTTAAAATGAAAAGATTGTATCAGGTGATTTCAAAGGTTCTTTCCAACTCACAAATCTCAAAACCTTATAATCTGTAATTTTCATCAACTAGGCTAAGCACATTTCCCTGATAATAAGCCTCTAGGAGAGAGATTCTTCACTTGAAATCTATGAACTCGCACTTTGCATATTTTGATCATTGTATTTCAATATAATGGGTTTCATTTGTAATCCATTGCATATAAAAATATTCTTAGGGTCCATCAGCTCTACTAGACTGCCAAATGGTCGGTAGTGATAGTGAAAGTAATGGCTAGCATTTAGATAGGACTTTAAGTTTTGCAAAGCACTTTATCAATATTATCTGGTTTTATTTTCCCAACAACCTTGGGAAACAGTTGCTGTTATTATTTATATTTTACAGATGGGGAAACTGATCCCGTGAGAGATTAAATTAGTAGACTAAGGTCACACAGCTCTGAAGTGTCAAAATTCAGATTTGAAATCAGGTCTTCCGGACTCCAGGCCTAGCACTGTTACCACTATAGCATCTAGCTGCCTCATGATATGCCATGACCTAAAAAAAGCTTGAAAATCTTTTCTTGAGGCAGATTATAGGCACTCAAGCTACTTCTGTGATTCCTTCTCTTTCCTCCCTGTCTTTCACCACTTACCCAACTGACACGCTAGAATAGCGCTATAAGTATAGTTACCCTTCAGAATGCTGCCGTATCCTTGGCTGCTCTTTGGGTGGATCAACCCTGCTCTGTGGACATTTGGAGAATTCATCTTTTTTTGCTTTGCTAAATCTGAGGTGATTATTTTTCCTTAGTTGTAATCTTATGCCCACTGTCTTATACTGTTTGGGTGAATGTGTCCATAGTGTAGGCAATTAAGTATTTGCCAAGGATTAACTCTAACCCACCCCTGTGTCCAAGGTTCATTTAATTATAGACTTTTAACTAGAAGGGACTATCTTGTTGTGGGGGAATGCAAACAAATTATAAAAAGGTGTTAAGACATAGTCCTTGAGCCTAAAGAGTTGACATTATTTAAGAAGATTTTTGCTAAACTAATGTATTTTCTGATTCTTTTCAGCTGACCTATTTGATATTTTACTACCAATGCTTAATATTTATCAAGAATTTGTCCGTAATCATCAGTACAGTCTTCAAGTTCTAGCCAATTGTAAGCAAAACAGAGATTTTGACAAACTATTGAAACAGTATGAGGCCAACCCTGCCTGTGAAGGGAGAATGCTGGAAACTTTTCTGACCTATCCCATGTTTCAGGTAAGTTATTCAGTAGACATTTTTATAACTCACTGAGGGTAACTTCAAATCATGAACAAAGTGAAGATGGTCACTCATGAAGGGTTGTTAAATCTACTGGTGTTAAGGCCTCACTCGGTGCCAGAATTCAGAATATGTCCTAACCGTTAGAAAACCCAATAAATAAAAATTTGAATTCGAAAAATGGTAAATAATATAATAGTAGTAGCTAGTACTTATATGTGCTTCAAGGTTCCCAAAGTACTTTATATATGCTAACTCATTTGATAAATGAGTGATAATTGCATTGTAAGAGGATTTTTACTTTGTCAGAGAGTTAACCAGATTTTCTTTAAATAGCTTACCTTAATGTAATTTAAAAATGTGATTCATTTCACAGAAATTATAATTCTATTCAAATTGGAATTAATTATGATATATACCCACACCCACATATTAATTGTTGTAAAATGGGGTATATCTATCTCTGGAATGGCAAGGTGGCATCCGGGAAAAGCAGTTTAAGGGTTAGCCTAGCAGTCAAAGATAAGATGACACTCGAATAGTTCTTGCGATTCTTTGTACTTGATGGTGACTGATAAGATCCAGTTTTCACAGGCACTCTGTGCAGCTGAAGGATCAGTTACTTTGGAGCACAGTGACCTCTGGCACCAAAGCCCAACATAGCTCCTGTTCCCATGTCTGGAATCCAACTCTCAGACAATTCTGAGAAGCCTGAAATATGACTTGGATTTCCTGGCTTTCAGAGGACTGTTGTTGACTGTTCTTTTGGAAGTACGGTGAACTTTCCCACTGTGGTGTTCGTGGCTGCTTTGGGCCAGACCTAAAAGTTATCACATGGCCCAGCAGTTTCATGAATTGTCTAGCGCAGGGGGTGGGGAACTTGTGGCCTCAAGGCCCCGTGTGGTCCTCTGGGTCCTCAAGGGCAGCTCTTTGGCTGAATCCAAGCTTCACAGAACAACTCCCCTTAATGAAAGGATTTGTTCTGTAAAACTTGGACTTACTTGCATCATAGGTCCCAGCCATTCCTTCTATTTTGCCTTGCTTGAGTTCCCTGCTCTTGCCAATATCCTTGAAACAATTTGTGTTTTCAGAAATAAGCACAGTTTACCATTTCAAACCCCAAAACAAAGAACATCAACCAAAAAATAGCCAAACCCTTGGACTCGATCAAAAGGCTGCATGCAAGGACCTAGACTCTGTACTGTGGTACATGCAATGCTGGCTGTTGGATCATCTCTAACAAGTAGCCATCTCTTATATTGCCACATGGTTTTGTAGTTTCAGAAAGAACAATGATTTGGATCTTGATTATTTCTGTTAAAGCCTCTGTTGGAACCTTGGGAAAGCTTAGAGTCCCGCTTCCTATCCCAGAGACGGAGTGCACTGGACAATCGAATGGATACACATGAAAACCACTTCAGAACCACAAACCTTCGTTATAGTGGTGGCTCTCTCCTCCCTCCCCCCACTCCCTTTTGTGGTACTGAATTTTTAAACTGTGCCTTTGTTGGAAACTGCACAGATAATTCAAGTTAACTTATAATTTTTTATGCTCTCAGGATTTAGAATAAAATAAACTTAAAAATCGTAACTCTATATAATTATTATATATTTCATACATATATATTTATATATATACATGTATATGTATACATCCTTGACACATATCAAGGATGGTAACAAGAATGGTCACTGGGGACATAACTTCTGGGAAAAAAAGCAATGACCCATATTTGGATAGAAATGGAATGCCCCCAAAACTTTTAAGATGTGTTTCATAAACCTGAAAACATATCCTTCAAGAAATATCAATGTATAAGAAATCTGAATTGTTTCTGCTGAATTTTATTGGGATTTTCCAAAACTAAACCTAACAGTTAGTGTTCAGATTTCCCAACAGAACAAAGCTCCGTGTACTTATCTAATTATTTTGCAGTTTCATCTATATGAGATTCCATTTGGGCCTTTAGCAATTAGATTTAGATTAATAGATTAATGAAACCCCTCTTTCTGTACAAATCTCTCCAAATAATGTGAATGTACAAAGGTAAAGTTGTGAGAAATCAATGGAACACCTCATAACTGGGCCTAATTATCCTCCCCACTGGCTATGGCTGTATTTAACCAATGCCAGACAAATCAATCTCTTCCAGTGTATTGCTCCCAGATATCTTTGCAGCATGGTGGAGATAGCCTCATCTGAGCCATTAGGAAATTAGTAAGAATGAATGAATTTGGGGTAGCTGGGTTATGCTGTCAATAGAGCACTGACCTTGGAGTCAGAAGGACCTGAGTTCAAATCTGGCCTCAGATACTTGACACTTACTGGCTATGTGACCCTTGGCAAGCCACTTAACCCTTATTTCCTCCCTTCCCCTTCCCCTCTCCCCTCCAAAAATGTTCAATGTGTTGAATTCAGGGAGTTAAATGGAATTGATTGGACCTTGCTCCTGCCCAGGAGGTTCCTCTTATTAGCAGTAAACCTGGGCATATTGAATGGTCCAAGGTAATCCCAAGATGGCAAACTTCAGACATATTTTCTATTCCCAGCTTTTCTACTTTTTTACCCACTGTGGTTGTGTGACCTTTTGTGAGTCACTTAACCAATCTGAACCTTCGTTAAAGCATCTTACATGTAACATGAGGAGGTGTGATGGGATAGCTTCTAAAATATTTTCAGACTCTAAAATTCTATAGTTATATGGCCTTTTTGGTGACCAGGATGGTTCTGAGAGATTAGGTCAGCAGTTGATTGGCCAAGGCCAGAATCAGCCTAGAATTCTAGGGCAGTGATTTCCAAACTTATTTTTGATTTCCATACTCCTGTCAGTATAAAAATGTATCTCAAATACGTAAGTTTTTACTTAGTTATAAATATGAGCATTTGATTTTGTATAGATATGTACACTGTAAAAATCCACACAAAATGAAATTTTAAAAAAACAGAGAAAGATTAAATAGTGTTTGTTCCTAGAGTCAATGGGGAAGCCCTGGAGATGGTAGAGTAGGGAAGTGACATAGTCAGACTGTGCTTTAGGAAAATTACTTTGGAAGCTGTGTAGACAGTGGATTGAAAAGAGGAGAGATTCAAGGCCCAACAGTAGTGCAGACAAGAAGTGACAATAGCCTGAACTTTGGTGGTGACTCTGTGAACAGAGAGAAGGGAGGGTTTTATGAGATGTGTGGATATAAATCCAACAAGACTTGGCAACTGGCTCCATGGGGTGATGGACAGTTAAGAGTTGAAGATCACCTTGAGGTGAGAACCTGAGAAATTGGAAGATTGGTAATACACTTGACAGTAATAGAGAATTTTTGAAGAGGAATGATTCTAGGGGGAAAGATTTCTGAATAATTTCTGAAGTACGGGTCACAATTTTTTTCCAGTTCTACTCATCTTAAATGATTCACTTTATCTTACTCAAACATAAAGACTGGAGGCTGGGCTCTTATTCACCATTCGTTGCACCTGAGTGCAGATCTGGGTGTCTAAGGGGAGTCTAAAGTAGTCTAAACCAGGGGTGGGGAATGTAAGGCCTTAAGGTCACATGTGGCCCTCTAGGTCCTCAAGTGTGCCCCTTTGACTGAATCCAAACTTAGGCATTCTGCTCCACCATAGAGAAGTTTTATCTGACTCATTTCATACTCTCCTTAGCAGAGAACTAAGTCTCCAGTAGCAATGAAAAGGGCCGGCAGGGGTAGCCAGAAAGTTCTACATCCCTCTTGATCTGCTACCTGTAGACAACATCAGAGCAGAGTACAGACTAGCATACATCTCAGATCTATGGATCACCACTGCTGCTTTGCTGACTTTGGATCCTAGCTCAGAGATTTAGAGCTGGGAGGGACCTTGAGAGGTCATCTGGTCAAGCCTTTCTAACTCAGAGATGAGAATGCTACAGCCTCGAGCAGTGAGATTGCTTAGCCAAGGTTATACCACTCTTCTCACAACTTTGCAGATCTCATACTTAACATAGCAGTATTCCTCCACCAGTGTCCCCGAGTTGTTATAAGGGTCAAATGAGAGGATGTACATTCTTTATATAGTGCTTTGTAAGAGGTGCAAGGGTAATGTGGGACATTACCATAAACAGTCCCTTTTTCAAGTTCACTTGGAGCTGGTATATTTGGTGACACCCTTGATGTCATCAGACATAGCACATTTGGCAAATTCTCCAGATAGCAGCAAATATAAAACTATCTGGACCTTCCAGGATGTCAGGGTAGCCTAGCTTGAGTATTGGGCTAGCTAGGCGGCTTCCCCACACATCATTCACCAGCAAGTTCTTGATGCTCATGGCCTTGGAAGAGATGCCATCATCTGGGTGCACCTCTTTAAAAACTTTGTACACACACATACACACAGCACATATACACACAAACAGAGCACATGTATACACACAGAGAAAGGAGGGGGCACACACACACACATACACACAGAGATGGGGGTGTCGATTCCTTTCAGAGGCTTTTCTGCTTGGAATTATTGTCCCCTGGGTCTTGGTCCCAGCACCTGGTTACTCCCAGGCAGTAGTAGCTGCTATTGCTGTTCAACATCAGCACTTGTCTTCAAGAGAGTAGATTCATGTGATACCTCTAATATCACATATATATGTAAGCTACATGTGAACCAGTGGATGGAAGAACTCCAGATTAGGTCATATGTAGATCAGTTGAAGAACCTGGGTATATTTAGTCTGTAGAAGAGAAGGCCTTAATGGGAAACGATTGTTGGTTTCAAATATTTAGGTGTGAAAGAGATCAGACTTGGCCTTTTTGGTGCCAGAGGATAGGATTAGGAACCACAAGTAGAATTTATGGGGGAACCCAGAGGCCCTTATTTTCAGAGGTTATTGAGGCCAGCCTGGACAAAACAGCCTTCTCTACATCATCACCAAGAAGTAGTCATCTAATCTCTGAAGACCCCCGATGAAGGAAATTTTTTTAAAAAATAATACGTTACATTATATAGAACATCATGGTTTGCAAAAACCTTTGCATAACATAATCTCATTTGATTCTTACTCGCTTGCCTGTGACTATGGATAATACAAAATGTTATCCTCCCTTGGTCCTGAGGAGACCGAGACCCAGTGTCCAGACTGATACATGAAGTAAGTGGCAAAAGCAAGATCTGAACCCAGATCTTTCTGATTCCCAGGCTAATACTCTGCTTACTGTGCAACATTACATTCTCTTAGAATTATCCGGAGATGGAGTAAGTCGTACAAGGGATAGAAGCCATTTAAAAAGAATTTTGTAGATGAGAGCCACACATTAAATATTTGGATTAAACAATTGAGGAAGTCCCCTCCAATACTGAAATTAGGCAGATTTTATGATTTTGTTGTCTGAGAGGAAAAGTAATTAGTAGAGAAACAGATAGAGACAGACTTATGCTTATGAATCTCCCCTTCATGAAAATATTAAAAAACACCATTTAGCATGATAGAAATTTTCCCTTATTTAGATCTTGCTATTCTTGTCTCCCTCTTTTTGTCCTTTCAGTACTTTGAGGAAGAAAAAGAGAACAAAGAAAAGCACTTCCTTAGAGAGAACTCTATGTACTTTCCATCAGCACCCCTTCTTTATTAGAACAGTCTTGCTGGTGTGAGTCTGGTCCTGGCAGGCATTCTGCAGTTGAAAGACACCTTGAGCTCCTTGTTCATTTTTCCCCACATTCTTAGATGTGCTTTTGTCATCTCCCCCTCTCTCCCCACATATAATTCTTACCTCCATGAGTATAACTGATGGCATAAGGGGTGAGGGGGAGGAGAGGAATGTGCTTAACATGTATCAGCTTTTTTCTATGCAGAAGAATCAGTGTCCAATGGAGAAGCATTCTATAGCTCACTTACTTTGGGGCATAAATGAAGTAAGGCTATCACTATCTTTATACTTACTATTTATTGATCTGTGAAGGACTAAAAGGGGCAGCTAGGTTATTCAGTGGATAGAACAATGGGTTTGGAATCAGGAAGATCCAAGTTCATATTTGGCCTCAGACACTCACTAGCTGTGTGACCCTGGGCAAGTCACTTAATCCAGTTTGCCTCACTTTCTCATCTGTAAAATGAGCTGGAGAAGGAGATGGCAAACTGCGCCAGTATCTCTGCCAAGAAAACCCTAACTGGGCTCACGAAGAGTCAGACATGACTGAAATGACCGACAGCAACATCCAAAGAAGGACTGAAAGTGAATTCACGTGACTGGCTTTCTTTGCATGCTGGAGAAGTCAGAGGCTCAGGTTCAGAATCCAACTCTGATGCTTCCTATTTAGGTGCCTTTGGGCAAGTCATTTGACTTTCCTACGTCTCAGTTTCATCATCTGCATATGGGGGTATTGGACCAGGTTCCTTCTAGCTCTCTGTCTGTGACCTCAGGATGAAGTGAAAACCTTCACATCACCAATTACCACACCATTCAATGCTTTTGACAGGAAGAATTTGGTAAACAAAATAATGTATCATTTTTTTAAAAAAAATTATGAATGGTAGCAATTTGGCTAATAATTTTTCAGCACACAAACTTTTACTGGATATGAACACTGGGAAAGTTATCCAAATTGTGCTCATCCTTCAGTGGGCATTTTTCAAGGGATGCTTAGATCTCCCTTTATATCGTCAGAAAGAAAACAAGTCTTGTAAAGGTAGTAAAGTGACAGCTATTTTGGTGAGCCATCATTAAAAGCTGAAATGCGGTCAATTCCAATGTGTTCCTTAGCTTGTCTGGATCAGTTTAGAATAAACTTTTTCTAGATGATCTAGACTGGAATTAGGCATTTGTCTAGGACCTCTTCTCATGATCTAGCATCCTCCTGCAGTTTTGGCTGTTTGTTATGGCTTCCAATATTAGAGAGTTAGAAAGGGAAGAAGGTGAAATATTTGTCCATCACTTAGGATCCTAGAGAGCAGCTGCATCATAAAAGCCTTAATTAATGGCCTATGTTGATGTATTGGCTAAAATTAGGTTTGTGGATTAATAGGACATTTGAGTTTATGCAGCCTATCCCCTTTACCATGGCTAATTGGCATTTTTCTGCATCTTTATTTTTCAAGGAGGCATTACAAGCCTACTAGGGAAATCTTGATTACAGGCTTATACAGTCCAAAGGGCAGATTCCATGCTGCCAAGTGGATAGCACTCCATCATTCAGAATAGTCAAGTGTACTGTGGTTAGCCCACCTCACTACTTAGAGCACCCTGTTAATGAGGACGAGGTTATAGAGTCATTACTTTGTGATATTTGGTTTGTTTTGCTCTGTTCCATAGCCACAGACTAAGTTGGGCCAGCCAACCATCTCACAAATACATGCCATTTGTGAGAGACTATGGATGGTCAATGCAGATGTCTCACTGTGGCTTTGGGGAAAGAGCTCATTACCATGTCTTCATAGATGGGCCAACAACCTCTTCTCTAGAAGAGGATAACACAGCCTTTCTTGTTTTTTGCTTTTTGCTTCTTTCCCTAACATCAATAAGAGTGTCCAACCACAGGCTCTGCTGGATGTCCTGCGGTGGTGTCCCTTTCCTTCAGAGATGCATAGGGCCTCCTAAATTGTAAAGCATCTGTTGTCTACTTGAGATAATAGTAGGTAAGACAGGGTCATAGATGAAAAGATTTGGGATAAAATGTAAACCTTTATTTGTATGTTTTGTCCCTCCGTTAACTTGCTCATTCTTACATCTTGTTGCCTAAGGATGTCACTCCCAAAGCAGTGCTTCTCATATGTGCCTATTTCCTGGCACAAACTTGGAGGAGGTACCCTAGTGTTTTCCCTAATCATCTGCAGAGAAGGTTGTAGAGGTGTAGCATGAAAGAAAATTGTACCCACAACCTTTTTTTTTAACCATACTTTGCTCTAATCCAGATTAAGCATGAATGTGTGGTACTGCTGTGAAATAGCTCAACTGTTCTGGATAAAGTACTTTTGAGAGGTGTAGTATAAATTCCACATTGGACTTGAAGTCCTAGCAAGACCTAGGTTCATGTCGTACCTTCAGTGCTGTTGGCTCATTTCAGTTGTGTCTGACGCTTCATGATCCCACTTGGGGTTTTCTTAGCAGAGACACTGGAGTGGTTTGCCATTTCCTTCTCCAGATCATTTTATGGATGAGAAACTGAGGCAAACAGGGTTAAGTGACTTGCCCAGGATAACATGGCTAACAGATGGATTTGAACTCATGAAGAGGAGTCTTTCTGATGTCAAGCCTGGTGCTCTATCTCCTGCACCATCTAACTGTCCCTACTACCTTTAGTACTTGCTAGCTTTGTGGGCAAGTCATTTAACTTCGATAAACTTAAGTTTCCTCATTTGTAAAATGAGAATTATGACATCTGTATTATCTACCTCAGGGTCTATTAAGAGGATCAGATAAGATACTGTATATGAAGGTCCTATAAATGTTAAAAGTTCTATAGATGTCAGAGGGTAGTATTGTTACTTGGTAAAGTGGATACTTTGATTAATGTAACATTAAATTGTGAAAGTTTATCTACTTATAAAGAGATAACGCAAGGACCTCCTTCAGTTCAAGGGTGTTCTTTTACCCTGAGGGTTGGGCAAAGGGTGTGGATGTTTCAGGGTATCAGAACATGTGATGTTGGAGGCCTTTTCTCAAGAATCAACTGTAACTGAGTTACCAGAGCTATTTACTTTGTAAGTAGACATAGCCATGCAGATTACCAGCCTGTCAGTGTTGCCATGATTTCATGATAGCCATGTCAGTTTCACTGGTAAAACATTTTGGAAGCCCTTCTTTTCCTACTCAAAGAAATGCTTAAAAAGAAGCTACCAATTATTCTTTCTACCACACTGCCTTTTTCATTTAAGACGGGTTCCTGTATATCTGTGTGAAATACTAAGAGTATAAGAGTTGAAGTGTTGTGATTTTTTAAAGCATTTTTAAAGGTGTGTTTTGCTGTTATCTACAGAAAACTGACAAGGGACTGAATTCAAAACTAGAAAATGAAATGCCCTGACATTAGTTCCCATTAACTAATGCTAACATTAATCTTTATTTATTTGAAGATACCCAGGTACATTATAACACTGCATGAACTTCTTGCTCATACCCCTCATGAACATGTGGAAAGGAAGAGTCTGGAATTTGCAAAATCAAAACTAGAAGAACTCTCAAGGTATGCTGGACACTTTCCCCCAGGATTTGACTTGGCAGAGTAGTAAGGTAGAGAGTGTTTACATCAAAATCTTCCACATTATAGATTTGGTGGATAACTGGGAGCATTGGCATAATGTCTTCCTATATGAAAGCCTAATATAGCCACCTATCCAGTAGCAAGTTGGGAATATGGTGATGAAGATTTGGGAGATGATGTGCACCCCTCTGTATATTTTGTCTTCATTCCCTCATTTAATTACCTATGGCTATTATCAAAAGTTATTCCATATCATTCACATTAGTTTTATAGAAAGAAAAAAATAGTGATGGTATTCCTTGTTGAAATAAAAAAAAATTGTGATGTGAGTTTTTGGGATTGAGGTTAGGTACATTTCTGGGGATGGACTTGGAGCTATTCTCTATTTTAGTTTTACTAGCATTTATTGTATTTTCCCAACCCATTATCTGTTATGATATATGATGCCTCATTCCACAAGAATTCAGAGATTTGCTACTGGAATACAACATTATTTGTGCTGTAAAGCCCTATTAACTCAAGCACAGATTCTTCTTACTTTTTGTTCCTTGGGCACTTATTGACATCTATGCTGTTTTAGTGTATGTGGTATAAAGCTCATTAGTTTCTTCTGCAGTCCAAGTAATGGTGTCCTCAATACTTCTAAGAGAATTTCTGTAAAAATAATACTATAGAAATATATATAACATAAAAAACTAAATTTTATAAAAAAAATAAATTATTTCTAAGATGTATTTGTACCAATATTTTCAGTATACTCATTGTCCCCATCTATAACTTGAAATAATTAAGCACAGCCCTGCCTTGGGACTTCTGGCATTTAGAATCCCTAAGGATTGGGTTGGTACCAGCACACTCCTGTGTTTTTTAGGGGTTCAGGGCAGGGAGGAACTGATTCTGTATTTCTTTTCTTTCCTTACTTTGATTTAATGGTAGAAAATGCAACATAAGAAACATCTCTGTTTACATTGTGTCTGACAGGATAATGCATGATGAAGTGAGTGATACTGAGAACATACGGAAAAATCTTGCCATAGAAAGAATGATAGTCGAAGGTTGTGATATATTGTTAGATACCAGCCAGACTTTTATTCGACAAGGTAAGCCTTTGTATAGTCATGGTAGACACAACTATAACATTATACTTGGCAGCTCCGGAAAAGGGCATTTGGGGAAACACATAATGCTATAAGCCGATGCTTTCCACCTAGGACAAGCCATGTATAAGTTGTCCCCTGTTAGCAGGTGAGTTTTGGGCTATGGCTGAGGCCACCCTTGTGCTGTTTCTTTTCAGGGGCCATGAGAAACAGCAACACAATAATAGTAAAGCATGAATGGGCCAGTAAATTGCATTCTGACTGGACTCTCATCCTCAATGGACCGGATGTTATCTACAGCTCCGTGGAAAACAGGTCTGTCTGGCCAATTGATGTTGCGATGTCAGGTGACGATGACATCCAGGCAAAGGCACAAGAGAAACTTGAACTGCTAAAAGCTCTCTCACAAAGCAGTGGAGAAAATGTGCGGAGCGAAAACAGCTGCCTGTTGTTCCCATTTTTCATCAGCACTTCAGGAACGGCCCCACACAATATAATCTGATTACGCTTGGTAATTTTGGTTGCCAGCTGAAATGAGATGTCATGGCTGACATCAGCTGGAACAAGTGTTGGCAACTATTGGGTAATGGTCAGTTTCACACATGCCTCCCTGTTTATGCTGTGTGTTTTTGGGAACACATCCTGGTAAATGAAATTTTGGACCGCAGAAGAAAGAAAGCCTTTGTGCCAGAGGGAGTGGAGAAGAAACAGTACATTGCTAGGGCATATGCATGACTGTTCATCAGTTCATAAAAGATAAACGTGGATGGCATCCTCAGTTGTCCTTAAAGGATGCTTTGGGGAGCTTAGGTATTCTGCTAGGAATGTCCTAGAAGCAGTAGGATCCTCTATCACTATTTTTGGGTGATATAAATACAGCATTCATAAATTGGCAAGGGGTATAAATAAGCCTTGGACCAGGATTAACTCAATGGAAGGGCTTATATTAATGGTGTGGCTAATATTATTTGAGGAAATTGGTGTAAAAACGATTATGCCAAAATACGCTTAGTAAAAGGAATTGTTATCGCTATGTCTTTACCTTATCTAATGAGACACATCAATTACACTGTGCATATTACTGGAAAAATTTAATGCATGCCATGCTGTTTTCTGTGACTTGTTTACAAGGATAGAAAACTCAAATTATGTTTAGAAATCTCGGAAACGTTCTTTGTGTTAAAAAGTAGCTTTCTCAAACTGCCTTTATGCTCTCTAATATTCTTTGAATAATAATGGATGAAAAGTGAGTTTAGTAGATTTAATTTACTTTGGCCTTATCATGAACATTATTTTTGTTGTCTCTTATTGACCTTATAATGAATTGATGTGGCCTTGCCTTATGTGTCCTTGTGATCGCTATAATATCTCTATAGTCATTGGAAATGTTGCTGAATATTGACCTGAGGGACCAGAAAATTTGAGAAAAGGAAAAAAGAGCTTCTGGAATTAATTTATTTTTCTCAGAATTAAATTTAAGGACTTGCATGAAAAAGTATTGCTATTGAAAATGTTTTTTATGAACATTTATCACAGATTTTCTATTTCAATTTGAGAAAATTACTGTAATGGAAAATATTGGGAGTGTAAATATGTTGAACAGGTTGCCTTCTTTGATTATGTCTGTGGGAAAAACTTTTCTGAACAGCCTCCCTCACTAATTAATAGCTTTATGATGTTTATACAATTCTGTGAGCTGTAAGTGTAGCCCATCTTTGTCTTAATAATTCTGCTTCTATCATTACAGTATTTATAGATCACAAGTGTTCTTAAAATGATTTGCCTTCCTGCAGAATTTTCTCTGTGTTCTTGTTTTGGTTTTGGTGGCATGTTTAGGAATGCCTTAATAAAGGTTGTTTAAAAACAACATTTACCATGGAAAGTAGCCTGTTCAATGACAATGTGGAAATATTGGTACTAGAGACACTGTACAGATTTAATTACATGCTTGATGACCACTTCATTAAATAATCATCGTGACTTTAAAAATACCTGCTACTGTCTCCTAAGTTTTAACTCTGAAATATTAAAAAGTATAACATTCTCCATGAAAGATCTCACATCTTTTTCCTCCAAGGGTATGAAAGAATTTGAAATATTCTCATTTTGGGGCAGGATAAGAGTTATTGGGTTTTTAAAAATTGAAATGAAGTTTACTTGAGGGATTTAGGAACTAGCTAGTCCATTTCTGAAGTGGTCATCGTTTGATAATTATTTATATACATACACTAAAAGGTTACAGAACAATTAGGTGTGTTTAAATTCTGGAAATGGTTTATGCCAATTAAAATACAATCCCACTTCTCTTTATTTATTTGATTTTTGTTTAATTTTTTTATTTGATTATTATTTCATCTGTTTTAATGTCAAAAATAATTTTAAAATAGAATAATCCTGAAAGGAAAAATAATATTTGTGCATATATCATATATATGCATTTTTTTATTTAAAAAAAACTTCCTCTTTCTCTCCATTTATCTTCTTACTAAAAATATATAATGGAATCTTTAAAAAATAAATCTGTAAATCTTTGAAAATATTTCTATCTTTTGTTGCATATAGGATTACCCCTAGGAAACAAAACTAAGATTGTGTAACCTCATGGTTATATATGAAATGTTTATTGAAAGATAAAAGTATCTGAAATAAATACAGGGCATACTAGTAAGTGTTTTGGGACACCTTGTATATTGCAGAAAAATTCAATGCTAGA
Organism: Potorous gilbertii; assembly: GCA_028658325.1. Lineage (NCBI taxonomy): Eukaryota > Metazoa > Chordata > Mammalia > Diprotodontia > Potoroidae > Potorous > Potorous gilbertii. Next base: position 691,742,679 of record CM053769.1, on the reverse strand, counting down.
GTATCATTTACTTTACATTTACTACTATTAATGGGACCCCAGCATCCAGTACAAGCTGATCCTCTTCCCAAGTGCTAAATTGAACATACTAGAATCTCATTATAATTTTCTGCATTGTAGATTTTTTCCGATATACTCAATTTACCCCTGTCCTAATTCAGGCTGACCAAATGTAATGAATACAGTCTACAATGAAGACAGATCACAGTCTATATATATCTTACGTGAATCCTGTTTTTGACCTTACCGAAAACTGCCACAGGAGCTCCAACCATTGTGCTAAGGTTCCTTCTTGGAATGTTCTCTTGATCTTGTTATTTTGACTTTGTCAAAATAATGCTTATTTAGAATCCTTTTTTCACCCCAATCCAAGTTTTTTGGTGGTTGCATATTACTTACAAAATAAATTAGAAGTTTCTTAGCTTAGCATCTGGTGCTCTCCAAAGCCTGACTAATTCTATCCTTCCATTGTAATTTCAGGCCACTCTACTTCATGTACTTCTCTTTTCCCTGCTAGAACCTCATTATTTCTACCTGCATGTATAGGTCACATGGCCAGGCTAATGGACCCCCTTCATACCACTACTTAGTTCAGGTGCCATTTTCCCCTAACCTTCCAGCTGATTCTGGTCCCTCTTTCTTCTAGTTTCTCATAGCACTCTGTACCTCTCCTCTGTGTTTAATCACATTCTGCTATGTATCATACTTGTAGCTTGTACAAGTCTTAATTCTGTCCCCTCCTTTAGATTGTTACATTTCCTGATAGCAGAAACCATGATTCTTCTTTGTAATCCCAAAGTTTAGTTCTGTATGTATTAGTTGTATTAGGTGCCTAATTTGTGCTTGTTGTGTTTAATGGTTAAATTGAGCTCCATGGTGGAATTCACCTCAAAAATTTAGTCGTTGCTGAAATACCTATCCTTTGGGTCTGGCCAGTGAACCATTACTGTCATCTAGCCTTTATTACTGCATCTTGTCCACAAGACTAACACAGGAAACTTGGTATTTCAGACTATACTATAAAATAGTCTTTCTAATAGATGGTTCAATGGCTTTGATCTTCCCAGGACAATGTGATCATGACTTTCCAGTGGCTTGGACATCTGATTCAATGAAGAGCATTCGATTAAATATAAGACATTTAATTTCAGTCCTGTTCCAGTTGTGTCTGACTCTTCATGACCCCATTTGGGGTTTTCTTGGCAAAGATACTAGAGTAGCTTGATATTTCCTTCTTGAGTTCCTTTTACAAATGAGGAAACTGAGGCAAAAAGGGTTGAGTGACTTGCCTAGGGTCACACAGCAATTAAATGTCTGAGGCCATATTTGAACTCCAGATGATATGACTTCAGGTTCAGTACTCTACGTACTGCACCACTTAGCTCCTCTTTCAAGAAGTTTAGTCATTGCTGACAGAACAATGTGATCATGACATTCAGTGGCTTGGACATCTGATACAATGAAGGGTGTCTGATAAATATAAGGCATATCTTTTAAGTAGAAGGGAGTCCCTCCCTTAGTCAGCCCTAGAAGCTTCTTCTATGTTTGTGTGATAGTTTTAGCACTTCAAGGAACATTGAAAAATCGTCACTCTAAATTGATCTAAACATAGCGATCGTTAATTGAAACCAATGGATATATCTTGTCATGTAGGGTATCAGAAGATATGAATCTCTTGGTTCATCTCATTACTGCCTTTTGGTCCCTCAGTTTGTCAGAAATGGGAAAATGAGGCGGTAAATATAGCTGCTCTCAAAATCAGTCCAGTCTGGACAATAATTCAACTACTTCAGAATGATCTGAAGGTCTTGGGGACTTTTTCTTTTCATGCAGAAATAAACTAATCTGAATTTCACACTGAAATAAATTGGTGTCACTTACAAAATACCAATCAAGGTTAAACAGAAAAGTCTTTTAAACACAGAGATGACTAAAGGTTCTTTGGAATTAGAGAATGCACTCACAGATATTTGTCAGTCACTTGAACTCTCTCTTTCCCATTCTTTACCTCCTTTCCTGGGGCAAAAGTGTTCTATTTTATGTAGCTGAAATCAATGTGACATCAAACATCTGGATAAAAAATGAAATTCACTTAGTAGCTGGTGTTTCTACACTTGTGGTTTACTTTCATTTTGCTGACAAATCACTCAAAGTCATCACTTCATTTTTCACTTTTCATTCAGATATTTGATTTTTTGTAGACAAAACCAAAATATGCTCAATGATTGGCATAGTTTTCTTCATTGTATCTAATCTGAATTTTCAGAGATAATCATTTACCAAAAAAATTCATTTTTTGGAGACGTATTTATTTTAAAATTCAAATCAAAGACTATACAACTATGGATACACAAACTAACCATTTGCTCAGCAGTTTCTTTTGAAAATTTCTTACTATATTGTTTCCTCTAGGTATTCCCTGTACCAAAGGAGATTAGATTTTTCCCATGTTTCCTGAGCTTCTGTGACCAGAAAAATCCCTGAGTGAATGCACTTATACCTTTTACCTTGGATTCTAGAGAATAGTCAGTCTCTTTTTAACAGGGTTTAGGTAGCTAAGTGGCACAGTGAATAGTGTCAGACCTGAAGTCAGTAAGTCTAGAATTCAAGTCAAGTCTCAGATATTTGTTAGTTTTGTGACCCTGGGCGAATCATTAAGCCCTTCCCCACTCAGTTGCCCCATCTGTAGAATTGGGATAGTAATAGCTCCTACCTCCCAGGGTTGACATGAAGACCAAATGAGATGGTGATTGTAAGGTGCTTGGCACAGCACCTGGCACACAGTAAGCTCTATGTAAATTTTAGCTGGCATCATCATCATATCATTCTTATTTGTATAGTGCTTTGCAAACCTTAAAGCGATATATAAATGCTAGCTTTTATTATTATAAGGAGAAATACAATAGTTATTTTGGGGAAAAGAAGAAAATTAAAGTTGAAATAGGACTACTGTTTTGAGTAGATGAGATAGATAATGCTAATGAGAGGCAGGGGAGAGAGAGAGACAGAGAGACAGAGAGAGAAGGAAAGGGCTGCTCATCTCTTTATTTTTATTCCCTTTTTCTGCCAGGGAAAATGTCTAGAAAAATCATTTTCGTCTGAAAAGAACAAAAAATAGCTAATAAGGTCCAAGATAAGTAAGTAGACATAGTAAGAAATTACTTAGCTGACCTGGGTGAGTTCAACTCATCGAGTTCAAAAAATTACATCATAGGGTAATGAAAAACTGACAGATGTGATAATTTATTTTCACAAGTGATCTTTGAAGGATCATAAAGAACACAGAGTTGGAGAAAGGCAGACATAATCCTGATCATTTTTTTTAAAGCAGACATCAGTGGATTCTGCAGACTATAGGACAGTGAGCTTGATGTGATTCCTGGCAAAATTCTAGAATGTCTTATGAAAGGCATGGTTGGTGAAAATCTAGAAAAGGAAGTCATGATGCCAGAGAGCCAGCTTTACCCTGGATCATCACACAGCTAGTAGTATCTGAGGCTGGATTGTAACCCAGGTCTTGTAACCCTAACAGCCCCAGAAGGCATAGATGATAAAAATCCATAAATCGCAGAGAGTTTGGAGGAATAAGAACATATTGGTTAACCAAGTCAGGATCCAAATAGAATCCTTATTAGTCTCCCTACTTTCAGTCTGCAATCCCCTCTGATCCATCCTCTACATAGTCACCAAAACAATCTTTCTAAAACACAGCTTTGACTCTCTCCCACACAAGCAAAAATCTTCAGTGGTCTCCTTTCGATCCTAGGAAAAATGCAAGCTCCAGTTTAGCATCTAAGCCCTTTCCTAAATAGACTCTTGCCTGTTTTAATGGAAGAGCTTAGTATCATCTCCATTGTACTCTATACGCTGTGTTCCAACCAAATTGGTTTCCTCAGCCCCTCTCTTTTATCTCCTGTCTCTGTCCCCCTCTCTCCCTTCTTACTTCAGCCTCTTGGATTCCTTAGTTTCCTTCCAGACTCAGCTTAGTTAGCACTTTCTATAAGAACGCTTTCTCTATCTCCATTCAAATTATCTTGAATTGCTGGTCCCTGAATATTCTACCATATCTCATAATAGAATATAAGGACTGATTTTCCTTTTTTTCTTTGTATCTTTATCACAGCTTAAACAAATTATTATTGAATTGAATTGGCTTGTTGGGTTAAATCTAATAAGATGAAATTTAATGAGGATAAATGAAAGCCTTACACATGGGTTCAAAAAATCAATTCCTTAAGTACATTGAAAAAGCTAATGCAACCCTAGATTGCACTGAGAGACCGAGGGTCTACATGAGGGAAGTGATGCTTAAGTGATGCACCACTGTAGATGTGGTCTGTGCTAGTCATTTCACATCTACAGGACTGGCTTTAATTCTGATCACCATATCTTCGGAAGGATATTGATAAGGTGAAGAATATCCAGATGAGAGTCACCAGGACAGTGAAAGACCAAGTTATCATTATGAAGGACTGGCCATAGGAAATGGGTATTTTTAGCCTACTTCGAAGACTTAGAGGGAATCTGTTGGCTATGTTCAAATATTAGAAGGGTTCTTATGGCGAAGATGGGTGAATGAGACTTGTCTTGGTACTGTAAGTACAGAATTATTAGAGTCAGGAGAAGTTGCAGAGGGATAAATTTAGATTAGAACCAGTTAGTTGTTTTGGGGGAAAAATAAGTTCTCTCTCTCTGTATTTCTTCAAATTAAAGCTGGATAATCACTTGTTTTATGGATATGTGTTTAATCTTTTATTTACAATTTTGACCACCCCTCTTCTCTTATCCCCCACCTCTGGAAACCTCCACTCCCTTTAAGTTTTCATTTCAAATGAGTCATTCTGACTTTCAAGGCCCTCCACAAGTCTGCTTCTACCCACATTACCCCTCTCACTCAGCGCTACTCACTGCCCACTCCCTTCACTTCAGTCAAACCTCCTGGGATTTTTTGTACTGTTCTCCCACTCCCACATCCACCTCCAAAGCCCTTTCCCTGCTGTTACTTATGCCTAGAATATCCTCCCACTTCATCTGTCAAGCAGCCTCCTTTCCTTCTTTCAAACCCACCCACAGACTCGTGTATTTTTCTAGGACATCCACCCCCAACCATCCTAAATGAATCGGGGGTGGAGTAGGAGAAGGGATGAGATTTAGAGATAGGAACTTGCAAGGACCGTATTATATTTCACAATCCATATATTGCTGTAAGAGGAAAAAAGAAATTGTGGGTCTAGCTATTAACACAAAAACTTTCTGGGAACAGAGAATGTAGTTTCTTTTTTTTATACATGTAGGCATTTTTAATGACAAAAACAATAAATAAGGAAGTTGTCACTAGAACTTCCTTGATGAAGGCTTTTCATTCAGAGTAGGTGATGAATTAAACAATCATTTAAAAAAATTATCAGGTCACCTAGCAGAGTTCAGAAATGAAAACCACGGGAAATACATAGATCCTTCAGATTTATCTTTCTGTTTAGTTTTGAATTCAAATGTAGACTTTTCATTATTTTTGTAAAGGCAAAGGAGTCTAGAAATAGTGAAAAGTATTTCGAGTGTTGCATCACCTTTCTGCCTAGTATCTCACTTTGGCACAAAGGTAGTTCTATCTGGGAGAAGCTTTCCTAGTGAAACATTGGGTGAAGCTGATAAAGTCTAGGTTTTAGGAAGTGGTACAAAAATGACATTTCCAGTTTAAGTGTTAGTAGGAGGAAGGATTTTTATCACACCCCTTTGTCTTTATTTTACATATAATCAAGATAAAGTAGGCTTTTAAAAATTCTTAACAAGAATGCCTTCATTGGATTATGCATTGAGATATATATATATATATATACACATATATATGTATGTTAAATGTAATACTTGCATTTTTAAGATTCTCAAGAGAGGCACAAGTTGACTTTTTTAAAATGAAAACTAAACCTCATTAATGTCTTTGATAATCTACCCTCAGTATATTAATTACCTCAGTGAAAGTAAACTCTTCTTCTCCACTTTCACTTTATTATTAGACCTACACAACATGAAATCCCCCAAATTAAAAGAGACAGATGTTTGGATACCTGCTGCCTTTTGATTCTCATCCCAAAATCTTAAGTTCAGAGTTTCTTCGGGTTAATACAGAATGAAATGCATTTTAAAATGATTTAATAGAAACATTTTAAGAAAAAAATAGCCTGTGATCTGGCGGTATTCAGAATTCATAGAATTTTTTTTCCACTTGTAGTTTCAAGAAATTTCCTTGTTCAGATTTCCCTGGCATTAGTGAGTTAAAAATATAACTCCTTTGTGTCTTTGAAGTGAACTAGGCCCTAGTGTATCTGGTCACTTACTAAACAGAATTCTAATTGCTGTGTATTCTTCACTTTTGTGATCACCAGGTTCTCTCATTCAAGTCCCTTCAGTTGAGAGGGGGAAGCTCAGTAAAGTTCGCTTGGGCTCATTGTCTTTGAAAAAAGAAGGAGAAAGACAATGTTTCTTATTTACAAAACACTTTTTAATTTGTACAAGAAGTTCAGGAGGAAAACTACACCTGCTGAAGGTACTGTTCTTATATAACTCCCCTATATTTAGTCTACACTCCTACAAGAATTCAGGTTTTTTAAAGTGATGAAATGGGTTTCCAGCATTCGGCCTTATTTCAGCAAGAATCCTCACTATAATAGAAGTAGGGAGATAATGGTTACCAGCATAAATTTTGCCTTTTGTTACTTGGATCCAAAACAATGGAAACTCATTTTAAAGTGTTTGTGCTAGAAAGAAGTAGGATTAAATTCATGGACTAGACACCAAAAAATTATTGTTTAGTTGATCGTTATTGAACTATAAGAAAACTTTCCCAGGTCCCTGGAGGGATATCTAGTTCAGTGAGGCAAGAATTTGCTGAATGGTCTATTAATGTGTGCCTCACGTTGTCTCTGCAAAAAAAGGGGGAAATATCCTAAGCAAAACAGATGTGCTTTTTCCATTCCCTGAACTACCATTAGTGAGTTGTATCTCCTTGATGAGTTGTGTCCTCTTGGAAGCTGCTCCCAGAGTACTACCAAATGCCTTGAAGTATAATTTACAAAAAATTTTCCCAGTAGTTTGTGTGTGAGGAGAAGCCAAGGAAGGGCCACCTCTTAGTCAGGAAGGCCTGGAGCCAAGTCTGGCCTCTTACAAATGCTGTTTCTGTGACCCTGGGCAAATTACATCACCTAATCTCAGTGTCTAAAGAGAGTCTCCAAAACTGAACTGTAGAGCCAGCAAGGCTGAGGGTTGTCTGGGGGGGGGCGGGTGGGATAATAAATGTTTCCTATACTAGTGAAAAAGATAAGTCCGATATCTTTCCCTAAAAATATACACATACAATATGGAGGGAGGAAGAGTTGGGTGGATGGGAAAGGGAAAGGCGGATCTTCCATGTTGATATCTTTAAAAAAATACCATGTTGATTATGGCAGAGGTTTAAAATATGGTGTCTTCTTCACCTGAGACCTCCTGAAATAATAGAAGTTTTAAAATCACACATAGCTTTCTAACCCTTCTGGAAGCCTCTTGCTAAGAAGTGATTTGTTTCCACAGACAGGTGGTGTTCTCTCTCTCATCGAATGCACCTTGATTGAGGAGCCGGATGCAAGTGAGGATGATTGTGAGTCACAGTCTGCTACTTATATTGAGTCTCAGCTCAAGCCGGAGGCTTTTAAAATAGTGTCCCTGCTTATATTCCATCATTGCAATGATGTTCTAAGAATATGGTGTACCAATAATAATGCCTTTTTTCCTCTGTCTGAAGACACAGTTTGAAAAAGCAAGAGTCTTTTTCCCTTCTCTATTAGATAAGACTATTATTTAACTGTATAATTTGTGCATCTTTTGGAACTATTTTTGAGTTCATATTGTACTATATTTATCTTCTGCGGTAAATTGGACCATTTTTGGACAGCTAGCAGAGAGGGAAAAGAAATTGAATTGGCATATAATAATTGCACCATTTTGGGTAGCAGAAAACCCTGGACCAGAAAACCAGGAAAATTGGCCATGAGCCTTACCTGCTCTGTAACCTTGAGAAATTCATTGTCTCTGGGTCTCAGGTGCCTGACCTGCTTAATGGGAGCAGTAATTCTTACACTATATCACAGAGGTGTGTGAAAGTAAAAACAATCACAGGTGCAAAAACATTCACATTATTAAAAAGGGCTATACTGGTAAGGGAATGTTCCAGTTTCTGTAACGAATAATATGTTTCTTCTCTGTATGAAGCAAAAGGTTCTGGGCAAGTGTTTGGACACCTGGATTTTAAGATTGTGGTGGAACCTCCGGATTCTGCTCCTTTCACAGTTCTCTTGTTAGCACCTTCTCGCCAAGAAAAAGCTGCCTGGACAAGTGACATAAGTCAGGTAAGCCAGATACTTTTTTCACATATGCTTTTTGTAATCTGTTTGGTCATAGGCCACAAAGGGAAATTTTCAGAGACATTGTTTAAAAAATTTTTTAATATATACTCTTTCTGGTCACACGACCTTGGGCAAGACAAGTAAGGCTACTCTTACCTCAGTTTCCTCAGGTGTAAATTGACATCATTAGAGTTGATGACCTTTAAGATCTATTGTACTTGCTAAATTCTCTGACCCTGTAAGCCCCCTTAGAGTAGGGTCTGTTTTTTGCTGCTTTTTGTATCCTCAACAATTGGCCTGGAACATAGTAGGCACTTAATAAATGTTTGTTGATTGATTCATTCAACTGGATGCTCATCATACCTTGTTGTATTAGTATAGTGGTCAGAACTTCCAATTGCAGAAGAGGTTTTGAGTGCCATTAGGTTCCTTTCATGTGGCAAAGCACTTGGTGCTGATTTTATTCCAGATGAGATTTACAAGATAGGGGGAACCATTGCCCATACAAAAACTGACTAAAATTTTCCAGGTTATATGGCAAGACGAAGTTATTCCCCAGGAGTTCAAGAATGCCTCCATTGTCCATCTCTATAAAGGTAAAGGAAATAGATTCCTGTGACAGTCACAGGGAGGTCTCTCTCTTAGTCATAACTAGCAAAATACTTGCCAGAGTTCTTCTTAATAGGCTGATACTTAACCTGTATCACCTGGACCTGAAGCCAGTGTGGCTTCAAACAGGGCCAAGGAACAGTCGATATGGTGTTTGCTACCTGACAACTCCAGGAGAAATGTTAGGAGCGGAACAGAGGTCTGTACACAATGTTTATAAATCTGTTCAAGGCTTTGGACACTGTTGGTTGTGAGGGCTTATGAAAAACTATGTCAAAATTTGGTTGCCCAGAGAAGTTCACCAGCATTGTACGTCAATTTCACGATGGCATCTTTGCCTGGGTTCTGAATAGTGGACAATGCTCTTGTGCCTTCCCAGTCAGCAGTGGAGTGAAACAGGGCTGTGGGCTTGCTCCCATGCTTTTTAGTATGATATTTTCGTGTTGTCAAATGCTTTCAATGAGGATGAACATGACATCAAGGTCAGCTACCATACTGATGGTTAAGTTCTTCAATTTGAAAAGGCTACAAGTCAAGACCCAAGAGCAGGGAGTGTTGGTGTATGATTTTCTGTTTGCAGATGATTGTGCACTCAATGCAGCCTCTGAAGCTGAGATGCAACAAAGTATGAATCAATTCTCTGCTGCTTGTGCTAATTTTGGCCTAATAATCAACACCAAGAAAACACAGGTGCTCCATCGGCCACCACCACATCATCCATACATGGACCATCTGTTACAACAAATGGAGAAGTTGTGAATTCTGTGGATGAGTTCACTTACCTTGGTATTGTACTTTCCATGGATGTACACATTGACAGTGAGGTTGACACACGCATTGCCAGAGCTAGCTCAGTGTTTGGGAGACTGAAGAAAAGTATGGGAGAGAAGAGGTATTAGACTGACTACCAAACTGAAGGTCTACAGAGCTGTTATGCTGATCTCATTGTTGTATGCCTGTGAAACATGGACAGCCTACCAGAGCCATGCCAGGAAACTGAATCATTTCCATTTGAACTGTCTTAGGAAGATTTTGAAGATCAGCTGGCAGGATAAGTTACCAGACGCTGAAGTCCTTGCTTTGAACTAAGTTGCCAGGCATTCAAAGCATGCTTCAGAGTGCAACTCTTATGGGCTGGCCACCTTGTTCAAATGCAAAAAGTACGCTTGCCAAAAAGACTTTTGTGGAGAACTCACACAGGGCAGTTAATCACATGGTGATCAGAAGAAGGGATAAAAGGACACTCTCAAGGTCTCTCTCAAGAACTGTGGATTTGATTGTGAGACATGGGAAACACTGGCACAGGACCGCTCAGCATGGAGTGCCCACATCAGAAAGGGTGCTGTGCTCTATGAGCAAAGTAGAATTGAGACAACACAAAGGAAATATAGGATGTGAAGATTTGGAGCATCCACCCCAAATGTTCATGCAGATTATCTGTGCCCAACCTGTGGTAGAGCATTTTGAGCTCATATTGGTCTGATCAGCCACAGTTGGACACCCTGAAACTTGACTTTATCATGGTGATATCATTGTGATCTTCTTTGAGAATGAAGGACAACAACCATACCATAGTGGTATTATTTTGAAAGAGAAAAATTTGCTTAAAACATACTTATTGCATATTGGTCCTTGTTTGTATGAAATGAAAATAAAGTCATTTTATTAAATACTGTGATTTAGACTTTCTCTCACACTTTTATACATGCACATTCACATTTTAAAAACAAATTCAAATGCTAGAGTAGAGGATATATTTGACTTCATTACATCATGACACAATTATGATACAGTTACAGCTGGAAATTGTGAATTTGGGATGTTTGGAAAGCTACAATCACATTATGACAGAAGAACATCAAAGCTTATCTGTTGCAGGGAGCTGCTTTTGTGAAGCTGTTGGTGGTTAAGGATTTGCCAGCTAAGGAAAAGATTGTGTGTTCATTAAGTTGAGAAGGAAAGTAGAAAAGGTTCTTTCATCTCTGATATAATCGATGAAGGATATCAGATTATCTGGGCCCCAGCACAGGGAGATGCAGTGATTTCACAGCCTACCTAGTTTTTATTCACTAAGGAGGCTGAATTCTCTTGAAATACTGGCCAAGTTAATTGATTAATTTAAGCCCCTGAAGCATGGCATGAGAGTCTAATGTTGGGAGAATATTTTCAAAAATATTGTTTAAATATTAGAGGATTGATTTCTAGCCTATAACAATGATATTGATGACTAGTGTGGTCTCAAAAGAGAGAAAAAGCATTAGTGTTGCTGAATATTCTAGAAACATCTCTAGGGAAGAGCTCAAAGTATTTTTACACTAAAAAAAAGTTTAAGTAAAAAGCACAATATACTGAGATTCTTGGATATTTGTTTTTTTGTGAGTAGAAGCTTCTAGGTAGGTGACAGAAGGGTGAACTGCTGTATTAATCCTGATGTGTTGCCATTTCTTAGAAACTTAAGCAACAAAGTGAATGGCTACCAGTGAAGTCAGGCCTTTTAGGACTAGAAAAAGGAATCAAAACTTGGCTTGTTCTATTGCTCCTGCAGTTAGATTCCTCATAATTTCATTTCATTAGTCCATTCAACAAACATTGATTAAGTACCTACTGTATACTGTTTTCGTTGGGCTAATTACGGAGAAGGTAGAATGTTTATATGACACCATCCTTACATTCATGAAGTTTACTGTTAAGTAGTGGTTCATTAACCCTTTTGCTATCTTTATACTCATGCTGCCTAATAATTAAGGCAGGGCGGTGGAATAAGAACATGTAGATATTACAATGAATTCATATTTATAATTATGGTAACAACATATTATAGACAGTAGGTTTTGCCTATCCAAGTGGAACCAAGGACTTGTGACCATGAAATGGAAAAGATATTAGAATTAAAGCTGAGAATATTCTCTTACTGCTTTGAATATGTCTGTCAGCCTAGCCTGGTCAATAGCAATAGCGCTGAGGTGGGCTCTTATGGAATATGCATTTCAGAAATGCAGAAAAGAATTACTGCAGGAGGAAGCATGGAGTAAGAAATCCCAAAGGGCAATCTGGCATGGCCAAATTATGTGAGCTTCAGTAGACTGTTTTTCAAGGGCTGAATTACCAGAAAGATACAACTAGTAGATCTGTGCGACAAAGCAAGCTCAAACATAATTGGAGTAAGATAAAAAGAGAGGGGAAAGTATGAGAAGATATGATAGAAGTTTCACAAACTTGTCATTATAAATGGAATGAGTTGATCAATAAAACAGAAAAAGAGTGGTAGATGGATTGGAAGGCAGAATTCAACAATATATGTGCCTCCTAAAAACCACACTTGAAACATAAAGACTCACAATTAAAACAAGGAGCTGGAACAGAATTTAATTTTGTTTAAAGGGAGTTAAGAAAGGCAAGAGTATCAATCCTGTTGTCAAAAAAGTCAGCAATAAAACTAAACATCATCAAATGAGCTAAAAAGGGATGTTTAAAGTCACCATAAACAATGAAATAATTGGAATAGGAACAGGACCTGTTATTTTATTGGTATAGGGAACTCCTGGTTAAGGAAAAGTCTCACTCACAAGGCAGGTCACACTTCCTCTGAAACCCTTGAGTGCAAGAGTTAGCACACTGGAGTCTGTGGACCACATTTGACCCTCTGTTTGTTTTTATGTTGCCATCAAACTAAGATTTTTTTTTTGTATTTGTAAATAGAATTTTTTTAATATATATTTTAAAATATTAGGGCCATATGAAAACAGGAGGGAGGCTGGATTTGTTCTGCAGGTCATAGTGTGAGGTTAAGAGACTTGTCTAAGCTTACATAGCCAGTGTATCAGAGGTGAAATGGGCTGATGGAATAATGCCAACATTTAATGTTTAATACTGAATGGCAAGACATCTAAGTTAAGTGAATTAGAGGAAGGAAACAGATAACAAAATTATGATAGTGGGATACCTCAATATATACCTCTCAGGTCTAGACAAATCAAACAAAAAGATAAGACAGAATTTAGAGTTCTGAATATGACTTTAGAAAAGGTAGATATGATGCCTGTTATTGAATAGAAATAGAATGGAATATCTCTATGCCTTGAACTTCTACAAAAACTTATCGGGTGTTGGACATAAATACCTCCTAAGAAATGCAACAGATAAGAAATATATCCTTTACTGACCACAATGCTATAGTAATTACAATGATAAAATGCCTATGAAGAAAAGATTCAAACTATAATAGGCATAACAATCCTAAAGAATTGATAGGTCAAAGGGTAAATCATAGAAACTAGAGATATTTTCACTAAAGAAAATGTTGAGACAAGGTACTAAAACTTTTGAGATGTTTCCTGGACAGTCCCTAGGGTAAAGTTTATGTTTTATAGTACTTCCATCAACAAAACAATGATAAAACAGAATGAATTGAGTATGCAGCTCAACTAGATAAAATAACAAATTGGAAGCTCCAACAGAACACAATAATAGAAATTCTGAAAATCAGAAAGAGATGAGCAAAGTTCAAAGCCAAACACTTCATTGAATTAATAAATAAAACTCATAACTTCTTTCAAAAACTAATCACAAAGATAATCCATAAATTAATCTGATTTTTAAAAGAGGAAAACCAAATTGCCCATGTAAAAAGAGAAAGCAAAATGAAATAAATGCTGTTATTAGAAATTATTTCACCTAATTGTACATCAACAAAATTCTTAACAAATGCAATTGATGGATGTTGACAAAATTTATATAAAATAGGTAGATTAATGGACAAAAAAATAAAGAATTTAAATAGTACATCTCAAAAAAGAAACTGAACAAGCTATAAATGACTCCCCCACCCTCAAAACTCCCAAATTTCCAGAGCCATATAGGTTTATGAGTGAATCCTATCAAATATTTAAAGAGCAGTTAGTTCTGCTATTTGGATAAACTGTTGGCAAAACTTGGAATAAAAAAGAGATTCTGTCAATTTCCTCTGTGGCATTAAAGTAGTCTTAATCCCTAAACTAAGGAAAGACAAAGCATATGACTAAAACCATAGACCAATATCTCTAATGAAAATTGACACAAAAATAGTGAATAAACTACTAGCAAAGAGGCTATGGCAATGTATTAAAAAGATTCTGTATTTTGTTCAGGTAGGATTTATATAAGGAATGAAAGGTTGGTTCAGTAATGGGAAAACTGTAAATGTAAAATAATGAATAAAGTCAATTAAAACAATATTATTGCATCAATACATACAGAAAAAACTTGCAAAAAAAATACAATAATTATTTCTTTAAAAACCTTAAAAAGAATATGACAAGTAGCATCTATCCAAAACCAAAAGCTAACATCAGTGATGGGAGAAGACTAGAGGCCTTTCTGGAAAGATGATGTCTTAAAGATAGCCTTGTGACAAGTAAGAGGAGAAAGTGGTACATTCCAGGTGACTGCTATAGCTGAAATCTAATTTGGAGCAAGCTTGGACCTCCAGAAGCCTAATAATGAGAGAAGAGGCAGTGAATCTCAGTCCAGGATAAAAGCTTAATGAGTAGGTGTGACCCCTTCACAAGTAATAAAATAAGTCCAGGGAAATCATAAGACTTTTTGTACATTGCTAACAAAACCAAATAGGATTAACCGGAAAGAACACTTTCATTCACAACAACTATAGACTATATAAAATACTTGGGAGTCAACCTGCCAAGAAAGAGAAAGCCACTCTATTGCCTAATTTGCATTGGCACTAGCAGGTTGGTTGCCCAGTTGAATGGCTCCTATTACTTTTAGGAGTATTAGGGTAATTCCCCCCATTATCTCAGCTGAGAACCATGCCTCATATTTTACAGAAAAAATGGAGACCATTCACCAAGAGCTCTTTCTTCTCCCTTCTTCCTCATCTCTTATCACTCAGATGCCTCCTGCCACTTTTTCTTCACCCGTCTCATGTAATGAAATGGCTTTACTCCTTATCAAAACTAATCCCTCTATTTGTTCTAGGGATCTCCTCTAACAGATTGCCCCCACTGTCATCCCAACTCTTCTAGTATTTTTGATACCTCTCTGTCTACTGGCACATTTCCTATTGACTACAAATATATTTCCTGTTTATATAAACATTCTCACATCTCCTCATCCTGCAAAAACTCTTACTTGTATTAAGCAAAAACAATATCACAAGTCCATGAGACATTACATTGCGACTAGATTTATTACATGAGAAATGAACATCTGATTCTTCTTTCACAACATGACTGATAAGTGGAAATATGTTTAACACAATTGCACCTGTATAACCTGCATCTGTCTTGGGGAGGGATAAAAATTTGGAACTCACAATCTTATAAAAGTAAATGTTGAAAACTGTCTTTACACGTAATTTGAAAAAAATAAAATACTAATAAGTGGGGGGAGGGGGGAAGAGAGAAATGAACGTGCATGTGAAACCCTGAACTAGAGCAAAGAGCTCACAATTCAAACAGAAACTTGTTTATGAAAATGTGATGAAGCGAGAAGGAGAATAGAAATCTCCACCTAAATGGGAGTGGCAATGGAGGAGAAATCATGAATAATTACAGCCTGTTCCAGGAACTAAACTGACACACGCTCTCTCTCAGCTCTTGGCATTTTCTCTGGTTTTCTTTCATTCCTAGAATGTCTTTTTCCTCAACTCTACCTACTGACTTCCCGGACATCCATCAAGTCCCAGCTAGAACCTCATCTTTTAGTAGAAAGCTTCCCTAACACTTGCTAATTTTAATGCCTTCCCGCTGTTAATTATGTCTTATCTATCATATAGATAGGTACTGTGATGAATGACATAATTTCTGAGTAATTAATCATTTTGCTAATTACAGCTAGTGAATAATTAATAAAAGGATAGTCATTTGGCCATCTTTCATGAACCAGAGACAGATAATGGTCCTCTCTTAATGCTGATATGTCGTTGGAAGAACAGGTGTTCCTGACAGGTGGCAGTCAACTCTCACTGGTTAACAATAAGAAGAATGAATATTATAATGAGATGTGAACCTATTCTAATGAGAAACTGGGGGATGACTTGAATTATGTCATTCTTACGCCCAGACCACCCGTAGCCTCGGGAATTCTAGACAAAGGATTTGAACTCTGGAAGATGAGTCTTCCTGACTTCAGGGCCAGCCACCTAGCTGCTCTATTTGTCTATAAGAGGGATGTTAAATATTTGCCGCTTGAGATGATAAACAGCCAACTGCTAATTGTTGGAGAGTAGGCCATCTAAAAGAATTTATTTCTAAGTCCATGTTTGTAAGACTAAAATGACTGGACTTCTGTAGAATCAATTAAGTTGTAAAATTGATTGAATCAAATTGTTTTCTGTAGAGTTAGCCAGGTAGAATGTTTAATTGCTTGTGAGCATTTCTGGGACAAGGTAAGATGAAATATTAAAGAGAAATATGCTTCAAATTCTTCACTCACATACTTAGAATGGACAAAAATCTTATTTTCTGGTCTTTTCAAGGAGAGGAATTGGGAAGAAAATCTATTATGAGATGTTTTTGTTTGTTTCCTTTTTCTACACACACCCACACACCCACACGCACGTATCTCATATATGTACAAGAAAGAGGCAAAAGACAGCCCTCTAGGAACATATAATTTAATAGGGGAGGTAACATGCAAACAAATTATATAAAGCAAGATACACACACACACATCTAGATCTAGATCTACATATATCTGGCTTTCTATATATTATTAGAGGATATTATGTGGCATAATTATTATATATGGTATATAGAAACACATACATGTTATAGGATTATTATTCTGTGTTATGGTGACTCTTCACTGGTGATTTGAGGGAGGTTTTATAATATGCTCTGCAACTGGCCAAATATCATGCCTATTTGTGACACTTCCACAAACGTAGGGAGGCTTAGAGGTGAACTTCTATCTTTTTAGTTAAGACCTGTAATTATACAGAAACTAAACCCATAAGCATGATAGTAAGCCCGGGTAGACATTGGAACATGAAATTAATGCGATGGGTTTTTTTAAGTGGTCAAATCTTCAGCCTCAAATTTTGTACCTATAAATAGTTGATAGAAAAAAATATGTTTGGGAACCATTAACTACTTCCATGTTATGTTAGTGATGTCAGTGGTTAATTATGGCCTTAAATAGTACTTGAATATGTAATTAATCGTTCATGCAATTTTAGGTTCTAAAAAATTGTAGCTTCTGAAACTGAGACCCAGGTAGTTTAAAATAGTTAAAGCTTATGAAGGAGTTCATACGCTAATCTGGAACTTAAAAAAGAATTTTGAAATCAGTTTGTTTTTCTATTCTTAAAGAAAGGTTCCCACATCGTTGGTGTTAAAGTCTGATACTTGAGTGAGCTGGTAACTAAAATATTACATTGTTTTCAAGAACAATTTTAATCATTTCATGCAATTCAGTCTTTCAGAAATTTAGATCGTAAGGGAACCTCGTTAAATTTTTTTGAGCCTTTAAGGGATTGTTGAATGGAGAAACACAGATTCTGCGTACAACATCCTTATATGCATATGTAAAATATGTATGCATGAGTATATGTACATATGTAGCAACTTCTACACTTTTTTTTCCAGTATTTCACCTTTTCCCTTTTCTTTCTGTTTAAGGAAGCAGCCCTGAGAAATTTTAATAACCTTTCTCAGAAATCAGGGGGAAGTTAAGGAGTGGTTGGACAATCAGGGACACTCAAGGGATGCTCCTTCCAGATTTTGAATCCAGGAGAAAGTGCTCACACAATCTAGACACTGACTGCCTCTTTGCTAGGGGAGAGAGGAAGCAAACTGTGTATCCATGATTCAACATGGGGTTGGGCACAGATTTGCCTTTTATGTTCAAAGTACATTCCTATATTGCCTCCTCCCCGCAAAGGAAACCCTCTGTATGTGAGGATTATGGTTGCAAGGTTTTTTTTTTGTTTGTTTTTTTGTCTTGTCTTTTGATTTGTTTGGCAAAAGAAGGATTTAGAATAATGGTAGATACCTGAGAAAAATCAGAAGACAATGGAATTTTTTTTTTCACAGCCTTGGCTAGAGTAAGAATACCAAATAAAGCATAGTGATGATAACTAAATATACAACAGACAATTTGGGTTGCTTGAAATTAAAATGTTTTTGCGATAAAATGAGTGCAACTAGAATAAGAAAAGAAACTGTAAAATAGGAAAAAAGCTTCATATCAATTATATCTGATAAAGGTCTGATAAAATATATGGGAAATTGATACATATATAGCAAGAGCCATTCTCCCAAAGGTAAGTGGTTAAAGAATATACACAAGCAATTTTCATAAGAAGAAATGGAAACTGTCTATAGTTATATGTTCCAAGTTCTTAAAACAAAAATACAGATAGAAACAACTTAGATTTCTATAAGATTTCCAAAGGTGAAAATTATGAATATTGGAAATGGCATGAAAAGACAGTCACACTCTTATAGGGCTAGTGGATCTATGAATTGTTCCAATCATTCAGGCAACCAGTTTGAAATTATTTTTTAAAAAGTCATTAAATCCTGCAGCTCTACTATCAGGCATATATCCCTCAAAGACAAAGAAAAGGGTCCCATGTATACAAAAATATATATAATGGCAAAAATATTTTAATAGCCAAAAAATACAAACTTAGTGGATGACTGTTATTAGGGACCAGTTGAATAAATACTCCTGTATTAATGTAATGGAGTACTATTGTGATATAAATAATATTATAGATACCTACCTAGGAAGATGACCTGTATGAATTGATGTAGAGTGAAGTCCATCAGAGTTGAGAACAATTTATACATTAACCACAAGAATGTAAAGGAAAACAACTTTAAAGGACATCAGAACTCTCATCAATTTCGTGACTAATTTTGACTCCAGTGGCCTGATGTCCAGATTGAATTGGGAATTTTGTTATGGTTTGTTACTGGTTTTTCCTATCACTTACAAGCAAGTGGTTTTTTATAAAGGAGTGATTCTGTGGTTTACCATGTCTACACCAGAAATAAGAATGACAGCCCAAGCACAAAATATGATTTTCCCAACCTCTACCCTCAGTCTTCAAATTCTACTTCTCCTTGTCTGTTGGTTCCTTCTATATTGTCTACAAACATACCGAAGTTTCCCCCATTCTTAAAAGAACTAGATCTTACTATCTTTTCAAACTCTTATTCTATAGATTTTCTTCTTTTCTTAGTGAAAATTTTAGAAAAATCTATATGCTTATAATTTCCTCAACCTTTCCTTGCCTTTTCTCTCCCCTAGCTTTTTGATTTTTACACTTAAATGCAGTAACTCTCTGTGGTTACAAATGATCTAATATTTGCCAAATCTAAAAGTCTTTTAATAGTTTTTATTCATGATATCTCTGGGGGAAGGGAGGAAGTATTTATATGCTGCCTACTATGTTCACACACATATATATACATATGTAGAGTATGTGTATATTTTTATGTTTACGTATGCGCCTGTATATCATTTGCTCCTCACATTACGTCCTCCTTGCGATGTAGGCGTTATTAGTATTCACATTTTACAACTGACTAGACTGAGACAAACATAAGTTAAATGACTTGTTTGGGGTCACGTAATTAGTGTGGGTTGGAGGCTGGATTTGACCTCGTGTCTTCTGACTCCAGGCGTGCCTTCCAGCTGCCTCCAGTCCTTTGGACTCTGTTGACCACCCTCTCTTCCTGGATGTTCTGTCCTCTGTGGGTTCTTATGACACTGCTTTCTCCTGGCTGGTCTACCTATCCGACCTTCTCTCCCTGTCCCTTCCTACTTCATCATCCATATCGTTTCCCAAGGCTTTCTCCTCTGGCCTTTTCTCTCTGTATACTCTCTCAGTGACTTCATCAGCTCCCATGGGCTTAATTATCATGTCTGTGCAGATGATTCACAAAAATATACATATATATGTGTATGTGTACACATGCGCACACACATACACTCTCAGTCTCTCTTCTGAGCATCAGTTTTGTCCCAAAGACATTTCAAACTCAGTGTGCTAAAACAGAACTCACTATCCTTCCCTACAAAGGCTCCCCTCTTCCAGACTTTCCTATTTCTCTCAAAGGCACAGCTGTTTTGCCAGTTTCCCAGGTTCGTAACTGTTGTCATCCTTGACTCTTAACTCTTTCTCATCCCACATGTCTGGTCGGTGGCCAAATCTCGCCATTCCTGTCCCCACGACGTTTCTTACACAGTTCTCCTGTTTACTCACAAAGCCACCGCCAGTTTCCATTCTTCAGTTCTTATCAGGTTCTACCTCCTGACTGTTTTCCCTCCCTCAAGTTTTTCCCCATCTTCCATCTAGGTACCAAAGCAGTTTTTTTCAGTGCAGCCCTAAGCATGTCACTCTCTAATCAATGAATTCCATTGCTTCTCTGTGACCTCCAGAACAAAATATAATCTTCTTTTATTTACTGTTAAGGACCTTTATAACCTGTCTATAGCCTATGTTTACAGGATTATAATGTGTTCCCTTACAGAGTATACATTATTTTCCTCCTCCCTACATTATGTGGTCCAGTCAAATTGGCCTCCTCTCTATTCCCCACACATAGCAATGTTTTGCTGTCCCTCCTGTGGAACACCTTCCTTCACTAGCTGTGCTTCGTAGAATCTCTCTTTCTTCAACACTCATCTCAAGCCTCAGCTCTCTTCTCTCTGCATGGGGCCCTTGTACCCTCTTTCCTCTCCTCCCTCTACTCCCAAGTTCTGGAACCAAGAATCAGGATCTCAGCCTTAGCTCCTGGGCAGGCGCTGTCCATCTGCTGCCCCTTTGGCCCCACCCACTACCCCAGGAAGTGCCCAGACTGAAGTTACATGTTATGGTTCTGAAATTAGTGCAAGAACCAGAGAAAGAAACTGAGTGACGTTTGGTGGCGCTTTCTAAGTTAAGGAGTGGGCAGATGACTTCCGCTGGATTAAAATGTTGATACCTTAAGGCAAGGTGGGAAACCTATGGCTTCGTGGCTTCATGTGGCCCAGTAGGTCCTCAAGTGTGGCCCTTTGAACCCAAACTTCACAGAACAAATCCTTTTATTAAGGGGATTTGTTCTGTAAAATTTGGACTCCATCAAAAGGCTCCACCCAAGGACCTAGAAGGCTGCCTGTGACCTCGAGGTAGCAGGCACTGAGGGAAAGGAAACTTGACCTAATCACTCAGGACACAGCCACGTGGTGGCAATAGAGGACTATTCCAAGGGGGTGAGGGGCACTTAATGAATCTAATTGCTGAAATAATAACAAAACAGCTAACATTATATAGTACCCATGGATGCCAGGCACTGTGCTCAATGTTTTATAGTTAACATCTCATTGATCCTTACAAAGATGTGGCAGGTGAAAGATGAAGTGGACGAGGAAACAAAGGTTTGCCCTTCAGAGCCTACCTATTTATTAAAGTAATGCATGCTAATTGTGTACCAGATCCATTCCAGGCCTTCCTCAGCTTTGGCCTTGGACCGCAAAGACAGGGGAAGACAGGTTTTTATACATTAAAAACAACTAATTAAGTTAGATCAACCAATTAAAAGAAAAAATTAGCTAGGGTACAAAATTAGGTAAGCTGCTATCTAATTGGAAGAAAGATTGAGGATTTTCCAGGTTGGGAGGGGGAAAGCAAACAGGTACAGTTCCCTGAAATCAGAAAAAGAGGTGTCCCACTCTCCCCAAGTGCCTGGATTTAATCAAAGCTACATGGAAACCATAACTGATTAACTAGTTTTGGATAAGGGTTACTTGGGACGAACAATTGTGAGAAAACTGGCATCAAGGACTGACTGGTTTTCACGGTCCTTAGTTAAGAGTCTCTAAGCAGAAAGCAGAGGTGGTACAGCTTCTTAGCCATGCAGGGTGAGGTGCCAACAATGCAGTAAGGTTTTCTCATAATTCCCACAATTGAATAAAGTTTTCTCATAAGACAGAAAATTTGATTAGACCCATTATTGAATAGAAAGGGAACTGAGTCAACTCCAGAATTAAGTCATAAGATACTGTCTCTGTAGCTTACTCAATTTCCATTCCTTCAGAGGGATGTTTTAATTCCTTCAGAGGGAGGTACTGCTATCATGCTCATTTTATAGAAGAGGAAACAGGCAAACAGAGGTGAAGTGACTTGCCCAGGGACATGTAGTTAGCAAGAGTTTAACATCAAATTTGAATTCAGGTCTTCCTGACTCCAAGCTCAGTGCACTATCCACTATACCATCTAATTGAGATTTACAGAGTCAATCTCAGGGGGATTCTTTGTGACAATAACAAACTTTTGGAGAATAAGGAGAATAGGGCCCTTTTATCCATCCTCTTTAAAGAAATGTTTGCCAAAGACTTGGGCAGTGTATGGTATTTTCTACATGATAAAAGTGGAAGTGTGCTAGACTAAAGACATTTGGGTGCAAATAATTTCTCTTGTCACATGCTAGCCATATGAAGGAAGGGTCACCTAGGTGGTATAGTGGATAGCATGCCTGTCATGAGTTCAAATCTGGCCTCCCTTACTAGCTGTGTGACCTGAGGCAAATCACTTAACCCTACTTGCCTCAGTTTCCTCATCTGTAAAATGAGCACACATTGGAGAAGGAAATGGCAAACCACTCCAGTATCTTTGCCAAGAAAACCCCAAAAGGGTCATGAGGAGTCAGACATGACTGAAAGGATTGAACCACAAGGAGAAATGAGACAAATCACCTAACCTCTCAGTGCCCCCAGACACCCTAAGACTATCAATTGTGCACAGTTGCTGGTTTGCATTAGAGGGAGTTTGTTTACCAGAAATTCTCTACCTCAAATGAAATTACAAGCATGGATCCTTACAAATTTATTCTGTCTGTACCGGCTTTTCAGTGTTTGATGACTGCAGAAAGGGACGTAAGATCAGAGCATTAGAAGTAGAAGGTAGAGACCATCTCATCTGACTTTATCATTTCATAGGTCAGGAAACCGAAGCCTAGAAAGTCATTTGTCTAGGGTCACATGGGTCAGATTTAAACCCAGGTTCTCTGACTTCATTATAGATCTGTAGAAATGGTATTTTTGGTCCTTTGAATCCTGAAAATCCAGGACTCCAGAAACCTGAGAAATGGCCATGGATCTCTATCTGCCATGAGTTGTAATTGCGGTTTTGGGGTTGTCTTTTTTCAATTTCCAGTGTGTTGACAACATTCGGTGCAATGGCCTAATGACAATAGTATTTGAAGAAAATTCCAAAGTGACAGTGCCACATATGATTAAGTAAGTATAGCCTTTTTCTTCACTTATTTTTTAACCAGTATGTGTGAGTGTGAGTGTGTGTGTGTGTGTGTGTGTGTGTGTGTATGTGAGTGTGTTGATCCTTTGTTGCCAAAGAAGACCACGCCATCAGAGAAATGATGACATGACTTGCACTTGACTTTGTTTTGAGTGAGGGAGGGCTGTGCCAGGTCACCAGCCTCACTTCTCCTCCAGAGTTATCTGAATCTAGTGACCAGATATTCCTCAGGATGACTGGAGATGACCCAGGATGAGACAGTTGGGGTTTAATGACTTTCCCAAGGTCACACAGCTAGTAAGTGTCAAGTGTCTGAGGTGAGATTTGAATTCAGGTCCTCCTGACTCCTGCACTGGTGCTCTATCCACTGCATCACCTTGCTGCCCTTTTTAACCAAGGCCAAACTGTTGGATGAGGTGTCGTTACTAGAATAGCAGTAGCAAAGAATTGTGTCATCTGGCCTGTCAAACTTTTCCTCCTCGCTGTCATGCCATGTTTCAGTTCTTATGAATGATGGCCATTGCCAGAGGCATGCCCAACATCAGCCCTCTCTTAGGGCAGGTTCGATCTTGGGACCAGTGGAGGCCATCGCAAGTTGTTGAACTGTTAACCAAAGGAGGGTAATTTTGCTCTAACACATGAAAGTTATGCAACAAGGGTACAGTGAAACTTTTCTAGGAAGAGTCCTCACTGTCTTCATTTGGGTAGGATATGGTGATTCACATGGTGCTCATAAATTCACAGAGTTAGAGAGACCTGATTCCACATGGGAGAGATTTTTTCTGAGTAGGTGAACAGGAAACTCCATCAGGCAAAGTAGGCCAGTTAGCTCCCAGGTGAACTGCTATGTCTCCTTTTAGGGAAGACTGATCCCTCATGGCAGGAGAAGATGAAGGTGGGTCTAACCCACTCAGGGAAAGGTACGGAGGGATGGACCTCATTCTGACCTTCCCCTAAATTATGAGGAAACACTGATAGATATTTATCCTATTTATTAGAAAGTTTCTGCAAAGATATCATTGACTTGATTATTTTGTCCCACTTTAAAATTTTCTCTCCGTTTTGGTAAAGTGATAGGTTTATCTTAAAAGAGATAATCCTGAGAGCCAACACCTATCTGTGCTTACAGACAAGAAGCAAGGGTTTGCTTGTTTGATTGGTTTTAGCAGCTCCTGCGAAATGTGCTAATTAGAACTGATGTGATGACTTCAATGACTAAGACCATTTTCCTTCTAGCCACCATACTGAGTATGGTGAGTACTGAGTAGATGATTTATTGTAATTGTTATTAGAGTACTGAGAGATTATTTGTTTGGTGTTTCTCAACCTATTATGGTTAGTTAGGGTCATTTTCCCATTTTCCACAGCACCACCCAGAATTTCTGATTTGTTTTCCAACATACGACTACAAAGCAAAATCTGGAATTTAAAGTGATTGCAAAAAAACCTGGAATATTCTATAGATTCTTTTCCCTCTGTTTAAAATTTTGCCACTGCTTGTCTTCGGTTTCTTTTCTATCTTCAAAAGTTACTTTTGAAGTATTTTGGTAGATATGTAGCATTATAGCTATACAGTTAGAAGAGACCTCGGGGGCTATGAGTTTATCATGTCATGGTAGGAGCGATTGTGTTCCACTTTTCAGGAAAACCCATGTGGTGGTCATGAGACCTTGTCTTCTTTTCTCTTGTAGTTTATGGAACAAAAGTGCTTAGCATAGTGCCGTACATGTAGTAGGTGCTTAAAGGTTTGATTGATTATGGATAATAGAATTTACTGGTTGTATCTAGGCAATAACAGTTATTTGAAAGATACTTTTCCTCTTTTTAATCTCCATTTTCCCTTGAAAGAGAGCTTTATCTTTTTTGAGGAAGGAGAAGCAGTAACTTCTGCATGTATTCTGCATGTATATAAAAACGATGAGTTTTTAGGGATTCCCTTGGGATCCCTTGCTTTTCTGCATTTGTAAGAATTAACTCCAATTAAATACCATCCCAGTAGTGAAAGTCTTAATATTTAATAAGCACCATGTTAGATAAAAACAAAGTATATAATACAAGTATACAAGCACTAGAGAAAAATCTATATTACTTTAATTATAGATGAGCACCTAGTTGGTAGTACTGAAATGGTTTGATTTTAATCTTAAGGAAACCTGATTAGCAACCACCTGATTGCAGTATCAACAACTATAGATTCCTTCATCACTATATTTTCTAGACTTTGACTAGTTTGGCTTAAAAATGCAAAAAAGGCTGCATTTAAAAAATAAGTGTGGAATATAAAATTAAAAGTCATAGTTGGATATATTATTACACAAACCAAATTGAAAGAAAAAAAAGATGAACCTTTTGCCCAAAGTTGAATGAACTTCAGTATTATGCCTTAGGCTGCCTAATTTAATCTCCCATAAATTGGCTTGTACTCATTTTATTTTGGATTAAAAGTATTTTCTCAGTGGTTAAAGAACTACAAGATACTATTCTGCTTCAGAATTAAGTTAACTTTGAGTTATAAGTCGGGGTGGAGGGGTGCGAGGGGCATGGATAGGCTCTAAATTTGTAGTTTTATTGACGTAAAGAACTCCTGGTGAGGAAATTCCTTCTATCCATGAAAAATTACTTACTTGGCCTTCTTGGTTGTTGAATTCTAGATTGTGATATGCACTAGAACTGTGATTTCTTTGATATAGGAAACTCCTCTACGGGCAAACTTGCTCTCAATGCAGGTTGACATTGTGCAGTTTATAGTTATAGAGAATTGCCTAGGGGCATTGAGAAGTTATCAGAGGTAGGATATGAACCCAGGTCTTCCAGACTCAGACTGCTATGCTTCTCATATGCACACACTTCTAAAAAATGGTGCAAATATGACTTTTATTCATGTTCATTGATAATAACCAATCTTCACTTTGTACTCATATAACCACAAGCTGAGTCTCCCAGAACAGGGCCTAGCACATAGCAAATGGTAGTTGACTGATTGGCTGAACAACCTAGATAAATGCTGAACAGACTCCCCTTGTCTGGGTGTTTTCCTCATTTGACATAATGGCATCAAAACACCTTGATGATCTGGTAAATTTTTCAGTTTTCATTGCAGTTTCATGCAATAAATTTTCCTCTCACTGTAGCTCATCCTTTCTATCTTAGCTTATCTCTATTACATATAGAGATATATAGGTATCTGTAGATTAAGATATATCTGGATAAAGTTCTAGAAATTTCTTACTTTTCCCTTATAATTTTGAGATAGTTTTCTGCCATTTTAACCTCCTAGGGCTCATTTTTTACCACATTGAGTGGAATGGGCTTTGTGCATAGAAGGAGAATGTCTTATGCTGGTCAGTGACTCATTCTACTCCTAGCTCTAATCCATGAGCTATGGGTTATCATATTCTGGAAGACTTAGATATTGCCATGTATACATAATGTTGAAAAGTATGTATGTGTGTTATATTAGAAGGAATTCTGAACTTGGATTCAGAAGACCTTCATTCAAATTCCAGCTCTGACACTTAGCTCTGATTACTTAGAGAGGCATCATGGAGTAATGAGGAAGTAGCACCCTAGACTTCAAATCAGGAAGATGTAGGTTTTAAATCCTGGTTGAGACACAGTAGCTTTGTGCAAGTAGGTTAACCTCTTGTTGCTTCGATTTCCTCACCTATAAGAGGATTGGATTCATTGGCCTCTAAAACCTTCCAAGTCTAAAACTATAATCCTATGTCCTCTCTGAACTTCCATCTCCTCATCTACCAAAGAGGACAATAAGAGTCCCACAAACCCAGGACTTTGGGGAGGACGGCTCTTTGAGAACTTTAACACACTGTGTAAATGTGAGTAATTATCATGCTTTGTTGTCGTTGCTCAGTCATGTTGACTCTTCATGATCCCACTTGGGGCTTCCTTGGCAGAGATAATGGAGTGAGTGATTTGCCATATCCTTCTCCAACTCTTTTTACAGATGAGGAAACTAAGGCAAAGAGGGTGAAATGACTTGCCCAGGTTCACAATGCTAGTAAGTGTCTGAGGCCAGATTTGAACTCAGGGACTCCCGACTCCAGGTCTAACTGAATCCACCATGTCACCACCTCCCTGCCCCAGTCATACTCCGTGTATAGATATATACATAAAAACATCATGCCATTAAGACCTTTTTTTTTTTAAAGTTGTTACTATGGTAGGAATTTTAGGAAAACAAACTATGACTTTTGGGGTTCTCTTGGGAAATAACAACTTTGAACTGCTGTTCAGTTCAAGAAAATGAAATTAAATAGTTTCATAATATTGAATATCTTTGCTTCATTTAAAATGAAGATGTAATCAGGGTTATGAAGGACAGTGCTGTAATGAGTCACACTTTCATTTTATCTTGACTGATATAATTTTTCCCCTTCTGGTATTTCAAGTAATCTACATTCAGTTAAAAGGCAGAGATCTCAGAATGGTCCTTAGGGGACAAAAGCATGATGTGGGGAACAAAGGTATTCACACCTAGTAGGTGACAGTGTCCTTTAAAGTGGTATTCTATTGTGTTGATCTCCAAACTTGAACTTTTCTCGGTATAGACTAAATTTCATGTTAAGTCTAATTTTGATGTTGCATCTGTTGACGGCCTGCTTTCTCTCAGTGATGCTGCAGTGGAAAATACTGAAGCTGTTTCCAAGATAGAGGGGTGATGCCAGGGGAGAAATGTTCTGGTGAGAAAGGGAGAGGACAATAGAGAGTCATTAAACTGATGCAGCACTAATGACTTTGGAAATCACTTGGTGTTACTCAGGAGCTAGTTACAAAGAAATTTAAATATTTTAATTCAGTATTTTCATTAGTAATAATGTGATAAAAATTAACAGATTTTTTAAAATAAATTGCTAAACATTCACTTTGGGAAAGTTAACTCTTCTGTATTCTTTTGTTCCACTTCATTTTGTTTTTAATTTATGGAATAAAAATTTATTTTAAAGTATATTGCTGAACATTCACTTTGGGAAAGTTAACTCTTCTGTATTCTTTTTTTTCCACTTTATTTTGTTTTTAGTTTATGGAATAAAAATTTATTTTAAAGTAAATTGCTGAACATTCACTTCGGGAAAGTTAACTTTTCTGTATTTTTTTCCCCTTTATTTTGTTTTTAATTTATGGAATATAACAAGCATTTTCATAACATAGTATCATAAAAAAGATGATTGCTTGTGAAACTGCAAATCTGTTGTATACCATTTACTATCATTTAGATATATAATAAAGTTATCATGTAAATTTTTTTCTTTTCTCCTCCATCCTAGAGGTATATATAATATATATATATACGTATATATATTAATATATATATATACACACACATATATGTATGTATGTACGTATATGTAATACGCATATATAAAATTATTCTATACATACTTCTACTTCTTGGTTCTTTCTCTGAATGTAGATAGTATCTTTTTTCATAGGTTCTTTTCAGTGGATTCAGATTTTTATAATGTTCAAAATGATTTATTTGCTCAAAGTCATTCTTAAAACCATATTGCTGTTGCTATATATAATGTTCTCTTGGTTCTGTCCCTTTAGCTCATTATTTCATGTAAGTTTTTCCATGTTTTCCTATGATTCTTTTGGATTCTTTAAAAATCCTAGCCACATACTGAACAGTCCCACAGAGATACGAAAAACATGTACCTCCAAAAGTAAGCTATTGATTTTTAGAGGGAAGTTGGATCACTAGTAGGCACTCATCCTATAGACAAGGAAGGGTGGATTTTCCTCCTAGACTTGAAAAGTTCTCGCTCTCAGCAAATCCTGAAACCTGTGGTGAACTCAGAGATTTTAGGTCACCGTGTTTATCAGTGGCCATAGTGTTACTTCACTGAAGATGTCATAATAAAAGAGGAAATTGCAGGTATCCCTTGGAAAGGCCATGCAGTTGCTTTGGTCTGAGACTGTAACCTATAAACTGTGAGACTGTGCTTGCCTCTTCTCCTTTCTGAATGTCCACTAATTGGCTGACGTGGAGGATATGGCCTGCATTAAGAGGAATGCTATCAAGTCCACATGAAAAAAGCACAATAGAAATGGAGAAAAAATGAGCAGGGGAAATTTCTCCTCTAATGCAGTCTCAAGAATGTGTAACTATTTATTATACATAGAACTTTATTATTATTAATATTTTCAGTTAATGTCTAAGCACAACTCTGTTTCAGATTAAGTGGGTGAATTACTTTACCCAAACCTCACTCCATTTTATAAGAGCTCTCTCCATTGAGAAGACAGAGTTCTGATTTTGGAGTCTGGAGGGATCTGGGTTCAAATTCTACCTCTGACACAGAACTTATTGTGTGACTTAGGTCAAGTATGACTTGATCTCAGTTTCTTCATCCTCTAACGGGGATGATGATGATGATGAGGAGGAGGAGGATTATAGCTGTAGTACTTACCTCACAGGGTTTTTGAGAGGCTGTATGTAAATCATTTGCGAACCTTAAGGGATACCCCGTATATGGAGTATTCCAAAAGTCTCAGTGTAGTTGTTAGCTTTCTAGATGTTTTTAATACAGTTTTAAGCTATGAAAGCATGTTTAGAGCTATTATAACCTTAAGGCTATGCTGAGGCTTTTGGGACACTGAAATAAATATTAATTATTATAAAATGAAAGAATTTAACTATAGGATCCGTGAGGTTGCCAGATCACAGATCCTAAACATTAGAACTGATTTAGAGTTCACATCATCTAATCACTGATACTTGCCAGGTACAATGTTTTATGCAGGCACTGGGACACACTCAATCACATCCTTCCTTTCTTTACAAATCCTGGTATTTTCCTCCTAAAGTACAAGTTAACTACAAAGAGAAGGGAGTCAAAGAGAACGATATACAGTTTCTCCTCCAACCCCCCCCAAATGAAATTCTGACTCTCCTAAACTAAAATAATTTAAATTGATTTTTCTTCCTATATCATGTTTTTGTTGTATACATAAGGTGTCCCTCGAATTTTAATGTTTTTTAAAGCTAGAGCTGCACTAAGACTTCTGGAACATGACATACGTAGTGTGTATGTGCATGTGTGTTTGTATGCACCTGGCTCTTTTATATCTTCCAGTAAAAAGGCTAAATGGGATCATGGTGAAAAAAACAAACGAGGATCTTTTTTCAGAGAATTAGATTGTCTGCCTGAGTGTGATTTTCTTGAAACATTCTTCCTGATTGATTGTGTAGGTCTGATGCCCGTCTTCACAGAGATGATAAAGATATCTGCTTTAGCAAAACATTAAACTCCTGCAAAGTGCCCCAGATTCGCTATGCCAGTGTGGAGAGACTCTTGGAGAGGTTGACAGACTTGCGTTTTCTCAGTATTGACTTTCTCAACACTTTTCTGCATACTTACCGTATCTTCACCACAGCAGCGGTGGTCTTGGAGAAGCTATCTGACATATACAAGAGACCTTTCACCTCTATCCCTGTCAGGTAGGCTTAGAGTTTTGTGCTGTGATTATCCTTCAAGTCACAAGAGGAATTGGGTTGGAGGGGGTCGAGGGGTGGTTAGGGGACATAATAGATATTGCCCAGAATTCCTGCTGCAGAGGTCTGAGGGCTCAGGGTTACCTGTGTTTGGACATTAAATACTTTATTTCTGTCTACTTGTCTCCTAAGGGCAACTAGGTGGTACAATGGATAGACCACTAGGCTTAGAATCAGGAAGATAAAAAATATCAAATATCTGATATCAAATCAGACCTTGGACACTAACTAGCTGCATGATCCTGGATAAGTCACTTAACCCTTGCCTCAGTTTCCTCATCTGTAAAATGGGGTACCCACCTCCTAGAGTTGTTGTGAGGATAAAATGAGATATTTGTAAAGTGCTTAGCAAAGTTCCTGGCACATAGAAAGCGTTATATAAATGTAAACTATTATTATTAATTATTAATATTTCTGGGCAATTGATTAGATAGACTGTAAAATATCCTGAAGGTTTTTTGGAGATGGGTAAGATGCACAAGCAGGGCTTTTTTGGGATTTGAAAACTATGAAATATAAATGTGATACTCTCTTATCAGAGCTTTTGTATGTACTTCTGGAGTGACATCCAGGAAATCCATTTTTAACTTTGCCACAACTTGCTTTTACGTTTCAGGTCTCTGGAACTGTTTTTTGCTACCAGCCAGAACCATCGAGGTGAACACTTGGCAGATGGGAAGTCACCACATCTGTGTCGAAAATTCTCTTCTCCGCCCCCATTGGCTGTATCCAGAACGTCTTCCCCTGTCAGAGCCAGAAAGCTGTCATTGACTTCCCCACTAAACTCAAAAATTGGAGCCCTAGACCTGTCTGCTTCTTCCACGACCAGCAGTCCAACCTCGACTTATAGCCCTGCTACATCCCCACCGCCCCACACTGGTAAAGTACCATTGGATCTTAGCAGAGGCCCTTCTTCTCCAGAACAAAGCCCCGGATCTCTAGAGGAGAATTTAGATAACCCCCGCATGGATCTGTGTAACAAGCTAAGACGAAATATTCGAAGAGGTATTACTCAGCTGCCACATGTCCTGAACAGCGCTAGTCAACTCTTCTCCATCCTTTTGGAACCTTAGTGCCCATTCTCCAGAGTTTTCCTGTTTCTGCATAGAAGGAATACAATGGCTATATAGGAGAAAGAATCCTGTAGTCCTTATTTGGTCCCCATGGGAGGGTCATGAGAGGTAAACAGGGTCAACTCTCCCCATACCCTCTCTAGTCAAGAGGGATTTAAGTTAGTATTTTTTTAAAAATATTTTTTGAATGATATAATTAGAACGGGTGAGGGAAGAGGCCATGGACCTTGTCATAGTCTTATTTTTGTTGACTTCTATTTGTTTGCATCTTGTAACATGAGATACTATTTCTAGTCTCTAAACTCTTAAAATTGGCCCTTCTTAAGAAGGTTTGAATTGCTTTGGGGGAGAGTTTGATGCCATATGGCATAAAGTAATTCCGTATAAAATTAGAGATGCAGGGGAAAAAAATTTTAAATTTTGCCTTTATTTTTTCCCCTCAGCAAAACATCGTTTGTTGTTTGTCTTTGTGAAAAGACTAACTCTATCATATAAAGTCTCTCTGGGCCTCTGTTTTCTCATCTGAAAAATGAGGAAATTGATTAGATGATCTTTCTAGTCCTTTCTAGCTCTAAATTTCTGTGTTTATAGACTATCACAAACTACATTTTTCAGTATAATAAATGAAGGAAATTGGATAAGAAGTTAAATGAAGTATCCAGATTGAAAGTAGATGCATTCTAATAAAAACTCATCTCTCTCTCTCTCTCTCTCTCTCTCTCTCTCTCTCTCTCTCTCTGCCTTCCTCCACTCCAACCCTTAAGTCCTACACTTTGTAGTTCAGATCATTTAAATAAACTCCCCAGTGAGGTGCCTAATGGAGTTTTAACTGAAGCAGTTGTCATTGTCAAAAGTAACATATTGTTTAACATAAAATCCTCTAAAATGACAAGTTAGCAACTCAGGAGGAGGAGTGGGGGAAATTAATTAAAAACCTATTAACGAACAACAAGCCTGAGCTATGTAATGATGAGCTCTTTTCTGGAGATGAAGGGCTAGAACAAGACATGACAAGTGTCTGCAGGAACTCATCATCATCAGGGCTTAAGAAACTTAGTTGGTGGGAGGGCAGAACTGAGAAGAGCCTATAACTTTTCCCCTGTAATATGGGATGACCAAACAGAATGGGAAGTTCTTTCTAGCTCTGAAACTTATAGTTTAGAGGAGGAATGAGATTGAGACAATGAACCCAGATGCTTGTACTTTTTGAGTTGCGGATGTTTGGGGAATGCCAGACGTCATCAGTCTTCACTCCAGAATTTACCAGCATCTTAGCTTAGGATGCTAAGTTCAAGAATTGTTCCCCAGGTTCCACCCGCTGCGGCAAACACTCTATTTGACCAGTGAACAACGATGATTTTAAAGTGACTGTCTTAATTTTCCATGAGAATTGGATAGTGCTTGGTCAACAATATCAGGAACCTCATGCTACTATTCTAAGCAAAGCCCCCCTTCCCTTAGCCATCTGGATTTTTCTAGGTAGAAGTGTTGGGTTATTTCTGTTTCCCATCCAAGTAATATTTCCTCTTCATTCTACCTCCACTCCCAGGGGCTACATTTTAATTTGACTATAGTAATACCATCAACTAACTCATTTTTCGAAAGAAAAACAACCAACCAAAACCATCATGACAATTCAGCCACTGTATTCCTGCTATGTGCTCCTTGTTCTAGAGTAGCCATTTAAATAGTCTAGTCTTTGTTATCCCTTACCCTGCTTCATTTTGCTGAATTATCTAGGGGACTATTCTTAGTTTCTTCTTTAGAACTATCCAGTTTTGTAATATTATCGTGGACCTGTCTCACAATGGGGAACTTGCACTCTCCATTGATGGGTCATCAAGGTTTCTGGGCTGTGGTCATGAATCAGAGGAAATTATGGCTTCTTGGATTAGTAGAAGTTAGGTTTCAGGCTCCATAACAAGCTCTGAAGTAGGTCTAGGGGTCAAATATTTAGGTGGTGGGCCACTTTGCTCTACCGCATTTGTAAGTGCTAAGGAACCAGATTAAAATATACCTGGAAAATATTGAGCAAAAGAAATAAAAATACAATAGAACAAAGATAATGTTCACATGTGGTTTCCTAAGTTAACACCCTGCCTCCAGGAGTACTTATGTATGGTTTGGTCCTGTTCCACGCCCCCCCCCCCCAACCCCTGCTTTCTGATTGAGTTTGACACCACTGGTGTAGACTAAAAGAGACCAGGCTAGGTGAAACTGATCTGGGTAGGAATAACTTTGAAGGATTCCTCAGTCATTTCAGTGCAGCGGCTAAAAGGAGGCAAGATTGGTGTGAAGGGCATTTAATAGGTCTTTATAGTGCTGGTCCCTTATAGCATGGGATCAAGGAGTGGAGAGAGAGTGAAAATGTTGTAGAAACTTAGAGATTTTCCATTGATTTGCAAAAGAGAGGACTATTGACATTTTTTTCCACATGTTTTTTCAATTTCCATAAATTGAACACATGTTTTATAAGTACAAAAAGCCTTTGAGATGGCTCATGGTTTAGAAATGGTAATTGATAAAAAGCCTAACATAAATTAAGTGGACTTAATTCCATTTCTTTGTCTATCTCGCTCAGATATTCAATGAAATTCTAGGGTTTAGAGAAACTAGGAACTCTGCTAAAAAGATAAGCAGACGTTGTCCATAAGCAAATATTTGTTTGTTTGCTGGTGTTGGAGACAGGTTATAGCCTGCATCTTTAAGTTACCATCGACTTCCCAAGGTGCCTCACCTCTTAAGCAACTCTGATGTAATTGAGGTGGTTATTGCTTCCAATGAATCGGGTAGCAACCTATCCATGCCTTCTCGTTTGTTTGATTTTTTATCTATGTCCCCTTGTAAATTATCCATAATTTAGATTATGGGTAATTTGTCTTCCAGTACTTTAGGAACTTTCATCTAGGTCTCTTAATAGTCTATGATACCAGTAAAATCAGTCCCTCCAGGCTTTCGATGTTGT
The DNA here is from genome assembly GCA_028658325.1 of Potorous gilbertii. Lineage (NCBI taxonomy): Eukaryota > Metazoa > Chordata > Mammalia > Diprotodontia > Potoroidae > Potorous > Potorous gilbertii. Next base: position 691,707,893 of record CM053769.1, on the reverse strand, counting down.
ATTGCCTCCAGCACAGATCCCTTCCGTGTGACGGAGTGGATAGAGCACTAGACCTGGAGACTGGAAGACTTGAGTTCAAATCCAGAATCAGACACTGGTGATCTTGTTCCAGTCTACTAACTTATGTCTGCCTTGATTTCCTCATCTGAAAAATAGGGTTAGTAATAAAAATAGGGAGGACACATTCGGAGGTAAAAGAGGGAAATGTGGTGGGGGTGTGTACAGAGAGGGTAGTATTTGACAGTCAAAGGAAGATGAAAACTTTGGTGATCCATTGCGTCTTGTCCAAATATTTCAACCCCAATCTGACCAGTACATTGTCTGTAGCTTTTTTAGAATTACAGTTATTTAGGGTAAGCAATCCACATTGCGTTTTTTGTATGCCCTATTTAAATCTGGAGCCAAGGACACTTAGAATTCTAGTCTCCCAAACTAGAACCGGCACAACAGCAACTAAGAAGTTCTTCTCTCTCTAAACTGGACCCCTCTGGTTTGTACAACACCCTCCTGTGCTCACATCATGCTAACACTTAATACAACTAATAAGCAATTCTGCAACAAGAGTATATTTATTTCCTGTTTTTGCTTTGAAGAAGTACCAGAAACACTTGACTTGTATACTGCCTGTTTCACCATTTAAGGATGTACTGTGGCCAAAGATTTTCTATACTGCCATCTGATGAATGAAAAAACACTTAATAATTTCTTACTCTGTGCCAGGTACCATGAAAATGAATACAAATAAATGAAATAGGCCCTTCCCTCAAGACACTTAATTTTTAAAGAAGATAGAATATGAGAAACTGACAAAGACGAGATGAAAGCTCACCAGTCAGAGCACAAGGCATTTAGTTATGGTGGGAGGAGGTAGAGTATAGGTTTCATGACTTAAAAGGCCTAAGGTCTAGGGAAGAAAAAGTGATAGCTTCTGGCCTTCAGTTTTTTCTGAGAAAAACTATCTTACTGCACCACAATGTGATAAACGCTAGCTAAAAGTAGCCTTTGTCCAATTTTCCCACTAAAAGCATGTCATCCTCACAAATACCTTCAGTCCTGGCAACTAGAAGTAAATGAAAGCATTCTTTGAAATAAGAAACTTTTCCTAAAATAGAGATTAAAACAGTTTCGGAAATGCTTTTCAAAATTCCATCAGGCAACATTAATTTGTTCGTATCTCCTTTCCTCAAATTTGTATGAGACACACCCATTTTAACCACACTTAGTCACTCCTGCCTTATTCTTTTGCATCTCAGTACTCTTAAATAGCATTATCATCTGTCTCTACTTTAAAGGCTAATGGAGTGGTTCCCTAGATAACCAAACAGAAAATAAATTGAAAGAAGCATTTCTTTTTATTACCAGCTTTTCCTTTAGGCCCCCTCTGCTCTATGCCTGATTGCACCTTTTCTATATAGATTGAATTGCTAATCTCTTGAATGTTCGTTAGAATATGTCCTATTCACAGCCTGAAGGAGAGTCCTCCCAATGTTTTGCACCTATTTTCCCCATATTCTGTAGAATCTCCATTGAATGATGCCAAAGCACTAAGGAAGTGATTTGTTTACATTGCCATTGCTTGTGGTATGCATTCCTTCTCCAGAATTCTCCAGCAATGGATATTTTGGGATTGAGGACCACAGGGAGAGCCTGTATGAAGAAGTCTTAGATTCTTTGCATGTTGGTAGAGTGAGAGGTGGTGCATGCTTCTCTCAGCAGAGAGTTTTACATGGAACTTGATCAGAGTTAGACAACCCTCATGGAAATGCCCTTTTCTTATTCTTCCAGGGATAAAAACTCCTTTCCATTGTGTTTTTACAATGGTTTTCCTTTCTTTTTAGAGTTTATTTCAATGCAGTCCAGCTCTGACTCATTAGAAAGTTTTTTTGTTTGGAGGCAGTTGCTGACTAATGATTTTCTCTCTCTCCTCAAGTGAATGAATAGTATGAATCAAATTAACAACATAGATTTGGTATTTTCTGCACTCTTTTCATAGCAGATGCCTTGTATTACAGTTTTGAAGGCACTATTTAGAAAATAATAAATCTGACAGCTCAGCATTTATTTTTGGGTTATTCCCTGGCTGCATCTTGCATGTTTGTTAGCTTTCTTGTAATTATGTCATTGAAATTAAGGAGTCTAAAAATTTCTCCTCCCAGCCCTTTTGTGTCTAACAAGAGGGAAAATGTGGCTTTATTTCCTAAAAAGAACATTGTGGAAATGGTTTACATGGAGTTATGAAGGCTCATAGAAAGCTTGTTGAATGTGAATCTTAGGATCGGCATGTCTGGGCAGTTCTTGGACTCCGCTGGAGGGATAGGTTGACTTGGAATGGTTTTGCTGACATGCATGCTTGCTGGGAGATAGACTCTAAGCTTTTACTAGCAAGAGCCTTTGGAAGATCTGAGTTAAAAAGAGAAACCAAGCTGTTTAAAATTGCCTAAGCTTTTCATCACTCAGGAAAAAGAACTTCTAATTTGAAATGACATGAAAGAAGTCTCAGGTCTGCCTGATGAAGCTGGTGGTCTAGGTGTGGAGAGCATCTTGGACCATCAGAACTTTACCCTTCAGGTGGTCTTGAAGTGGCCTGTCATCTTTTCTTCATGGTGTTAACTGTGGTAGGAAAGACTGAACTATGCCAGATTCTTCTATGAACTTTTTTTGGACTTCAGTCATTGCTCCCTAGTGACCTGTGATCCCAAGTCATAGGGTAATAGGACTGTAGATCTGAGGTTCTGTGAACTTCTAAAAAAAATTATAACTGCATTTTTATTAGTTTCTTGGATAGTTCTATTTTATTTGATGCATCTAAAAGCATTATTCTGAGAAATGGGCCTTACGTTCTGCAGGGTGATCCATGACATAAAAAAGGTAAAGAAGCCCTGATTTAGATCACGGCAGGATTCGAAGGTCAGCTCTCATACAAAGACAGGAAACATCTTATCTTTGAGGCTAATCATGCTTCTGTTCTGGAGTGTTTCTTCCTTCCTCTCACTTCCCATGCCCCCTTTCTGATAACACTTGTTTTTGAAAGGAGTTAGTGTACTGGAAGGCACTGGGGGTGGCAGGATTCCCGAGGCGAGAGGCTCATGGACCTTGATGTTCATGGCCTGAGTGCTTCTCCCAAACTGAGGCTGCCTTCCTGGTCCAAAGCCATCCCAGGGTTGTCCTGAGTCCCGAGGCCTGGGCAGAGGCTCCTCATAGTCTGCAGTCTCCTTTATCTCCATATCATATCATTCATTGACATGATTTTATCCCATTTCTCCTGAATAATTAAGAACGGCCTAATGCCTTGAAACCATGACCATGCAGTGAAATAGAATGAACTAAGCAAATGAGTGCCCAGTAAGTTCTGAATCTTATATAATAATAATTACTATATAATAATTATATCTGAGTAATAAAAGTTGCTTAGCTTTAGTAGCTTTTATTTTCTCCAAAAAAGAAGTCACTTCAAGGAGAAATGACTTAACTTATGTCAAAGCACCATGAAAATGTAGATTAATTACTATGTGGTGCTAATGTAGCATAACAAGTTCCTTTTTAACATAGTGCATGCTGTTGTCAGGAAAAGCACGGAAACCTTGCCTGTATATTAAAATTTACGCTGTTTTAAAGCAGCAGTTCTAGAAACTGTGTCTGGAGATCGAACAGTGTCTGAAAGCAATCCAGCCTTGGACAAAGCTGAACTTTCACCGTGCCGATCACCTTCTACTCCTCGACATTTACGATATCGCTCACCTGGAGGTAAGACCCTACTAACTGCTTCAGAAATGTAAAAATTCAGTGTTCCAAATAATTTCTTTGCCTCTTTTCTCTGCATCCTCAGATCTCTGTACCATTTTTTTTCTTTAAAAAGTAAACACCCAACTTGGTTATAAAAATCTAATAAACTTAAATAACCTCATCCTAGGTAATAAGCAGCTAAATGACTAAAGAATTTATTACCACTATTCACCAGTATTTTTTCAGAGAATAATTTTACATACTTTACATATATCAAGATTTATTGAATTGTCTTATACCCATTCTAATAGGTATAAAAGGGCAGCTAGGTGGCACAGGATAGATACAATGTCAGGCCTGGAGTCAGGACTCATCTTCCTGAGTTCAAATCTGGCCTCAGACACTTACTACCTCTGTGACCTTGGGCAAGTCACTTAACCCTGTTTGCCTTAGTTCCTTATCTGTCGAGTGAGCTGGAGAAGGACATGGCTTATCGGTCCACTATCTTTGCCAAGAAAACCCCAGTTAGGGTCACAAAGAGTAGGCCATGGCTGAAACAACTGAATAATAGGTAAAAAATGGTTGTTCAAACAAGAGAATAATTTGCAGGTTGTCTCTAGAATCTGATAAATTACATGAACCCTTAGAGGAGCCATGTTCTTAGGGTTTACAGGGAAACAATAGGCCCCTAGAAAAAATGCTAGGGCACATTCTGGGATGTGCCAGGGAGGTGGTATAGTAGATAGAGCAGTAGGCCTGAAGTCAGGAAGACCTGGGTTCCAATCTAACCTCACCCTCTTCTTGTCTATGCGACCCTGGGCGAGACACTTAATCCTGTTTGCCTTAGTTTTCTCAACTGTAAAATGGGACTACTAAGAGTACCTCCCTGCCAGGGTTGTTCTGGGGGTAAAATGACACAATGATTGTAAAGCACTTAGCACAGTTACTAACACATAATAAGTGTTGACTACATACACATGATACACATTTCTACATGAAGTAGGTTCATCTTGGATCTCTCCGTCTGGAAGAACCCCACTATGCTACTGTTCCATCCATGACAGTTTGATAGCATAGAACATATTAATTATTGCAATGATCATCTGTATAAAACTGGAAATTTAGAAATACTATTTAATAAAATAATCTGTGTACAGTCACGGTGAAAAAATGGTTTAATTGAAGTGAAATCATCAGAGTAAAAGACAAAAAAGTCCTTTCATTATGTGTTCATTGCCCAGTACTTTAAAATATTAGTTGCCTTTGAATTATTTTTTCTTAAGCCAATTATGCAAAATAAGAAGAGAAAATAATTCAACTGTAAAACTAAATTCACCACAAGTAAACTTAAGAAATCACCAACACTTCTGTGACACCCTTATATTCATATTCCAAACGTGAGACTGTTTTACAGCAGATGTTGGTGAGGGGAATATAGTTTGGAAAGTGGAAGATTTTCAGCTTGTGACTTTTTGAGGCCAACCAGAAGTTCTCACTGAATACCAAGTAAAAAGCTATAGGGGTGCACTGGGAGACAGTAGAAAGACTATTGGATTTGGAGTCACAAGGCCTGGGCTTCCTTGTTTTGTTCCTTAACATCTATGAGACTTTGTGCAAGCCCCTTAGACTCTCTTGGATTTTTTTTTCCCTTTCTATAAAAGGAAAGGGTTGAACTAGATGACAACTAACATTCCTCCCAACTCTACGTCTGTGATCCCAGATTAGAGTAAAGCCAAAGGGGCTTTGTTGGCTGTTGCTTTGAAGGTATGGGCATTAGAGTCATGGTCAGGTATGGGTCAGCTTGTATAAGTTTGGGTGACTGTGATGGGCTTAGGTGTCCAGTGTAGACTGGTCCACTGCTGGAGAACCCCGAGACTTTGAGAGTTTTCACATTCGGGCCAACTTGGCAGAGGACTGATTTGGAGGTGTCTAGGCATCTCGTAATCCTGGCAGACCTCCTGACTTTATTCCTGCCCGGAGCAGTCCTGATCCAAATTTCATGATGTACACCTGGATTTAAATGTACCATATTTAAGTGTATTTCAATTAAAGGAGTAGAAACATCTCACTTTACAGAGCAGTCCTGTTTATTAGTTGTCTGAGACCAGTTTCAGGCATCAGTCTTGTTATTGTTGAGTCGTTTTTCAGTCCTTTCTGACTCTTTGTGACCCCATTTGGGGTTTCTTGACAGAAATCCTGGAGTAGTTTGCCATTTCCTTTTCCAGTTGATTTTACAGGTGGGGAAACTGAGGCAAACAGGGTTAAGTGACTTGTCTAGGGTCACACACCTAGGGAGTATCTGAGGACAGATTTGAATTCAGGAAGATGGGCTTTCCTGACTCTAGACCCAGCTCTCTACCCACTGTGCCACCTAACTGCCCCAGGTATCAATATACTTGAAAATAGTAAACAGAGGCTTGCCTGCACTATATTTTCATTACAAAACTGTAACCAATAAGAAATATAGAGTAAAAAAACCTCATGTTTCCATAACTAGGGTCACTTGTGAAATATTTTTTAGCAAAGTCAGTTTGAGAAAGGAAATATGGCAAAGTTTTACCACATAATGTGTATACAATTATATATAATGTGTGTACAACACTATGACTTGAAGACTGAAATGTGTATGAGAGAGCATCTGATTGATCCCTTTGCCTTCAAGAAGGACCACATTTGTCCTTGTTCTATTTTTAAAGATGCACAGAGGAGGAGATCATATAGTATGAGCTTAATGGTTGCTTGTTGAATTGAACTGGTAATGATACAAAATTATAGGCTTTTATTGAAGTTACCTTCTTGTCCATTTTTCCCACCATCTTGTAGCAGATGCTTTCTGAATAGGCATTTGTGTGTGTGTGTGTGTGTGTGTGTGTGTGTGTGTGTGTTTCTGGCAGTAACTATGCCAGAAAAATTAAAGATATTACACACAAAAAATTGTACATCTTTGAAACCAGATTTGCTAGAATGAAATTTTTGGGACATAGCTACTTCTTAGTCTCATGGCAAGAAACATAGGTATTTTCAATTGGATGTATAGTCTACCAGTTCTGCATAGGCCTTTGGCTTTAGAGTCATAGGGAACCTAGCAGTATAAGTTTGATTATCTGGGAGGCTGTCGTTGTCCAGTGGTCTCAGTTGTGTCTGACTCTTTGTGACCCATTTGGAGTTCTCTTGGCAAAGATATTGCAGTGGTTTGCCATTTTCTTCTCTAGTTCATTTTACAGATGAGGAAACTGAGGCAGACAGGGTTAAGTGACTTGGCCAGGGTCACACAGCTAGGAAATATCTGGGGCTAAATTTGAACTCGGATAGATGATTCTTCCTGACTCCAGGAATGGTTGTCTATCCACTGCACCACCTAATTGCCCCATCAAGGATACAGGTACATAAAGTAGTAGTTCCAATTAACCTTCCCTTACATATAGAAGAAACTCAATCTCTCTATCTAGACCATAGTATTTCTAAGATTTTTTTTCTTGCTTCTAGGTCTCGCCTTGGGCAATTTAGCATTTTAAGTGGTAGGGAAACAAGGTATTATCTATTTCCTCCCTTGCCACATCTATACTTTGGAATCTTTAAGCATTATAGTTGGGGAGTGATAAAGGAGAAAATGAAAAAGGAAGCTGCATCCTGTAGCTGATCCTATAATTTTATTATACCTCACACAGAAATTAGATCCAACTCTCATAGGCTTTGGATGGGGTCGTTAAGACTCCCCATGGCTGTATGTGTTTCAAGTTAAGGGGCCCCCTTGTCTTCCCTGATGGGTATCTGTTGCTTCATGGGATTTTCAACAAAGAGCCTCATGATGCAGGTAGGCAATGGTTATGGCTGAATAGCCTACCCCCAGCCTCTGAAATAGGGCACAAACATCTTAACTCTTCCAGAGCATTCTCCCAACTTAAAAGCATGTTTTCTATGCACAGTAAATACAGCTGGGATTTACTCCAAGATTTTGTTAAGTACCTTGTATAGACTATGAATTGTAATAGAAGACAAGTGCAGGTGTTTACCAACAACAAACAAACAAAAAATCTATTACATATAGGCAGGCATCCAGTTCCTGCTTCAAAGTGTGTGGTCTTACATAGTCACTGCCTATCTCATCATGACTTTCTCTATCCTTTGATACTCACAGGACAGACAGCTGATAATACCCACTGCTCCGTTTCCCCTGCTTCTGCCTTTGCTATTGCTACAGCTGCTGCTGGACATGGGAGTCCTCCAGGTAAGTGCCCAGTATAGAGTGCTGTTGGGAAGTTAAAGGGAAGAGACTTCCTCCTCTCATGGTTAGGTTGTTCCTGGCTTACCCCTTCAGTCTTAGCAGTTGAACTCCTGAGAATGTACATTTCCATTTTGAATGAGTGAAGCCTAGAAGGTAGATGCCAGGTTGATGGGAACAAAGTAAGATATATATATGTGACAGGGAGGAGGAGGGTACCTACCTTTGGCTCTAGTTGAGTCATCGTCTCTTTGTAGAGCCATCATATAATTTTCAGAGTGAGGAAGAAGAGCATAGAAAAAATATAAAATAAAGTGGGATTTTTAAAATAGATTGTAATATGGAAAAATATGATCGTTAATTTGGAGCATGAAATGGTTAATATTCCATTTGACATCTGTCTACCAGCTCAGAGAAAGTTATATTAAAGGGGGTATAAAGGAAAGTCCCTTTAGCCAGTTTTGGCCCAAAAAACCTTTTTCATATATTGACCTTAACATCCCTCCCAAGTTCAAATTACAGCTGTGGAAATTTATACACTTATATCATTTAAAAAATTAGATAGTCTTCAATTAGAATAAAGAGGTTCATTTTCACAAGCCTGTGAATTTCCATCCATTAGGAACTAATGGGTATTACCTGTGTAAATTCCTTAAAAATTGAACCATAATAGAGATTCTCCTGATGAATGTGGCTCGCTGTAGTGATTATGCAAATTCTCTTGGAATTGAAGAGACCAGAGGTGGACTGAATTCATTTTCATGATCATTTGGTTATACGTATTTCATTTGGAAAAACAGAACAAAGATTTTTTTTTAAAATGAACTTTGTGTTTCTAAAACTTCTTTGGCTATATAACCAAAACAATGTAGCCTATAGTGATATTGATACACTATGAGACAGATTAATTTGTCATAATATATTATTTTACTTTACCTTCCATTCTACCGTACAATAAAAAGAAAAGACTTTGTTGAATAATAGAAAAGCTATTTCTTTGTTATACTTGTAGAACAGCTATTTAGACATTTTGAATAGCTGAGTGTTTCTTTTTGCTATCCATCCTCATAAAAAAAAACCCAACAAATCAAACCTGAGAACTCTGAGTATCAAGAACATTGAGGAGTTGTTAATTTTTGGTTTAATTCAGGTGAAAGTGATTCCTCCATTTTCTGGGTGGGATATAAGAAATCAAATTCTGCAGTGTAAAGGACTAAAATTTGAGACTCATAAAAAGAAACTGATTTAAACTTTTCAGAAGTTGAATGAGTGTATTAGGACCCAAGGTTAATAGAACTTTGTGTTTTGGGGACCAGAGTAAAAAGTAAATAACTGCACCTTGACTTGTTCCCTGCTCTACCCTTCCCACCTTAGTACAGACCTTTCTTTGCTCTGCTCTTCTCCCACTCTAACATGCTCTGTTTAAATGACATGGATTCTTGAGTATCCATTTATGAAGCCGTATTACCATATCTGTATGAATGGCTGTGATAACTGACCAGCATCAACTATGAAAAGAGCTCATTGGTGTTAGGGAGCAAAGAGCAAAGTGTGTGGGACCCAAGTAGAATAATCATTGAAAGAAGAGCAAGGAGTGGTGAGGAGACAGAATAGATTAAAAAAGAAATGAAAATATTAATGACCCAGTTTAGTTCATTGAATTCTAGAGGTTGGAGAAAAGAAGACCTTCTACCACCTGTAGTCCAGTAGAGAGCCCTGGGGCAGTCAGGATCTGGAGGGGCCTCTTAGCTTGAGCCCGCTGGGATAAAGAGAGAAGAGAAATCCCAGCTTGGAAAAGGAGCTGTTCTCAGTCATGCTCAGCTGTCAGCCTTGGTCCTGCACTCCAATAGAACTTCTTTCTTTCTTTTTCTGTTTATTTTTTTGCAACCAGCATAAAACATTAAAATACCCCTATCATCTTTATTCTTATAAATTTAATTGCTTCATAAAAATTTAGCTTCCTAATTTCTCAGCCAGTAGCCAACTTTCACCTAAATTAATCCAAAGCTTGATGGAATTAGGGATCCCTGAGTTATTAAAGGCATTATAATCATTTATCTAAGAATGGAAGTGGAGTTACTGAGTACTACAGAGTACTGCCTAGAAGAAAACTCAAGAGCCACAAAACATAATCTATTCAGATATTCGTCTTAACTCTTCATTTTCCACTAATTATTTTAGTTTACATTTAAAAGAAAATGTCTCAACAATCCTGAATTCAATCCCAGCTTTATGATTTATTAGCAGTGTGATCTCTTTTAGTCATCTGTGTGATAACACTTGCATTGCCTACCTCCATAGTGTTATTACGGCTCAAGTGAAACAATGTATACTGATCATTTTATAAACTGTCTTTGCTGTTATTGCTTGTTTTCTGCCAGATCATAAATCTTCAAGTGTCAGGGATGTTATCATATTAAAACTTCTGTCTCCTCTAGCTTGGAAATTTATTGGATTGAGCTGAATTGAATGAAATTGAATATGTGGATAGGAAAATTAGAGGAAAAAGCATAGTTGTTTAGAGAGAAGAGAAGTGGTAGGCTTTCCATTGACTTTTTATCCAATGATATCAAATCAGATAAATTTAAAATGTCTTTTTTTTTCTCAATCAGGTAGCCACCAGTAGGTCTTGAGACTGAGTGGGGTTTAGAGACAGAGCACTGTGTACACATGTATATGTATTTTGTTAAGTCTGTCTTTACTGAGACAGGACAACACTGGACCAAAAAAAGATTGATCAGCTACTCTGGCCTTACTTTGCAGATAGACAGATGGTTACAAGACTCATCTAATACAGAAAGTGCTTATTAAACTAGTTGGGAGAAAAAAACCAGATTCAATACCTGACAATGAGTTATTTCAATAACCAAAAGGAGATCTAGCCTGTATTTATTACGAATAGTAGTAGGGCATACTGAAAAGAGCATTGATCTTGGAGTCAGCAGAGCTTGGTTTGAATACTAGTGACAGGTTACCAAAAAGAAAACGACCTTCCAGTCCTCAGGACTTTCTCTAGAATCCTAAGATGAGCTAGTAGCCCCTCTCTGTGTTACTTTGTGAGTACAAGTGGGAATTGGAGCATATCCTCCACATGTAAGTAGGATCATTGAAATAGTCTAAAAATGAACGGAAGACAACAGATGAAAGGACAGAAGGAAACACAGATGAAGTGGGATAGCTTAGATTTATGTACTTAAAGGGAAAAGCAAGATTGTACTTTAAGAGAGATTCACAGTTTCATATACAATCCTCCCTCTCTATTCGGCTTAGTGTGTAGGAAGAGTTATTTAGTGTGTTTTTTTCTTAATTTTAAAGATCAATATAAAAATTTTAAAAATAATTTTTAATCTAAAAAAAAATTTTCTCATCCATCACTGTCATTGTACACTTGAATAACCTGAGACCCATAGAATCCTTCATCCATATGACACTGCATCTTACCTTTTGATAAATTCTTAAATGTTGTTGTTGTTGTGTGTGTATGTATGTGTGTGTGTGGTATGTGTGTCATGGTGCATGCTCTAATACTATTTCAACTCCCACTTGTATTGACAACTTGGGTCCCTTAAATTTATTTATTTTTCATTTACAACATTCAGTTCCACAAGCTTTTGAGTTTTAAATTTTAAATTTTCTCACCCTCCCTCCCCTCCCCAAGACAGCATGCAATCTGATATAGGCTCTACATATGCATTCATGTTAAACATGTTTTCACATTAGTCATGTTGTAAAGAAGAATTATAACCACTGGAATGGACCATGGGAAAGAAGAAAGAAAACGAAACAAAAAAGAGAGAGAGCAAATGGTATGCTTCAACTCCATTCCAACTCCATAATTCTTTTTCTGGATGTGGATAACATTTTCCATCATGAGCCTTTTGGAGTCGTCTTAGAACCTTGCATTGCTCAGAAGAGCCAAGTCCAGGGCTGCTGATTCTTGGGGAAACCCTGAGGGCTGGAAGGAGAGAGTGGATTTCTAATACTGTAATTCATAAGCCCCCAACAATGTACTTATCAATTTATATCAGTCACTCAAAATTGATTAACATTTATAAAGGAGTATTTATTAAGATGATATAGTAAGAATATTGGTACTAAACATTTTCCCAAAAAACTGTTTTGTATTCATTTACCCAATGCTACATAAAGAATCTGGAAAAAGTGGGCTCAAGATATGGTAAAGGCTCAGTAGTATGTTAGTAAATATTTAAAAATAAGCTCTCTGGAAAAAATGTATACATGACACACTTTTAAGTTTAATTTGCCTTATTGCCATTTTCTCCATCACTGTTTTTAAGTCTAGGCAAAAACAAAACAAAACAATTTAATGGACTTGTACCATCCATCTATTTCCATGATATAAATGCTCACAAGCAGGTTTGAGCTGGCTCCAGCACACTCTTGCAAAGGGGTAACTTTTAGAAGTCTTTTCTCCTCCTCTGTGAGGAGTACCCATGAAGTTTCCTTTGGGCATGTTGTAGCTTTCTGCTCAGCTCTTTGTAGAGTCTTGAAGCCCTTTTCCTCAGTATGTCTAGTTTGTTCTTTGCTGGACATAGGCATTGCTACTAGTGATTACTGTTCCAGAGAAACTGTGAACAGACACCAATTGAAAAGTCAAAATCTTCCAGTTCTTTGAAGTTCATGAGGTTCTTCTCTGGTCAAGAGCCAGGGAATAGGTTGAGCTGCTCTCTTCCCTCCCAAATCCTCCACATAAGCCAGTACTTCTCAGGGGCTGGAGGTTTCACCACCAGATGGTAGAGTGCTCGGGTTCTGAACTGGCTTGCTGTTTTTTACAGAACCCATAGGGCATGGCCAAGTCAAATTTATGAGGCTCTAATGGTTCCCAATAAAAGATAGGTTGGGGGTTAGAGCAGGCCAACATGAGTTCTCAGTTTCAATACTTGAGTTCAAAACTGGCTTACTGTTTTACTCAAAGCCCACAGGGCATGGCCAGGTCTCCTTAGCCAGTCTGAAAATAACTTTCTGTGCAGTGGCTCTCCATGTCATCAGATGACTTTCAGGAACTTCTAAACTGAACACATCTAGTCTAAAGCCTTTGACTCATTCACTCATTCAACAGAAATGTCTACATGTTATTGACATCTAGTTCACAGCTGGGTTTGATTTATTCCGTGGAGATATTATTACTGAGAGAAGTAGGAGGGCACAGCATCTTGTCATTTTCTTTAAATGGTATAGGTTGATTTGATTGATTGATTCAGTGTATAGTCCCACCTTTTTTCACATTTTTAATTATACAGACATGTTCCAAAATATGTGTAAAAACTTATCTCCACAATTTAAAAGAAAGCCTCTAATGCTCTGGCTTAATAGGAGCACCTCTATTTTCTGTTGTGAATAGTGCTGCCCCAGGTTTTTCATAAGTATATTTGAGAATTGCTCTCTCATTCTGTTGCTCTGGAATTTTTATATTGATTTTTAATCTCTGGTTTCTTTTAGCTAGTTCAAACCCAGAGGGGCAATGAAAAATTTCCACCTGGAGGCAGTGTGTGGTTGTTTTACTATATGACTCATTTTGCCCTATAGATTATTCATTTAGCCTTTGCCAGCTAAGTCCCTCACAATTAAATACCAAAAGGGGACATTTGCTCCTGTGATCGTTTCGATTTCTTGAGATTTAGATATCATCCAGGCTATGTTTTCATCATTATTTTAACGTATTGACTTCATCAGTAGTAGGTCTATGTTGATGACTCTAAAGACAGAACTCTTGAAAATGAAGAAATGTGAATATTTTGACATTGTTACAATGCTTGTTCCTTGACCTGTTTCATGCCCAGGGTGGAAGCCTCACTATTCAAATCTTATTCCAGGCATCTGCAGAATAAGATCTGGGCTGGCTACATATCCCTCTCCATTTTGTGTTAATTCTTTCATTCAACTTCCCCAAAGGTCATTATTCCACACACCCCCCACCCCAGTCTGATGCCATTGTGCCCCACCTTAGGCTCATTCTCTCCTGAAACTAACCCTTCTTTCCTCCCCTCCAGCATTGTCTTCTTTCATACTTGGGTACAGCCTCAGGTCTGTCCAATCTCTTCTCAGGTATGGCAAGGAGTAAGGGATCATTAGGGCAAAGAGAAGTGTAACACTTAGAAGTTCCCTTGTGCAGCGTGCTTGTCCTTCATCGCCAAAGTCTATGCCGTCAGAGAAGTGATGACTTTGTTTTAAGGGAGGGAGGGCTGTGCAGGTCACCAGCCTCCCTTCTCCTCCAGGGCCATCTGAATCCAGTGACCAGTCATCAGGTTGACTGGAGATGACCCAGGATGAGGCAGCTGGGGTTAAGTGACTTCTCCAAGGTCACCCAGCTAGTGAGTGTCAAGTGTCTGAGGTGAGATTTGAACTTGGGTCCTCCTGACTCCTGCCCTGGTGCTCTCTCCACTGCACCACCGCTGCTTGACTTGTGCAGGAAAGCTATGCCAATCGTCGTGCGTATCTTTTTTGTAATTGACTATAAATGATTACAGTGACTGTTATTGATAATGACTGACGATGACTAGTTACTTTTAGTGATGATGGTCATGTCATAGGTCAGATCTTGTTAGCAGTGTTCAGTGTCTATTTTGAGGAGGATTTAGATCTCTGATTTCATCATTAGTGCAAATTTCCAGCTTAGAGAACTCCCAGTATAGAAATTCCCTCCACCAATTTGTATAAGCAATGTGTTGAATGGCAGCTACGTGGTGCAGTGGGCAGAGTTCTAGCCTGGAGTGAGGAACACGGAAGTTCAGTTCTGACCTCTGACACCAACTGTGTGACCCTGGGCAAGTCACTTAATCCCGTTTGCCTGTTTTCTCATCTGTAAAATGATCTGCAGACGAAAGTGACAAATAACTCCACTATTTTTGCCAAGAAAACCCCAAATGGGGTCATGAAGAGTCAGCCATGACTCAACAACAACAGCTACAAATGTATGGTGTTAGCAGGTTGCCTGCCCAGGCTCGCATTGGGCATGTGTTCCAAGGGTGAGTCTTGAGCCCAGGTCTTCCTAACTCCGAGGATAGCCACCTTTGATCCATGATACCATATTACCTCTCTGCAGTGGTGTCTGTGACCCTCTCTTAATTCACTGTGATTGCTGCTGCATAATTTAAGCCACTTACCTATCTTGAGGTGAATGCTTCTTTCAGTTTCTTAGATCACATCAATATCGTTGGCCTTTGCTTTCTTTACTTCTGTGGGAGAAAAAGTCCTGTAACACCAGTCTTAACTGCTCAAGTTAGGAAGTCTTCATGGATGGATGAACTTCCTTCATGCTCCCTACCTTGGAACAGCTGTCCTGGCTGCTCAGACTGGGCAGAATCAAGCCCTTAGACAAGTTTACTGGTGGTAAATTTCAGGGAGGGAAAAGCAGGATTATAGGTAAAGAAAAGGATAGGGATCCAGGGGAAGAGTCAAGAGCTGGTTAAGCAATCAAATAGTTATGACATGAAACATTAGTAAGATTCTAAGCAGGAATTACATATACAGAACTATAATCCTGAGGACAAACAGTGTGGTACAAAGGTGTCAGAAACCTCTGGTTCTAGTCCTTGTTGTGATGCCGCTTAACCCTGCTGGTGCTCAGTTTCCTTTTTTCTATAAAGGGAGGGACCTGGTGTAGATCAGTGGTGTCAAATTCAAATAGAAATGAATCCCTGCAGGCAGCATATTGACTTGGAAAACCACAAATTAACATTATCTATGTTGTATTTTTATTTATTTTGTCAAACATTTTAATTGTATTTTAATATGATTTGTGTAGCACTTAAGAATTTTGTAGGCTTGTATCCAGGAAGTTTAACACAGGTGGTCTAGGTGATTTCCCTGTTTTGTTTTGTTTTGTTTTTTTCAGTTTCTTAAATTCTGTGATCCTATATCAGATGTGGGAAACCTGTGGCTTCAAGACCAGATGTGGGCCTCTGGGTCCTCAAGTGCAGCCCTTTGACTGAATCCAAATATCACAATTCTGTTAAAAGGTCACACTTGAGGACCTAGCAGCCCACATGTGGCCTCAAGGCCACAGGTTTCCCCACTCCTGTCCTAGAGGGTGTTTTCTAAAACAAAGAAAAAGATTTGGAATCATAGTTAATTAAAAGCTGGTTCACTGAATTTAAATTTCATTTACTAAAATTGCCAAGTATCCCAAGCACCATGGAATACATGTCACATTAAAGAAACATGATAAATAAATAGTCTGGATAAACATATAACTGAATCTTAGAAGCAAGCTGGAAGAATTGCACAGTAAAATTTTTATTCAAAACCAGAGCCTCTTCTGACATTATGTGGACTTTAAAATTGGGTCAGTCACGCCTCTGTGGACTTAGTTGTCTACATCCTGTGGAATACTTTTAAAAAGAAAACTTGGAATGTCTTCTCTCTCTGTTCAAGTCCTTCCTTGTCATTTTCTTCTGTATATTATGAT
Source organism: Potorous gilbertii (assembly GCA_028658325.1). Lineage (NCBI taxonomy): Eukaryota > Metazoa > Chordata > Mammalia > Diprotodontia > Potoroidae > Potorous > Potorous gilbertii. Next base: position 691,691,520 of record CM053769.1, on the reverse strand, counting down.
CTGGAAATCTTCATTTATTGACAGTAATTTGTTTTAAGTCATTTAATCAATAAAGATTCATTTGCTATGTGCTGTGCACTGGGAATACAGGTACAGAATGAAACAGTCCCCACGTGTGATACTCATATCATTTCCTATTGTTTGTTTAACATTGTTTTAATTCAGTAGTATTTTATTCATTTTGTTGTTAAGTTCAGTCGTGTCAGACTCTTTATGACTCCTTGGACCATAGCATGTCAGCACTGTCTATGGGGTTTTCTTGGCGAAGATACTAGAATAGTTTGCCATTTCCTTCTCCAGTGGATTAAGGGTAAGAGAAGTTATGTGACTTGCCCAGAGTCACACAGTTAGTAAGTGTCTGAGGCCAGATAAGATCTTTCTGACCTTAGGGTCCAGTGCTCTAACCACTGGGACACCTAGCTGTCTCCTATTAAATAACACTACCAAAAAAAGTTCTATTCAGGATTGGAAAGAATCCCCATTAGGATTTTCCTTTTATGCCACCATTGGATAAAATTTAATAAAAGGTTAGCCTTGTGAAGAGGGACAGTGATGACTTTATTAAAGAATTTGATGGGCTGTTAATGGCATGACAGAGGTAGATATGTGTTCTTCATTCACAAGGCCTGACCACTGTGAATTCATGAATCTCAGCATTGTGGGATAGTTTTTGAGGTAGAATTCTCTAACATCCTCAAGTTCAGGAGTTCTGGCATCTGATCTCCAAAAAAGCAGTTTCATGGGCAGCAGATATTGCTTCTTGGGTAACTCTAAACTTCTCACTAGGAGTTTAGAGATCTTGCCTTCTATTAATCAAATAAGGGAAATTTCCCCTTGCCTCAACCTCTTGAAAAGTAGTTAACCAGGCATGTGGCCTTCATAGCCGAAGGAGTAACAAGGTCTAAAAGCCAAGACAGGAAAGAGCGCGAGAGCTAGGCTTTACTTTCCATTTTTACCATGAGCCATTTGGATGATGCAAGTGTGATGAATGTGGGGAGAAGGGGGTGGCTTGTCTAGTAGCTACAGCTGTGTTTGCTTTCAAAATGCCTCCATGGGATGAGAGGAGCGTCACCAAAATATCAGGATGTTGCCCCCTAGAGGTGTCAAATTGTATTTCTTGTAGAAGTGAGTCTAGACTGTTGGACGTGGCTCATGGCAGTGGTTGTGCTTTTTAGAGCACTTTGGAAGAGTGGGACCCAATGAAGAAAGAGCTAAATTGAACTGAGAGTGCATTCCTCTGAGTTGTTCAAGTCTTCTGTATTATCTACCAAATAAATGCTGCTTCGCACCAGTAAAGTTCATTTGCTGCCTTAAAGTTATGGTATGGAAGCTATGGGTCTTGTAACTACACTATAGGGACCCAAACCCAAAGTATATTCCGAGATTTCCCAGAGTGAACACTGAGTGGAAGTATAATGAGCCAAAGATATATTAATATTTTGGGGTTAGCCCCCCAAATCAGACCATGTCCATTTGATCCCAGAGTTTGGGAGATTCTAGAACATGGCAGAGAGGGAGATTTCAGCCCTATAGAATAAAAAACTTTTAAACAATTCGTGCCATTCAAAAATCTAACAAAAATACACTAGCATTTATTAATTATCTACTGTATACCAGGTATTTTGCCAAGTACTGGGGATACAGATACCAAAATATAAACAAATAATAAATAAGCCATACTTTCAAGGAATTTACATTTTGTTGAAGGAGACAACACATACAGAATAAATGCCAAATAAATACAAGGGAGTTAAATGCAAGATAGTTTGGGAGGAAAGTCACTAGTAATTTAGAAAAAGTAGTGCCTGAGCTGTGTCTAGAGGGAAGTAGAGGCAAGGTGTATATCTTAGGGTTCAGCTGCAGCTACTACAGGTGACTCCCATATCTGCTTATTGATCCCTCATTTCTCTCTCTCCCTTCTTCCCTCTCTCTTTGTCTTCCTCTCTTTTTTCCTCTCCTCAACTTTCCTCTCCTTGTCTCTTTCTTTCTCTCTATCTCTCCTTCCCTCCCTCCTCTCTTCTCTCTTTCCTCCCTCCTCCCTTCTATTCCCCCACCAGTTTGGCATCTGCACCGTCTGTCTGGTAGATATCATCTGGATGGCCCATAAACATATCAAACTTGACATGTCTAAAAGGGAATTCATTATCTTTCTGATCACACCTTTATGACCTCTCACATGGCCTATTATTAGGACCTTCTAATTGGTCTCCTAATGTATCAGTAAGCACCCCAACATATACAGGAGGCCTGCTATCACAGGTTCTTTGATCTACTTTTCTAAAAGGAATGGCAACTTTTGAGGGGTTAACAATCACTTTAATCAAGCACATGTATCATTCAGTAAGTTCAGGGGAAAAAGTCAGCACCCTAAACTTCAGAGAAATCAAAAGTCAACAGAGATGCTTCCAAATGTCTGACCATTTACAAACATGCATCTTTACCAGAGAGGGAAGCACCAACATCTGGATTTTCAAAGCCAGGGGACTGCTTAGCAGCTTCCCAGTCTCATCTAGCACACAAATCTTCTTCCAAAAGCTAAGCCCCAAAGTAAAACTGCATCTCAGTCTTTATGTACTTTTTAGAGGCAGAGGGCATCACATCCCTTGAGAACCTCATTAACAAAAGGTATGGACCTTCCTACAAATCTTCCCAGGCACATTATTCAGAGGCATGCTTCTTGGTATAAATAAAAACAGCAAAAGATCCTACTTTGCTTGCCCTCACACCATACTTTCCATTTTCCTCCTCAAAACTCTTTAATAGCTTTTTGTTATCTCCAGGACAAAATACAAATTCTGCTGGTTTACTTTTGTTTCATAGCCATCCTTTATGCAGTTCTGCAGTTATCTGAGCCCAGGATCATGTACCTTACCATAGGTATTCCCCTCAGTGACTGATGTACCTTTCTACTGCTTTGCCTCCTGTAGTGTTTGAAGGTATACCAAATTTTCTTTTTTTTCTCTATTTTCACTTAAAAATTCTCTTTAACAGATTCATACATCTCCTGTCAAATTCATTTTTCCTAATCTTCCCAGACCTTTGTTGGGTGCATTCCATCCTGGCCAAGAGCCTGTTATTTTTGTACCTTAGTCTCTGGTCCAAGGATCTAAATTCCTTTTCCAGATGCCATCTTTTAAGCATCATAATTCAGTTCCCAAAACTTTTCTCTCCTTAAAGTATTACCTGAGGTAATCAACAGTGCCAAAAATGCCACCTAGATCTCTAAAGTGTTCAGTCTCCTCCTCCAGACTTTAAACATGGTGTTTGCATCCACTTGAGTCTTAACCCCTTGACCCTTGTGGTCTTTTCTGTGCACCCTGGTTTATCATACGGCAGCTTGTATGCTTCTCACATGAACCTGTATTTTCTAGGCCCAACAATCCTTTGAAGTTAAATGGTAAGAGTTAATGACCTGTTCCAATTCCTTCCTTCCTTATGTGGTGTGTAAGCAACCTCACTTTAGTGAGCTACTCTTGTGGAAATAAAAACATATTGCATCTTATTAGGTAGTATCCCAAAAACCTCAATAAAACTTAACTAAATTAATGTTTATCTAAATTTATTTTGGAATATTTTTTGCAGTCCATGGGGGTTTTTTCCTCCAGAATGATGTGACAACAAAGATGTGCTTACTTGATTTTCCCTAAAATGGAACATGCCGCATGTGAGATGCTCACCGAATATTTTGAAATCTGGCTAATAGACCTGAAATGAGGAATTAGCTTAAATCCCTCTTCTATTCCAAGATATTGACCACTTCTTTCCCTTGCATATTCACCTGCTCTTCCAAGAACTGAGTAGCTTTTATTTTCCTGCTGCTCCAGAATCTGGGAGCAGTTTGGTTTGAACAAAACTGTTGCTTAGCAATAGGAAAGAGCTTAATGGCTAAACACTCTTCTTCAAGCTGAGAGGAGCCTCCCTGGGTAGCTATTGTGAAGCCGTAGTGGTGATTTAAAAATTGTAATTATCATTTTAAGATAAAATTGAAGTTTGCCTTTGTGACACATAACACCTTCCACTGCCATCCTGGCAACCCAAGAGGTTGGATTGTCCTAATTTAACCCGCTACAGCATAAACAAGACTTTTAGAATTATTCAGCAATTCAGAGGAAGCATTGGAAACAAAAGGGCAAGGATCTAGTCAGGTCTTCACTGGTTTTTTAGTGCTGGTAAAACCAGTGGACAGTCTGAGCTGTGTGCGACTAGAAGCAAAACCTTATGGACAAAAATTGGGACATTGATGTTAAAGGAGGCGTTCTCATGTTCAGTTTATTTGGCTTTGGGAAGTAATCCATGGGGAAGGTAGATTACAAGTCCCTGAGGCCCGCCAGCTCTGCCTTCTCCCCTTTTCCCTACTGAGTAATAGGCTTACCCAGTATATGACTAGGGCTCTTAAGTGCTTCGACTTCTGATAATTCTCTAAAATCAAGGAATTCCTATCTTGTTTCCTACGGCGCTTTGATCATGCTTACTTAATTCATTGAAGGCTCCACACCTCACACTCTCCACCAGTCTTGTCACTTTGTAGATGCTTCTACCCTGTGGCCCTCTCTCCTGATGAGTGACTTCCAGGCCAGACCACCATTTTGTAAAATGCCCTGGCAGTGCTTACCTCACTCACAACTCTGTTTCTGAGCCTCTGCACTTCCCTACCTCCTCATCAGCAACTCAGCTTCCAGGCTGCTTCTCCCCTACTGCTTTGTATCTCCCCTTTATGTGTTGTCTCCCCTCATCAGAATGTGGGACAATGGCTTGTCTTTGCATCCTCAGTGTTTTGCACAGCTCCTGGCCCATAGCAGTGCTTAAAAAATGCACCCTTTGTCTCTGTCTTTTTTCCTCTTTTCTTCTTCCCTTTCCTCTTCACCTTCTCCTTCCTCCCCTTCTTCCTCTTCCTCCTTTCTCTTCTTCTTCTTCTCCTCCTCCTCCTCCTTCTTCTTTCTTCTTCTTTCTCTCTCTCTGTGTCTCTCTGGCTCTGGCTCTGTCTCTCTTTCTTTTTCCCCTACCCCTTTCCCTTTCTTCCTCTCCCTCCCAATGGGTGTTAGGACCAGTAGTCTGGTATGGTAAGGGAAAGAGGAGACACCTGGGAAACCAGGGCCCCCAGGAAACTCTGGGCTTCCACAGTTGAAGCTTGATTCCCAGATGCTGACCCCAGAGGGGTCTACTTCTACTCCTCTTTCTCTGATTCATTGCCCCCACTTGGAGTTCTCCAGGACAATATCTAAATATAATCATCATATAGCTAATCTCTGGGTGTCCCCCAGAAGTGAATAAAAGGGTCTCCAGCCCTCTCAGCGTACAATGCAGCTGTTGAGTATAGGACAGCTTTATTTCACCCACCAAAGAAAATGATAAGATCCACAGGACTCACAGGAGCCCATGAAGCAATACAAAAATATAAAACATTCAAATAGGTCATTAGGTTACCCTCACAAGGTCACCTCTGTCAGAGGCTGTTGAACAGCACTGCCTTTTCACCTCTTGATCATCTCACAGCAACAGTATGAAAGGCTTTGCAGTTTCAGGTCTCTTTATCCTCCATGACTTGACTTTCCTCCTTCAGCTGAAGAGTGTTTTTCTTTCTTCTCAAGAAGGCATGTTATTGGAATCTTTTCCTTCTCAGAGGCTGATACCAAAACACAGGAACTCTCCAACTCATTCAAGTTGAAAAGCAGTTCTTATATACTCTAACTTCTTACTGTTGTTGAGAAAAGAAAACACACAGAAAACAGCAGCTAGGACATAGAAATCCAAGAGTTTCTCTTTTGGGTTTGTCTTGTGTTTTCCTCTTAAGTCAACATTTGCCCTGTTGCAAATGACGAATTAGAACAGCCATGTGGAGCCATAGTTGATAGAATGCTGGACCCGACTCATCTTCCTGAGTTCAAATCTGGCCTCAAATACATATTCACTGTGTGACCATGGGTAAGTCACCTAACCCAGTTTGCCTCAGTTTCCTCATCTGTAAAATGAAATGGAGAAGGAACTGACAAAACACCCCAGCTTTGCCAAGAAAACCACAAATGGAGTCCCAGAGAATCAGACACACCTGAAAAGTGACTTAATAGCAACAAAAGTCACCATTTTCCACTGAAGGGTGAAGATAAGAAATTCCCACCCCTAACCTTGCTACTGTCAAGTCCAGCAGGGTTACTGAACACTTCCTGTTCTAGCCAGTGTGTTAAGTGCTAGGGATAAAAAGAAAGGCAAAAACAAGCACTATCCTCAAAGAGTTCTCATTCGAATGAGAGAGAGAACATGCACAGAATTATGTACATACAAGATCTAGCCAGAGAAAGTCATCTCAGAGGGAAGATATGGAGAAGACTGGGAAAGACCTTCTGCAAAAAATGGGATTGAAAACTGAGTCTTGGTGGAAGCTCTGGAGGCAGAAGTGAAGAGGGTTAACATTCCAGGTGTGTGCACAGCCAGTGAAGAGAGGCATGGAGTTGGGAGAGGGTCTCATGGGAAATGAACCACAAGGTTAGTGTTACAAGATCACTGGAAATGTAGGAACGAGTCAGGTTGGGAAGCGTTTTTAATACCAAATGGAGTATTTTATATTTGATCTTGGAGGCGCATAGGGAGCCTCTGAGTAAGAGGGAGGGATGACATGGTCAGCCCTGAACTTTAGGAAGATCACATGGGCAACTGAGTAGAATGTGGAAAGATTTGAGGCAGGGAGACCAGTGGGTAGGCTATAGCAGTAGTACAGGTGAGAGGGAATGAAGACCTTTACTGGGGTGGGCAACTGTGTGGGTGGAGAGAAGGGGCCATGTATGAGAGCTGTTAGGAATGTAAATAATGAGGCTTGGAAATGAAGGGGTTGGTATGAGGATGGCAGTGAAAAAGTCTAGGGGAGAGAGACCACAGGAAATGAAAAAGAGAATATGGCCTTAAATGAGGAAAAGTTGGCTGTTCTGACAAATCTATTGTGTTGTTTTCTCCCTCACTTCCACCATCAGCATTCATTATCTTGGAGATAGCCTGAGTCATTGGGGAAGCAAAAGTCCATACCTGGTAATCTCATCATCTGAAGGAGATCTCATCAAATTGAACTGGGACCTCCCTAATCCACCCATATATTCTCATTCTCTCTCTCTCTCTCTCTCTCTCTCTCTCTCACTCTCTCACTCTCTCACTCTCTCACTCTCTCTCACTCTCTCTCTCACACTCTCTCTCACTCTCTCTGTCTCTCTCTCTGTCTCTCTCTCTCTGTCTCTGTCTCTCTCTCTCACTCTCTCTCTCTCTCTCTGTCTGTCTCTCTCTCTCTCTCTGTCTCTGTCTCTGTCTCTCTCTCTCTGTCTCTCTCTCTCTCTCTCTCTCTCTCTCTCTCTCTCCCTTTCTCTCTCTCTCTCTCTCACCTCTCCTCTACCACAGGCTTCATCACGGAACACTAGGTAATTCAATTAGCTGTGTTATGAGAAGTAGCCTTGAAAAGAAATTGTTTCTGAATTATCCTGTTGATTGGCTGCACAGCTAAATAATAACATAAGTGATCCCCTGATATTGGCCAAACAATAGCACACATAATCCCTTGCTCTTGTGCTTAGTAGCACAGCATGAAGGCAGTAGCCAGGAAATAATACCAAAGTTAGCTTGGCCCGTTGCCCACAACTGTCGAGAATATCTGCTCATCTTTCACCAGCAGAATCAAGTCTCCATGCCAGGCAGGTACACTACACTCTGTCCAAGAGGGAGGAAGGATCCAAAAAAACAAATTTCCTATTCCCTGGGAATATGATGTAGTAGGACAGAGCAGGAAAACAGTTCATTTTATTTTTTGGATAAGAGCAGACTTTCCTTAAAAGACAGCACCGTACATGAAAAGACCGGTGGCCACTGAACCAGTCTTTCTCTTCTGTAGTAGATGTTTTGAGATAGAAGATATTTGGATGTTTTCATTCGTTCAGTGGCACAGTGGATAGAACTCTGGGTCTGGAGTCAGGAGACCTGAGTTCAAATCCAGCCTCAAACACTAGCTGTGTCCAGGCAAGTTACTTAAGTCCTGTTTGCCTCAGTTCCCTCATGTATAAAATGGGGGTGGTAATAGCACTTACCTTCCAGGTTATTGTGAGGAAGAAATACGGTAATAATTGTAAAGCACTTAGGACAGCGCTTAGTAGTCTTATATAAGTGTTAGCTGTAATCATCATTGTTTTTATTAAACTTGAATTCATTCATCCGCTGGGATGGTCAACAAACTATATTTAGTGCTGGGGAAATATAAAAATGAGGAAGATACAATTCCTATCCCCAAGTAGCTATGAGGGATGGTTAGATATGCATATAGGTAAATGTAGCAAGTTAAAATATAAAAATGCTAAGTAAAGATCATTTCCAGGGGTGGGTAGTAGTAGTGGGTAGGGAAATATTTGGAGAGTAAGTGGGATTTGAATTAGACCTTGAAAGATTCAGAACATATCTTGGGATAGATAAGAGGGGAGGAGGGAGACCAGATTAGAGAAGGGGGAGGGGGAACGTTTCAGGGACAGTGATCAGTCAAAGGCAAAGACTCAAGAGAACATGGTACTGGGAGGCCTATGAGATAAGGCTGCAAAGATAGGTTGGAGCCATTTTGGAGAGGACTTTGAAAGTCAGAATTATTTTTTTAATTAGTGAAGTGTTCTGGCCCAGACTTAGCTCAGGCTAGTCCAGTGATCCAAGCTTAAGACTGAAATGAAATAACACATTTGACTCTGGATACTTCCCTCTCATTCCACAACTTTTTTGTTTGTTTGTTTTTTTACTACAAATCTTAAGTGTTTTAGAGAAACAAAAATGTATGAGATCTGATTCCTGCTCTCCAGAAGGGTAGTTCACATTAAGTAACTGGACAACAGTCAAATGCTAACGTCTGTTGGACTATTAAGCAGCTATCACTTTCTGTAAACTGTATGTTATACTGGAAAAACTGATTACTCTGGAAAAAGGGGGCCAAGGCTCAGGTCTGTCCTCTGACACTTACTAGTTGATTACCTGAGTGAATGTGGGTAAGGCTTAACTTACTAGGGCCTCAGTTTTCTCATCTGTAAAATGTGGAGGTATGGATTAGTGTGATGGCCATCAAAATAGGATCTTTTGCTGTTTTTGTTTTAGTATAATCAAGTACCTCTGATTGGATCTTGCCTTTATCAATCAAGATTCTTTACAAGGAGTGAAGAGTTTCTTGAACTAGAAACAGTATGTGTACTTGTATTGTTAATCATTTTAATGTGATTAAAGCTCTTCCCCACCCATTAATGGGCCTGTCCATTAAGGGGAGTTTGATTAGGGAAGATTTGTAGGAAGGACCAAGCCTTTTGTTAATGAGGCACAGTGATGCCCTCCGGCTCTAAAAAACACATACATACTCTAAGTTGGGGTTTTACTTTGGGGCTTAGTTTTATAAAAGTATGTGTTTGGCCAGATGAGGACTCTGGGAAGCTGCTTTGAGATCTCCCTAGCTTTGAAAACCCAGATGTCATGCTTCCCTCTCTGGTAACTATGGTCAGATAGTTGGAACCCTCTGTTGAATCTGGGCAGAGGAAGCCATGTCTGTTGACTCTTTTGATTTCTCTGTATTTTCTTTGAAGTTCAGGATGCTGACTCTCCTGAATTAGGTGAATGATAAATGTGCTTGGTTAAAGGAATGATACATGTGCTTGATTAAAGTGATTATTAACCCCTTGAAAGTTGCTTTCCTTTTATGCAGATCTAAGAACCTGTCACAGCAGGCCCCTCTGTGTATGTTGAGGTACTTACTATTACAGCTAGGTAATGTCAGAGGTCCTTTCTAGCTCCAGGGCTCTGATCCTTAAATCCTGTGTCTGTAGATGTACTGTCTCATTAGTGTGGGTGCTTCTTCTCTTAATACCTACAGCAACCACTTTATGCCTTCACATTTTGTGAATTTCTTGTCCTTGTCACTCCATCAGCAATACAGAGGGGTTTCAGGGTTTCCTCTGAGGGGTTTCAGCCTTCCTCTGCTCCTTTTACTATCTCAGGAGGTGCCATTGTACATCTTGGACTCTCTATCTGTTGTCTTTTTCCAGTGGACATGATCAGTCCACATCTTTCTGGTCACATATGTCCCCAATGATGTCTTTTATTCTACATCTCATGCACATGCTGTAGTCTACTCAAGCTTACTTTGCATCCTTTAATTGCCCTTTTGAACTATTTGTAGTTTTCATTCTCACAAGATTGTAGTATTTCCTGATTGTCAGCCCTGCATCCCTTGTCAACAAGAAGAAAAATACTGCATTAGTAAAGTGTATTCCTTAAACTAAAAACTACAGGGCATGATACTCAAAGGAAATACTTCAAAGCATTTCATACCACCTCCCAGTTAATTAGCTTCTTTGCCAAACCCATTTCCCCTTTTTTCTTTTTAGAGATATATACTCCTGGGTTCGTTTGTTGACAATTTCGGAATTTTACCATCACCAGGTTAAATGACAACAGTCTGTTGTAGGGACCTAAATGAACATAACTGAAATTTGTATGGGTGCCTGGTAATAAGGAGGAATTGTTCTGGAGAATGTGGAGCTCCTGGTATCTAAGCAAATTGCAACCTGGTCATTTCCAGGGGTAGGATTAATAAAACTGAGAGAAAATGGCAGAGCTGACTGGTTGAAATGGAGACTTTGAATTGTCTTTATAAAAATAAAAATAAAAAAAAAGAATAAGCATCAGGGTCAAGTCATACTCTTTGTATGACTCCGAATGACCAAATATGAAACTTTCAAATTTGGATTTAGACCTTTAATTAGATATAGAATTAAGGAGGTACCAGCACAGATGTTACCTGCTTGTAATCCTCCTGCTTCCTGGCCTTCATTTGGGCCTGATTTTTATTTTTAATACTCTCCACACATTACAGAATTGATTAAAAATAGTAAAATATCCTGGTCCAGATAAGTTTTCATCTGCCCAAGCTGCCAGAAATGCAGCTCTTGGAATGTATTTTTTTTAAATTACTATGTATCATAGATTGAATAAACCACAATACCATTTTGATTGCTTGTTACAAATGCTAGAAATATACATAACAATGATACAAATGTCTACTAGTGGCAAGAAGCCTAGAAACTGACCTTACTGACATTGAACTGACAGATAAAATCCCTTTCACTGCAGTGACTTTTATTGGAATTTTTGCAGTCCTCTCTCCCTCTTTTCTGTATCATCAGTCTCAATTTTTATAGAAACCATATTAGTAATTGTAAAGTAGCAATCGTAATTGCTTCCATTGATACAGGTTTAGGTTTTTGTGCTTTTCGCTGTCTCCCAATTTGAATTTGTGATATCTTTGCTATTAGAAACACCACATGTAGAAATTCTCTCCATCTATGAAGACCAACAGCTCATTAAAACCTATAACTTTAGAGCAGGAGTTCTTAATCTAGGGTCCTCATATTTAAAAAAAAGTATTGGTAATTCATTTCCTTTTTAATTCCATGTATTTCATTTGATGCATTTAAAGACATCATTCTGGCCAAAATGGCAGAGTAGAGAGACGTATAGGCTCTAGCTCTTCCCCTATAACCCATAAAATACCTGTAAAGAATGACTCTCAACAAATTCTAAAGCAGCAGAAGCCAAAGAACAACAGAGTGGATGAGACTTCTAGCCCAGGGTGACCTGGAAGGCTGATGGGAAAGGTGTGTTGCACCAGATGCAGAGCAGAGCCCAGCCCAGCCTTGATCACTTGGTGCAGGAAGGAGAACCAGAGCAGGCCTCCAGGGCAGAATCCCCAATGGAAGCAACTCTCAGCTTGCCAAAGGTCAGTGAGAGGACTTTTTCAGTTGGCCCAGGGAGCAGGATCTCCCCCCATAGCTCTGGCTCCAGGTGGCAGCAGCTCCCACTACAGGCAGCAGCCGACATCCATTGTTGGAAGCCTCATTGTTAAACCTTTGGGGGAATTGAGCAGCTGATCTGAACGGTTGTTGTGGAAAAGAAATTTTACTACTCACAAATTCTGGGCACAAAAGGTTCTGGTTGCTCCCAGATCAGTGTGCAGACTTGATTGTGCCACGCTGGAACAACTGAGATCTTACAGGTTCCCCAGAGTATACCCTACTCTTGACAAAGAACCCAAAAGTCAAGTAACTGGTTGAAAAAATGTCCCCAAAAAGGAAAAAAATAAGACTATAGAAATTAATTTTCTTGGTGAACAGGTATCTTCTCCCATCCTTTTGGATGAGGAAGAACGATGCTTACCATCAGGGAAAGACATAAAAGTCAAGGCTTCTGTATCCCAAACATTCAAAATAAATATTCAATGGTCTCAGGCCATGGATGAGCTCAAAAAGGATTTTGAAAATCAAGTAAGAAATATGATGGAAAAATTGGGAAGAGAAATGAGAGAGATGCAAGAAAATCATGAAAAACAAGTCAGCAGCTTGCTAAAGGAGACCCAAAAAAATGCTGAAGAAAATAACACCTTTGAAAACAGGCTAACTCAATTGGCAAAAGAGATTCAAAAAGCCAGTAAGGAGAAAAATGCTTTAAAAAGCAGAATTAGCCAGATGGAAAAGGAGATTCAAAAGCTCACTGAAGAAAATAGTTCTTTAAAAATAAGAATGAAGGGGGGCGGAGCCAAGATGGCGGAGTAGAAAGACTCACCTATGCTAGGTCCGAACCCACAGCCCATAGATTTCCTGTAAGAAGAACTCCTGATAAATTCTGGAGCAGTGGAGGCCGCGCAGCAACACAGTGAAGGAGATTTGCGTTGCAGAGAGCCCTGAAAACCGACCGCAAAGGTAACCCGGACACGGGAGCGGAGCCCTGCCCGGCCAAGCGC
>CM053769.1:691657951-691678236 GCA_028658325.1 Potorous gilbertii | reverse complement strand
AGCCCTACAGGACAAAAGAGAAGATGGGGTAAGGGAAGGGAGGGATGACAGAAGAGAGGGCAGATTGGTGATATGGGTAATTAGAATGTCCAGTGTATTGGGGAGGGGGGAGGGGACTAATGGGGAGAAAATTTTGGAACCCAAAATCTTGTGAAAATGAATGTAAAAAGTTAAATAAATTTATTTAAAAAAAATAAAATAAAATAAAATAAAAATAAGAATGAAAAAATGGAGGAGAGTGAGAAATACCTCATTGGAAAAACAACTGACCTGGAAAATGGATCCAAGAGAGACAACTTAAAAATTATGGGACTGCCTGAAAACCATGATCAAAAAAAAAGAGCCTCAGCATCATCTTTCATGAAATTATCAAGGAAAACTGCCCTAATATTATAGAACCAGAGGGTGAAATTAATATTGAAAGAATCCACTGATCACTTCCTGAAAGAGATCCCAAAAGAGTAAACATTGCAGCCATATTCCAGTGTTAGCAGGTCAAGGAGAAAATATTGCAAGCAGCTGGAAAGAAAATTTGAGTATTGTAGAAGTACAATCAGGGTAACACAAGATCTAGCATCTTCTACATTAAGGGATTGAAGGGCTTGGAATATGATATTCCAGAAGTCAGAGAAACTAGGATTAAAACCAAGAATCATTTACCCAGGAAAACTGAATATAATACTTCAGGTGGAAAAATGATCTTTCAGTGAAATAGAGGACTTTCAAGCATTCTTGATGAAAAGACCAGAGCTGAAAAGAAAATCTGACTTTCAAACACAAGAATCAAGAGAAGCATGAAAAGGTAAACAGGAAAGACAAATCATAAAGGACTTATTAAAGTTTAACTGTTTACATTCCTACATGGAAAGATATTATTTATACCTCTTGAAACTTTTCTCAATATCTGGCTAGTTGGTGGGATTATACACACACACACACACACACACACAGTGTGTGTGTGTGTGTGTGTGTGTGTGTGTGTGTGTGTATGGAGAGAGAGAGAGAGAGAAAGAGAGAGAGAGAGAGTGAGTTGAATAAGAAGGGATCGTATCTAAAAAAATAAAATTAAGGGGTGAGAGATATATTTGGAGGAGAAAGGAAGAAATGGAATGGGTTAAATTGTCTCATAAAAGAGGCAAGAAAAAGCCTTTACAATGGCGGGAAAAAGGAAGGAAGTAAGAGGGAAAAAGTGAAGCTTACTCTCGTCACATTTGACTCAAGAAAGGCACAATATGCACACTCAATTTGGTATGAAAACCTATTTTACAACGCAGGAAATTAGGGGAGAAAGGACTAAGGGAGTTGTGGGGGGAATGATAGAAAGGAGGGCAAATGAGAGGAGGGAGGTAATTAGAAGTAAACACTCTTGAGGAGGGACAAGGTCAAAAGAGAGAATAGAAGAAATGGGCAGGATAGGATGGAGGGAAATACAGTCTTACACAACATGACTATTATGGAAATCATTTGCAAAACTACACATATATAGGCTATATTGAATTGCTTGCCTTCTCAGTGGGAATGAGTGGGGAGGGAGAAAGGAAGAGAAGTTGGAACTCAAAGTTTTAGGAGCAAATGTTGAGTATTGTTCCTGCATACAACTGAAAAATAAGAAATACTGATAATGGGGTATAGAAAGTTATCTTGTCCTACAGGACAAAAGAGAAGATGGGGATCAGGGAAGGGAGGGCAGATTGGTGGAAGGGGTAATTAGAATGCTCAGCATTTGGAAGGTGGGGGAGGGGAGAGATGGGGAGAAGGTTTGAAACTCAGAATTTTGTGGAAACAAATGTTGAAAACTTAAAATATACAAATCAATAAATAAAAATAAAGACATCATTCTGAGCTGTCCATAAGTTTTCCCATTCTTCCAAAGGAGTACGTGATAGAGAAAAGTTAAGAATCCTTATCATGTAGAGTTGCTTGAAGCACTAAGATATGGGACATATTCACAGGTCACACTTTTAATTTGTGACCAAAGTAGAAACGCCTCCTGACTCCAAGGCCAGCCTTCTTCTTCTCCCTGTATTGTCTCATTTACAAAGTGCCTTTACTCATCTGTTTTGATTCTCAGAAGTCTATGAGGCAGGCAGGATAGGATTTTTTTGGGGGGGAGACCAGAAATATGATTACTTGGTACTGGAAATGTTGAGTAAGAGAGTTTCTTTTATTGTGAAGATTGGTACCTGATTTGTAACTTATGATCTTTAAATGTTATTTGATACAATGAGACACTTTATGACTTATCTGGTCACATGATGAGTATTTATCTTCACACTCTCTCTTTGGAAATTATCACTATTTCTTTACTAATATAAAAGTGATACTCAAGGAAGTTACATGAGTTACTCAAGGTAATGGCATAGTCAGGGTTAGAACCTGGGTCTTCTGACTTCCAAGTCAGTTATATCTATAATTGTCAAAACAATCCATATAGTAAAAACTACAGGAATGAAACATGCTCCCTGCATATAATGTGATGTGAAAATGAATGACATTCATTGAATTAATCTATTAGTAAATATATTTGGGATAGCCATTGTAAGTGGTCAATGAGTTAGTTCTAGAATTGCAAAAGAGGAAGAAAACATTCACAATTGCTTTTGAGAAATTATTTGTGCTTTTAATGATCCTAAGCTGCTTTCTAGTGCAAATACCCTTTTTTTTAAAAAACGCAAATGTTTTCCCTGGGAATGCTGTATTATTGAAAATCTTGGACCATCTTGGAACAATCTGTGTAATCTACATTGCCAGTTACCTGTGGTGGTCACAGTCAGGGCACAGCATATTTCCAATATGTAAAAAATCAAAGTAAACAATTGAAAAAATATGTGATTAGAAAAGGAGTTGAGCTGGTCATGTACATCTTATCTTTCTTGACCTTTTCATAGCATTTGGTCCTTGATTACTTTCTCCTCCTTGACATGCTTTCTTCCCTAGGTTTTCATAATACTGCTCTCTCCTGGGTTTCCTCCCACCTATCTGGACCCTGCTAGATCTTTATTGGATCATCATTCATGCCTCAGTCACATACTTGTGGGTTCTCTCCATTCTGTTTATTTTCTCTCTTTCTCTTACTTGTCCCTTCCACCTTGCTTCTGCCTCTTCATCCTTGACTTCCTTCAGGGTTCTGGTCAAGTTCTATACATCCTACAAGTGAGTACCCTGATCCCCCTAGGTGCTGATTCCCTTGTTCTTGGAAATTACTTGATATTTTCTCAGTCTATATTTTGTATTTGGTTTTCTGGTGGGTTTTATTTTGGTATGCACTGTTTCTCCCCAAAAGAATGAAGGGTCTTTCATGGCAGGGCTGGTGTTGCTTTTGACTGAATATTTGGTACCCAGCCTAGTGCTAGAAGCATGAGAAGGGTTTAGTCCATGCTTGTTGAATGGGATGGAGTAAGAGTGAGGTATAATGGGCAAATAGACCTGTTGTTCCAGTTGTACCCAAGAAATGTTAAGAGACCCTGAGGAAGTCCTTGGATATGTTGAGGGACTCTTTGATGAAGGCTTTCTGGAAGATGGGACATGGACATTCTTGATAAAAATCAAGAATGAACTGTGAGCAGTGCCAATGTAAGGGACACAAATAGATGAGCTCATGGAGCTATTGATGTGTTAAATTTTGTGCTAAATATATGAGGAATGGAGGAGGAGATTTATTGGAAAGAAGACCTGGAATGATTGTCACAGGATATTCTGATGGTCACAGAGAGAGACTGTTTTAGCATTGAGGAGTGTAAAAGAACAAGGATAAGCAGGACATAATTGAAAAGGAATTAATCATTGTGAAGGCTGGAAAATACACAAAAATTTAGATAAATTTTATCCATTCCCTCTCTTAGAATAGTTCCAATGTAATCAGTACATGTTCTAGTTCTGGATCAGGAAAAAAATCATTTATGAAAAATTATTATTTTAAAATTCCTTGTAAACAGTTCAACAAAGCACTATTTCTAGGAGTCCTCTATTGGGAAATAGTTTGGTTATATAGAAGTATTCTTTGTAATGATAGTGATTACAGGGGGAGTTTACCTCTCATGCTTCAGGAAGATAATTCAAAGGGGGAGAAGGTGAATAACATGTTGTCACACTATTAGTACTAGGAGGTAATTAGGACCCTGATCAGGGCTACATAGAAATAGACAGGATGATCTAGGAAATGATAGAAATGAATTCTTTTGACTGACTAAATATGGTTTGTGAAAAAGAAGGTGGCTCCTGAATTGGAGACCTAGGGACTAGAAGATAGAGAAGTGGCTAAGGTTCATGGGAAAAATAATTAATGATACTCACTTTGGATCAGTTTCATTTTAGTTGTCAGTGGGATAACTGACTGGAAAAAGTAGAAAACTGAAGATCATAGAAGAGAGTGCAGTTTAGGGATTGGTTGGACAAGCTGCTCCTGCCTCTAGGAGAGGCAGCACCAGGGTGGGCTTGTCATCTTTTTTTCTAGTGCAAGTCTGAATCACTCATTGGAAATGTCCATTTGTCTTTACATTTTGATCAGAATCCAGACAAAACTTAGCTTTGCTAATTGAGAGAGAAGGGAAGAAAGGAGAGACCTCTTTTTCGTTTGTTTTTGTAAATATCTGTAGCCATTCAGTATTTTGAAATGCCTTAAGTGCTTTATTTAGTGTTGTTTATAATTCCTTTTATAATTCATGGCATCTTTAGTTACTCCTTTTACTAGAAGCAAGCTCATCTTGCCTGTTTTATTGACTTCTCCTGAAGGACAGGCAAGACTTTTTGACTGCTTCTTTTGTGCTGACTTATTGCATGACCCTGGGTAAGCCACTCACTTAACCCAGACGTCCATTTCTTCTCCATAAAGCAAGACAGATAATAACTACTCTATAGAGTATTTGAAAATTAATTAATGTTTATTCAGCTCAATGATGACCGTGGGTAAAAGTTGTGAGTGAAAAATATATCTTGGATTTCAAGGTGCAGAGATAATTAAGCACCACTACACTAGGGGTTTGTTTTTGTTGCCCTCACCCAATTATTTTCTCTTCCCTTTCCACTAAGGCTGTGCCACCTACAAGTGAGGGGTGGTTCTGAATAGCAATGACAATCCAAGCCTTTGGTTCCCTCTACCTTACTCTTTAGCTACCAGCGCCCCACTCTTCCCCTCCACCCCCATCATCACCATCATCTCCATCCATGGAAATCCTAACCATCATTCAGAACTCAGCTCAGGTGGACTCTCCTCCATGAGCCCTTCTCTGATCTCCCCATTCGAAATGGTTTTTACTATCTCATACATTTCTTACAACATTTGTTTCTGTGTCTCATTAAAATTATGATAACATTGAGAGCCCACATTCTATACACTTAATGAAAGCTCTTCCTTTATAGCACTCTCATGAAATAGGCAAGATTTACTATGCTCCCCTGTGTTAATGGATCATGGAGATTTGCATGATACTTCCAGAAGTGTAGATTTCTGTTCTTCCATTCTGCTTCCTTAGTCTGAGCAGCTATTCTTTGGATCCTTCCACATGCCCTTTATAGGGATCCACATAGAATGCTGAGGGACTCCTCCCAAGTCTTTTACCATTACGTGTAGCAGTGTATGCCTCTTTTTGGACGCATGACTGATCCACCTCCTTTTCTGGTAATACATTTGAGTCATGTCTTCTATGAAACTTCTTGTATCCATTTTGGTGATATTTGTGCTGGTGTAGTCCTTTGGGTGAGCTGTAATTTTAATTCCCTGATTCCTAGCCTTATAGAATAAATATTGGTATTAAGATGAGGTTTTTTTGAGGAATAAATTCATATTTAGTTACCCCATTTTTCAGACAAGAAAACAAAGTCAGAGAAGTAAATTACCTAAGATCATATAATTTAAAAGAGTGATTAAGATTTAGAACTGAAAGAAGACTTAACCCCCTTATTTTTATATATGAGGAAACTGAGGTCTAGAGAGGACTTGCCTGTGATAGTGAGTAGCAGAAGTGGATTTGAATTCATATCTTTGTCTTTACCTCCAATGTTCTACCAAATCATATTGCCTTCTTGTTCAATTGCATATTTGTTAGTTGTATAAAAGTTGTTTCCCAGTTCTTAACTGTAAATCCCATTTGGTATTTATCTTTGTATCTCTGCCAGTGTCTAGCTTTACTGTTCAACATGTAGGTGATTAATAAAAGCTTACTGAATTGAACTTGAGAAGGCAGAGTTCCAGGACTGGAGTGTCACACTACTTGCTTGCAAAGTTTCCAACTTTCCCTGCAGTCTTCTTGTCTTATTATATGCCTTTCTGTGGCCAAGGATTTTATATGCCTAAGTGCTGCTGCTATATAGGTAGCCAAGCTACCTATGGTTAAATACCTTGACATGTCCTGGCTCTGAGAAAGCAGACTTTTTGGAAAGGTGTCTAGAGCCATGCTTCCATAATTATGAGGACTGCTGGTACTATGAATACAACTTCCCAAATGGTAGGTAATATCCATAAAATTGATTAGTCAAATATTTTTAAAGTGACTTCTGCTAGGCACTATACTAGGTGCTAGGGATACAGATACAGAAATAAGACATCCCTGGCCCTCAAGATCATATTGTACTAGAGGGGATGTAGTGTGTTCACAAATCATTTAAATAGAAGATTTCTGTGTTACAATTTCTTGGCACTTGGCACTCACAGGGTCACAAGTGCAGTGTCTGGGAAGCAGCTGCTATTCCATGTTCAAAGTGTTCTGTGGGTCTGGACAACTACTGGTAGATTTCTCTTTCATAGTTAACCAACACACATACACCTCCACACAGTTCAAAGTAGTCATTAAAAATTTTTTAATTAATTTATTTTTAACGTTCACTTAAAAATAATTTTAAGTTCTGTTTCTTCTTCCTCCCATCTTTTCCCCATTGATTGAGAAGGCAGTTCATATGATATCAATTATACATATGAAGTTATGTAAATATACTTTCATATTAGCCAGGTTTTTTTTTAAAAAAGCAAGAATCATAAAGTGAAAAAATAGTGTGATTCAATCTGTATTCAGAGTTTATCAGTTCTCTGTCTGGATGTGGATAGCATATTTCATCATAGGGCCTTTGGAATTTCCTTGATTCATCATCTTGCTCAGAGTATGTACGTCTTTCACAGTTGATTGTTACAATGTTACTGTTACTGTGTACAATGTTCTCCTGGTTCTTCTTACTTCTCTTTGTTTTCCCAGGGTTTTCTGAAGCTATCTTATTTATCATTTTTTATAGCCTAACAGTATCTCATCGCAATCATATGCTACAACTTGTTCAGCCATTTCCCAATTAATGGACATTTCCTTAATATTTCTTTTCTACCACAAAAAGAGTTGCTATATTTTTGTACGTGTAGGTCTTTTTCTAGTTTCTTTGATTTCTTTGGGATACAGACCTGGTAGTAGTGATACTGCTGGGTCAAGGGATATGCCCAATTTTACTTTACGCATAGTTCTAAATTGTTCTACAGAATACTTGGAGCAGTTCACAACTCCACCAGTGTATTAGTATACCTGTTTTTCCAAATTTCCTCTAGGATTTGTCATTTTTCTTTTTTGTCTTTTTAGCCAGTCTGATAGGTTTGACAGTATCTGGGAATTATTTTATTTTGCATTTCTCTAATAGTAGTGATTTAGAGTAATGCTTCTTAAACTATGGGTCATAACCCCATGTGAGTTTGAAAAAAATTTGATTGCAGTAAAAGTTTCTGAATGTGGAACTACAAAAAAATTAATTCAAAATCAAACTGAATCCAACATGTTTCTGGCAGCACCATGTTGCATTGTACAACTTTACTGTAATCTTGGTTCTGAACTTTGTACTGTAAATGCCTTCAGGTCATTCAATGCCAATGCAAAAAGGGGTTGCAAGCAAAAGAAATTTAAGAAGCCCTAGAGTATTTTTTTAATGTGACTATTGATAGCTTTGATTTATCCTTCTGAGAACTGATTTCATATCCTTCAACCATTTCTCAACTGGGAAATGGCTGTTTTTTTTCAATAAATGACTTCCTTTCCTATATATTTGAGAAAGGAAGCCTTTATCAGAGATATTTGCTGTGAAGTTTCCCCTCCCACCATTTCCTGCTTTCCCTTCTACTTATGGCTGCATTGATTTTGCTTTTGCAAAACCTTTTTAATTTCATGTAATCAGAGTCATCCATTTTAATTCCAGTGAGCCTCTCTATCTCTTGTGTGATTGTAAACTCATCCCTTATCTGTAGATCTGACAGATAAAGGAGAATTTTTTATGCTCTTTTAATTTATGATATCATTATTTATTCATTTTGACCTTATTTTGGTATATATACAATGTGAGATTTTTGTCTTTGGCTAGTTTCTGCCAAATTACTTTCCATTTTTCCCAACAACTTTTGTTAAAGAGTAGGTTTCTACCCCAAAAGCTTGGGTCTTTGGCTTTATTAGACATTAGATTACCATGGTAATTTACTACGGTGTATTGTATGCCTAATCTATTCCACTGATCAGCTGCTCTAATTCTTAGCCAATAACAGATTGTCTTCGTGATTATCACTTTGTAATGTAGTTTGAAATCTGTTACTGCTAGGCCACCTTAATATTTTTTCCCCCATTGATTCCTTTGATATTCTTGACCTTTCTTCTAGATGAATGTTGTTATTTTTTTCTAGCTCTGTAACAATTCTTTGGTAGTTGGTATGGAACTGAATAAGTAAACCAACTTAAGTAGAATTGGCATTTTTATTATATTGACTCAGCCTACCCATTCCTTCCAATTGTTTATATCTGACTTTATATCCTAGATCCAGCTGTAGCACAGGAGGATCCTATATCCTCTTTCTGACCAGTTGCCAGATCCTCTTACTGTCTCATGCATGAGAGTTCCTGGAGCTATGGTTGCTGCTGCTGTTGTCACCTCCAAAGGATCAGAGCTGGTGTTGCCACCACATAATTGGTGGGCTCTGGACCAGTTTTGAATTGGAAAAATGTCTTACTCTAATCTTTTGTTGACTTTGCTGCTCCAGAATTTTATTTGAGATGTTATTTTAAAGTTATTTGGAGGGGAATGTTGGGAGAACTTCCCTGCTTCCTGTGCTCCACCATCTTGACACCTGCAGAGTGCTTTTCTAAGAAGGCCGAGTAACAGTAGCTATAAAACATTCTTCCTATAAAACCAGAGCACAGTCTCCCACAAACACACCCAATATTAGTGGGAGGAGTGAGCACATGTAGCGAGTATGCTGGTAGTGAAATATATGCATTTGGAATATATGTGGCCAAGACAATTCATGCTTTTGACACTGCAGGGCCACAATGTCCCTTCTTTTCTCTGGTGTCTTCAAAATGCTCCCTTATCAGTTGGGCTCCCAGGCATCCAATTCCCAAATCCCATGATTTTGCATGCATAGTTGACTCTCCTCTCTGCTGCCAAAGGTCACTCTCTACTGATTCTCTCCTTGCTTCATTGGACCTGCTCCCTAATGGGTATGATGTTTTCTAATGACTAAATAGCTCTGATTGAGAGCACCATGGCTGATGGAAGAGGGTAAAGTTGGAGTGGGTGGGTGGAAGAAATTCTTTCCTTTTGGTAGAGCTACTAGAGAAATGGCAGAGTGCCTTTCTCCAAATATGATTTTTCCCTGGATTCCAGGACTCACACTTCTTGAAGTTGCTTTGTGTCTGAACTCTCCCCAACCTCGAGCTAACTTTTTAAAAGCCCTCCTCTGGTTTAGCCAGTCTTTGACCAGGCAATAACAAGCTGCTCTCCAGTCCCATCAGTGAAGATTTGTTCACACTTCATAAAAATATAACAGATTGATAGCCCTTCTTTTCACTTCATTTAACACCTTGTAATCTTTTTTTCACCCTTCCCCTACCATGATTTCATCAGTTAGCCTGGGGAGGAAATCAATTGATCAGACTGTCCTTACTCTTGTTTTTCCTCCATATGGAAAAAAAAATGCTGGGTAAATTGTGGGGCTCTAAACATTAGAGGAGCAGGAACTGATACATGAATTAAACATTGAAGGAAGTGAGGAATTCTAAGAGGTAATGAGTAGGAATATTCCAGGCATGGAGGACAGTCATGGAAGGGGGAATTGGAGTGCTGTATTTGGAGAACAGCAAGTAAGGTCATTTAATTAGAACACAGAGAACATGAGAGGAAGTAATGGGTAATTATTCTGGAAAGGCTGGATTCCTGCTTCTCAGCAAAGATGACACACTAGAGGTGCAGAAGGAGCGAAATTAGTGTGGTCAAGCATTGATTTGCTTTTCTTTCGTTATTGTTTGGTCATTTTCAGTTGTGTCCAACTCTCTTTGACCCCATTTGGGGTTTTCTTGTCAAAGATACTAGAGTGGTTTGCCATTTCCTTCTCTAGTTCATTTTATAGGTAAGGAAATTGAGCAAACAGGGTAAACTGACTTGCTCAGGGTCACACAGCTTATAAGAGTCTGAGGCCAGATTTGAACTCTGCCTATTTGACACAGCTTTGCCTTTGCATATCTTTCTGTATAGTACAATTCTTTTTGTAAAGTACAATTTAAGTTGGGTTTTTTTGCTTTTAATTAAGAGATATCTAGGTATACTATTCTGAATAACAGGTACATATATTCAACAATGTGCTGGAATTAGCTCAAATAGGCTCCAGAGACACAATTGTTAAATTTCCAGTGTATTTACACCTTGGAAATCAGTGAATGCTACAAATCAAGGCTTGATCTATTTTGGTAATTGTCTAGACTTAAGAAAGTGATGGGGGAAAATAGTGTTTTGTTGTTGAATCATTTCAATCATGTTCAGTCCTTTGTGACTCCATTGGGGGTTTTCTTGGCAAAGATGCTGGAGTGGTTTGCTGTTTCCTTCTCCAGCTCATTTTACAGATGAGGAAACTGAGGCAAACAGGGTGAAGTAACTTGCCCACGGTCACACAGCTTATAAGCCTCTGAGTCCAGATTTGACCTGACTCTAGGACCTTTATCTGCTGGTACTTTATGTACTACAGCCACCTAGCTGCCCTGGGGAAAATGTTAGTAATGCAGATTTAACTTTAAAATGTGTTTCATATATATATGTGTGTATCTATAAATATATAGATTTATATCTATTGATATATACCTATATACCAGTATATACATATATATATATCAATACTTATCTACATATTGATACAGATATATAACTTTCCCCAGAGAATCAGTTAGAAAAATTTACCAGCACAGTCTTGCATGCATTAAGTATTACATGTATGGTATTCATTTTTGTGATATCCATATCCCAAATAAAATATGTCATTAATATTGTTATTATATAAAAGAGGACATCTTTACCTTAATTAAAATGGCTATGTTGGTGCCAGTGAATTGGCTTAACCCATAAATAAGGATTGCTGCCACTAAATCAGAATTCGTGGAGCCTAGACTCTTAGAGCTATGAGTGATATTAGAGATTCTGTATGGAAAAGGGAGCTGGATTTAAGGGAGTCCCCTCCTTTAACAAGTGAGAAGACTAAAATGAAAGCCACATGCCCAAGATCACATGGCTGCTTAGGCAGAGCCAGGATCAGCACCCGGGTGTCTTGGCTTCAAATCCGGTTCTCTCTCTCTCTACTATGCCACAACAGTCAGAATTCATTACAAAAATATATTCTCAAACCAAAGTTTATTAAATGCCCTTGTCACAAAGTACTGCTCAATTATGTCTAATTCTTTGGCACATTTGAAGGTAAGGGCTGCCAAATCTAGGTTCTCTGTTTTTTCCCATGGTGCACTCCTTGCCTTGTTCATCACTCCTTCTTGGCATCTAAGCTGTCTTGCTCAAGGGTTGAATGATTACACTAACTCCCATAACAGATAAAGGAAGCTTCTGCAGCATATTCTTTGCTAAAATGTCATGACTCTTCATCATATATTTGCCATTTTATGTTATCCTTTGTTCTTCTGTTGGAGAACTGTGTTCTTTAGTTGGTATTGGGCTCAGTCTAGGCACTATGTTTAGGAATAATAATTCCCTTTTTGTTGTCTGTTTTTGCATTTGTCTAATCCTGTGATTTTATCAGTGCAAAAATTCCCTCCAGGGATTCAGATCAGTAACTAGTGTGGAGATAGGAGGTTCTTAGAGTGTAGCCTGGGGCATTGAGAGGTTAGACTATGACCTAGTGTGTGTGAGAGGCAGAACATGGACCCAGGTTTTCCTGACCCCAAGGATGTCCCTCTGTCCACAACATCACATGGGTATTTATATATCATGATATGGTTTACAAAATGTTTCTTGATAGCATCTCTGGGAAATGGGTCATGCAGTATTGCTGCTTCCATTTTACAAATAGGGAACTTGAGATCTGGTAAAATGGTCACACAACAGATAAAGATGGTCTTTGTCCAGTTTACAATTCCAGATTTATACCTACTTTGGATTATTGATGGCAGAAATTTGCCATGAAGTGGGTCTGATTTTGACTCTATCCCATTGGGTTTAGTCACTAAAGCACTGGAAGTAAGTCATTATAAGGAGTATCTGCCTCTACATCATCTATAAGGAGGGACCATGTCAAAGACTGAAGGTAGTTCAAGAGAGAAAGAGGCTTCGTTGTATTGATCTAGAGATGGATAAGAAACTTTTTTTTATCCTCTCCAGTTTCCTCCTGCATTCCATGTTGGTTCATATAATTCTAACATCTCCCATTTATATAGCACTTTAAAGCCATCTTGTTTGGTGCCCCAGGAAAAATGGTAGTGATGTCCAATTGAAATTACACTGTTTTAAAAGAAGACTAATCCATGTCTTTTGGAGATTGCTTTATGCCACTCAAGTTAGTGTCCATTGTGCCCATGGCATTCTTATTACGTGATTGTCATTGGATTTGCCAAGAGAGCACATTAGTGAAGATCCTGGAATGACTGGCATCTCTGATGCAAAAGGCAGGCTTGTGCTATGCTGCAGATCACTTTTGAAGTTTGCTGGAAGAATTGGGCTTTCTCATAACTAAAGGAATAGAGGCTATTATCTTAATATGCTTGAAAGTACATTGATTCTGCCTCCTTTCCCAAACTCTCTGCTCGCACCCGGAGAGAGCTGGTGAAGATGAGAATGAGGAGAAACCCTTTCTGTGTTTAAGATGGGGAAAAGTATTAGTGACCTCCTTCCTCACTGATTACTTACCATATACCTGTTCACAGGAACATACTTTTTACCATCCTTCAGGAGTCTGACTTGAACCATCTTGTTTTAGGACATCACATGGTTTAGTAATTGCCTCTCCTTTACAAGGTTTTTCAGGCATTATGACCCAGCTGGAGAAGAGCTCATGCCTCAGTTAAAACTTTGCTTTGTTTCTCTCACTATCTTCCCTCTTCCCAAAGGCACTCTTTTAGAAGCTCACTTTCCAAAGACCCTGAATACCAAAAACGTACGTGTGTGTATACGTGTGTGTACATAATATACACACACACACACATAAACACACATATATTCTCAAAGGTCAAGAACTGTCAAATATTGTCAAATAGGTATGTAAGTTACATCATAACATTGAAATCTACATCTGTTAAGCCCAGAAATCCTGGCTTGCTTCAGCCAAAGTAATTACTGTTCCATGTTTACATTTTTCTAGTACCAGGAGAATTGGGCTACAGGAGGATTTTTGTGGCAACCACAGGCCTATGCAGAGGTAGAAACATCTGTGGGAACTTGAGGGCTGTGTTGAAAGCTTTCTCCCACCCACTGGAAAACTATTGAGATACATGTGTCACCAGTGCAGCAGGGTGAGCTGATAGTTAATCCACAGTTTGAAACATCTGTATGACATTTTAATTTATGAAGTTTTTTTTTTAACCACAATGCTTATTTGCTTAGTATGAGGGACCTGTCATTACAATAGTTCTAGCTTGACCCCTGCCTGCCTAGATCCCAACAAAACTTCTCCTGCCCAGTGGACATGAGCCCAGAACATTGGCTATGGAAGAAAGATTGCTTTCACCTCTATGATGAGCAGGGGTAAAATAACTTTTGGGAAAATAGGGGGTCCCTTTTCTCCATACTTCCTTCTGTGTCTTGATGATACTCTCTATGTTGTAGGGTCAGACATCACCTTGTAATGAACCACTTTCGGTGTTTTCATACCTTATTATTTGCTCTGCTACTGTGCCCTCGTGACTTTTAGACATTGCCATCTACAGTGTCATGTATCAGTCTTTTTCAGCAATGAAGGACAAACACAGCAACAAAAATCTGTCTGCCATGCAGGTGCATTCTCTGATAGGGATTCTTCCCCACTTAGAAGTTCAATTCTTTGAGACCAGAAAGTACCTTTTTTTTTTTTTTTACTATTTACTACTACTACTACTACTACTACTACTACTACTACTACTACTACTACTACTACTACTACTACTACTATCATTTCTTTTTTACTGATCCCAAGTACTTAGAACTGTGCTTGTTGCACAGTAAACACCTAATAAATGTTTTTCCCCCCATTTCATTACATTCCATTAAATAGGATAGGGGTAGTGCAAGTACCATCTGGATTTCACAAATGAGGGTAAAGTAAAAGAGAAGGGTCAGAGATTTCTGTAGTGCTGGGGATGAATAAAGGGGAGCCTTTGAACCCTTTTTCTGAGATGTAAGGCCTCCTAAGAAACTTTTCTGCAAAGAACAATTGACCATATTTTCACCAAGACCACCATTCTAGGATTGTAGAGGAAGATCCATTTTAATGTGATTCTCTCTGGGACTTTATCCAAGAGTTTCATTATTGAATGAAGTTAGTGGGAACTACCTATGTGATGGTCTTATCTATCTATACGTGTGGGTCCTCTTGTGTGGATCCCAAGGACAACAGTATAGTTAAACTTCAAACTCTGATAGCAATTTGGTGTGCATTTAATTGATCTTACTAAATATTTATATCTTATTTAAATAGTTGCTTATGTTATCAATACAGTATATTTTTAAAAGACAAAAGTAGATATACCATGTAAACTGACTTTAGAAAAAAATTAGCAACTTTTTTGCAATAAGAAGTTTGTGCATTTTAATGGTCCCTGGAGACATATTTCATGTGGTGCCAATTCATTTTCTTTGCAGAATATATTCTTTAGATAATCCTGTACCCAGCATGAGTGCTTTCAGAGAGCTGGAACCTTGTAATAGAAAACACAAAAGTAGTAACAGCAATTTGAACAAATTACTGGCAGAAGCAGTCATGCCAGCAAGCAACCTGGCACATTTTTTATCTGAATTAGGCCCTATTTGACATACAGTTGACATTATGCATTTTTCAAACCCACATTGGTCATTGATTTTTCTGCTGAAGTGATACAATTACACTATTGATACAATATGATTCTTTTTAAAAAATATATAATTTATTTTTTAGTTTTTAACATTCACTTCCACAAGAATTTGAATTCAAAATTTTCTCCCTATCTCTCCTTACTCTGCACCCCAAGCCAGCAGGCACCCCATCCAGCCCTTCCTCCAGTCTGTCCTCCCTTCTTTACTCAGCCCCATTACCTGTACATATTATTTGTCAGTTGCAAGCAAAAACAATTTTTAACATTCATTGTGAAAGCTTACAATATGATTCTTAAGCCCCATTCATCTAACAATCTCTTGTCTATGAAGAATAACCTAAGATTTACTAGTCTGATCTTGAGGGCAGAATATAATGGCCATCTTTGCTGTTTTGTTTTTTTTTTCTCTTAAGTATGTTGCATTTTGTGGGCAGATGTTCTCTTTGCTCCTGGGGGTCTAGACTCTTTTAGGCAGTTTGTACATGACTTGAACAGTAGCAGAACTGTCAAAAAGTCATTTTTATGATAATGTCATACTCATTTAGAGAGACTGCAAAGTTAAATCGAGTGACCCTAGGATTCACAGCAAGCCTGAGTACAAAGCAATGATACCCCTGTTTGGAGAAAATACTTTTAGTTAGAAATCCTGAATTAAGTAGTATTCTGACTTGTTGTTTGACTGAGGTTTAATGTGAGAGACTGGTAAAAACTGTTGAATCATTTTTTTTCACTTATGCGAAAGGTTGGTTGTTTCATAGTTAGGATGGTGCAGGTCAGTGGCTATCATTGTGTTCTTCATTTTTATACTAATGGCTGCGCTCCCACCTGGCAGCCACTTCCATTCTTTCCATATGCAATCCGTGAATCAACCAGCATTTGTTAATCACCTACAAGGTACCAAATACTGGGCTAGGTTCTAGGGATACAGAGACAAATGAGACAGTCCCTGCCCTCACAGTGCTTATATTCTATCAAGTGAGACATACAAACATTTACAAAATAAATACTATGCAAATCGGTTCCATGGAAACATGATCTAGGCATGCATAGTCCTTTGTATACTTCTGGCCACACACTTTCCCTGCATTTTACCTCTTCTACAAGTATTAGGATAACCCTGTATGCTGGAGTGTCCTAGTAAATGTTTTAAAAACCAGGTGTCCCAAAACATATGATATAACTTTTAAGTTTTTCCTTCACTTTCTTAAACCCAGACAATTAATGAAACAATATATCAAGTCCTGATTTGTAGCATCTGCCCATCTCCAAGGTAACAATGAGTCACCACAAACTGGCTCAGCACACCTTTGCCTTTATGTATGGAGGGAATTTTTGTCATTTGGCTGTGGTGTTTAACTAAATATCTTTTACTTTGCACAGATGTCTCCTCTGCTTCACGGATAAAAAGAAACCTATTTTCTGGGAGCTTATGAGTACTGCTTTTGAGGGGATATGGACTCAATATGTCTAGAGCTTAGGATAGTTTTCTGTGTGTTTGAATGTGAGAGAGGGGCCTCAGTGCTATCTGGGCAAGACTTTCTCGTAAGTCCCCAATTGTCCTGTAGAAATATTTTGAAACAGAGTTTACCCTAAGCAAGAGGGTGGTACCTACCAAAGGTGGGATTTAAGAATAGCGGTCCTCCCAGGGGGACAGAATACCAAGGTACAGCCCTTGATGGGAATGGTCTTGGCTAGAAAAGTTACTTTCAAATGACAAGGTTAAATAAAAACTCTAGGAGGAAAGTGATAACAAAAATTTGTTGGAAACCTTTGTTCACTGATACCTTGAGCGGAGAAAGCCCAATGAGTTGTTGAATGTGTCAGGCACTGACAGGTATTGGTGCAAACATTTATGTTTTGCTCAGTTTTGATCAGATGTGAACTGACCGAAGACTGCCTTCTGAGAGGAACCAATTAATTACTCCAGAGAACTGAATTGATGGGAAAGGGAGGGAAGCCTCTGATGGAATGCTTTGCAAAATGGCCAAAACTAAAGGATATTCAAAATGCATAGTTCCCTAAAATTTGAAGCCATCAGGCAGCTGATGATTTAGTAAGTGACTTGACAGGTAGAATTACAAAGAAAACAGCTCAGCCTCTGTTTGAAATCTTGACAGTCATTAAACTGGTACCTCAGGTGACTATCTGTTGTTGCTAGTGTTTATTCTGTCTCCTCAATGGCTTCTCTAGATCTGGAGGCACTTCACAGAATTACAAAATGAAATACTGCCTTTGTTACCAGGGGAATGTCTTGTTCTCTGCATTGGCTTCTGGGATAGATGAGGAAGAAGCAGAAGAAGGGCTTATCCTATTCAGGTCCTGAAAATAAATACTCATTATTTTGAATTAAGGAAAAAGAGTGTGGGGCAAAATAGACATAAATTTTAAGAAATAGTTTGTCAGGCTATAATATCTGCATGTAGAGAAGGAAAAGGGCCCTTCTGAGCAGGGAGGCTAGCCAATAGGGGCCTCTCTTGGAGCCTCATTTTTTATAAGGTCAGTCTATCCCAGAAGGTTTTAACCTAGTTGTTGTTGGTTTAGTCAGAACTCCTGATGTTGTATTTTTTGTCATTCAGTCATTTCAGTCATGTCTGACTCTTTTTGACCCAACTTGGAGTTTTCTTGCCAAAGATACTGGAGTAATTTACCATTTCCTTCTCTGGCTCATTTGATAGATGAGGAAACTGAGGCAGACAGGGTAAAGTGACTTGTCCTGGGTCACACAGCTAGTAAGTGTCTGAGGCTGGATTTGAACTCAGGCCACCTAGCTGTCCTTCTTTCCCCTCTTTGCCTGCCTTGATCTTTTTACACTTTAAGAAAATAGAGGAAGAATTAACAATGGCTTGTCTCTATACTCAGCTAAGTGTTTGGCATGGAGCAAATGTTTAATACATGCTTTTTGATTTATTGACTGACTTTATCCCCTGCTTCCTCTCCTCATTTTTACTCTTGATTTTCTTCTAGGTAAAAGCCTGAAATTTGTCTAATTTTTACTCACTCTGATCCTAGCGTTTGTGCCTATGTCCTCCCAGGCCCTCCCTCCCAGCTGCTGCTACCTTGAAAAAAAAAATCTCTCCAGCTCTGCTTCTGACCACAGCTGGAGGCGCTAGATGACACTCACCATTAACTGTATACTAATACAGAGTAGCAAGGTGGTGCCATGGATGGAGTGCCTGCCCTGGAGTCAGGAAGATTCATCTTCCTGAGTTCAAATCTGACCTCAGACGTTCTCTAGCTGTATGACCCTCAGTAAGTCATTTAACCAAATTTATCTCAGTTTCCTCATCTGTAAAATGAGCTGGAGAACAAAATGACAACAGTATCTTCACTAAGAAAACCCACAACGTAGCAATGATGCAAAGCAATGCTTCCTCCCCAGTATTCAAGGGTGAAGTTTTAATTTACCTGGTCTACTTTGGATGACACTCATGAAATGAAGGTGTCTTCACCCACTCAGATGGGTACTTCCTGGCATTTTGAAATATTAGCCTGCTATTGGATGGTAGTGGAAAGAATCCTGTCGCTGGAGTAGGAGAACCTGGGCTCAAATTCTAGCTCTGTAAGAGGCACCTCTGCAAGGTGGCACAGTGGAGAGATTTGGGTACAAATTCCACCCTCAGAAATTGCCCACCTGCCCCTGAGCAAGTCACTTAACTTTTCTCCCACAGTTTGATCATCTATAAAATGGGGATAGTAACATGTACTTGGCAGGGCTGTTATCAAATGGGGTAATATTTGTAACGCACTTTGTAAACTTTACGGTGCCATATAGATGTTAATTACTATTAATTACTTAATAATTATTAATTATTATTTCTACCTATGTGAAGTTGGACAAAAGTTCTGGATGTCATTTTCATCTATAAAATGAAGGAATTGGATGAGATGATCTCCAAAGACCCTATGATATTCTTTATGCCTTCTGTCAAAAAATTAAAAAAAAATGACAGATTCTGCCAAGCTCTGAAACTAACAGCCTTTACTTTGCTACCCCAGTATTTGAATTCAAATAAAAATGTTGAGGTTGTCCATAGTTTGGACGTTATATAATACAGAGAAAAAACATGTGCCCAGCATGTGCTCAGTTAAGCACAGTAAACGAAATTATGTAATTAAATCGGCAGCTGTTGAATATCCTGTTAGACTAACACACCAAGTTGCTACCCTACAGAGGCTGGTTCAATTTCTACTGCAGTGACTTTATCAGGGAGACAGACTCTAACAAAAGAACTGTTCTTGTTCAGGAACCATAGATGAGAGCAGCTGATTAGAAAAAAGTTACAGTCAGTTCTTGATCATTCAGCTAATAAAAGGAGCTAGAAGGGTAGTGGTACAAAACAAGATCAGAATATATTTTCAGGATTACACACAATTACCTGTCATGACGCAGGAGAGAGATTGCTTAAATAATGAAAGGTTAACCCTTTGAGCATCCAATTTTTTAAAAAAATAGAAATAATTTTAGAAATAAATATCCCCCCTCTAAAGAAGGAAACAAGTATTTTGAAGTGGGACGAGACAAGTGAGAAAAGGGCTAAGGCACCCCCATTCCAAGCTTTCTTTTATGATAAAAAATAAAATGTTGAAGCTATTAAAATTTTTCTACCTTCCATGCTATAATAAACAGAGAATAATGAATTCAATCTAGTAAATGTTTACTAGATTCTGGGGGGTATAGAAATTGGAAAACAACATGGTCAGCAACATGGTCCCCTTGCCATGAGGAATTTTAAAAGGGGAGAAGATAAGAACACAAACAGAATGATAAAAAGCAGAATGTGATAAGTGCAAAGGAAAAGTCCAGATGAGAAATTTAAAGAGGCAAACATGTTAAGTCTGGGTGATCAGGGAAGGTTTCTAGGAAGAAGTAATACTTTAGCTCATCTTTGACCTAGGAGATGGATTTCTGTAAATGGAAATGTGGAAGGGAAAGAGCCAGAGGAAAATGGAGAACAGCTCACAGTTCAGTCTGATTAGAATATGCAATACTTGGAGAGAACTAGGGGAAATAAGGGGCAGCAAGGT
>CM053769.1:691639084-691657451 GCA_028658325.1 Potorous gilbertii | reverse complement strand
AAAATAAAGGCATTGGACTTTAAGGTTCCTCCCTGCCAGTTCCAAATCTATAATTCTGAGTATTGGACAAATCTGGTTTGTTGCTTCAGTATTTTATGTTTTGTCCTTATTAATCCTAGTTAATTGGCTAGCTTGTTGATCCAATTTAGAATCTCTAACTTTCCAACATTTGTCATACTTCACAAGAGTTTCTATTAGAAACAGAAGGTACATTAAAAAGCTTCTAATCCAGGGTTTCTTAATTGAGGTTCCACAGACCACCATGGGGCTATAGATGGATTTCAGTTGGTCTGTGACTTAGGATGGGGGGGATGATTACATTTTTAATTTTACTAACCTCGTACTGAAATTTGGAATTTCCTTTAATTATGAATTTTAAAAACATTAAGGGGTCAGTCGACTTGACCAGACTGCCAGAGGAGTCCATGGCAGAAAAAAAGGTGAAAAAGCCCCTTATTTCACAGATAAGGCAACTGAGATCTAGAATGGTAAAGCGATTTCCCTGAGTAAATGACAGATCTAGAACTAGAGCCTAGGTTTCTTGATTCTTAACACAAAGCTTTCGTTCTTTTTTTGTGTGTGCTTTTTTTATTTTATTTTTTTTGTAGGCAATTGGGGTTAAGTGACTTGCCCAAGTTCACACAGCTAGTAAGTGTCCGAGGCTGGATTTGGTCTCAGGTCCTCCTGATTATAGGACAGTTCTCTATCCCCTATGCCCCCAACTGCCCCAACACAAAGATCATTCAATTAATCAACAAGTATTTATTAAGTATCTACTAGATATCAGGTTCTGTACTGGGCATTGTGGTGGCAAATACAAAGAATGAACAAATTCAATCGGTGGGTTTATCTTTGTGGGTCCTGACACCTCCCCAATGCAAATCAAAATCTCTTTCTACCTCTAGCACATGGTCACTCTCGTGATGAAACTCTCCAAAATTAACCATACTGGTCTTTGGATGACAGATATATAGATAGCCAATTGTTAGGCCTGGACTTGATTTCTTTCCAAGCTTGATAGTAATTGTTAGAATTTGCAATTTATGAGCATAGCCTTAGAGAACCCAGGGTCCCCTTCATGCCTAGATAAGTCCTCTGAGTAAGATTTTAATGAAGGGCTTTTTTAGGTTCCATCTTAATCCCCCCCACCCTCCTCCATTACCTTGTTGAAGGCAATGTCTTCCTTCCTTGTCAGGGTCTTTGCCCATATTGAATTCTGTATTGCATCAAATATGTATGTATGCCTGTGTTATCTCCCCCATTAGACCTCAAGTTCTTGGAGAGTAAGTAGTTTGGGGTTTTTATGTCTAGTCATCCTCCACTCCTATTCTCCCCTCCCCATTCAAGCTGTTGCTAAGGCCTATCAGTTTCATTCCTACAGTGGCTCTCCAATACAACCTTTCTCTCCTCTGACCCTGAGCACCTACCATAGGATCTTGCTTAACAAAAAGTTACTGAATTGAATTTCCATTCCTACTGCATGGTTTAATCTCATATTTGTGGTGGTGGTTTGGTGTTGTTACTGAGTTCTGTCTGACTCTTCATGACCCCATTTGGAATTTTCTTGGCAAAGATACTGGAATGGTTTATTATTTCCTTCTCCAGCTCATTTTGTAGGTGAAGAAACTGAGGCAAATAGGGTTGGTTGACTTGCCCAGGATCACACAGTTAGTAGGTGTCTGGGCCCAGCACTCTATCCACTGCACCACCTACTGCTCAATCCCAGATCACCATCATATAAATTACAATAGCTTTCCAATTTATATCCTTTCACTCAGTTTTTCTCAATCCTTTAGGTACATCAATTGATTAATTTCCCTGAATCACAATTCCCTTCCCTCCCCTCCCCTTTCCTCTCCTCTCCTCCCCTCCACTCCCCTCCTCTCTCCTCCCCTCCCTTCCCCTCCTCTCCTTCTCTTCCCTTCCCTTCCTTCCCACAACAATAGATCCCTGCCCAGGCTCTACTTAAGGGCTGTTTTCTGGACCCTCCTGCCTTAGGAGCAGTTATCAAGAGTTGCTCTTTCCCTCCCAGCTTGATTTAGTTATTTTTTTTCTTTTTCTCATTAAAGGGGCCATTCCCTGATTACTTCTTAAAGAGGCCTTTTCCCTGAATGGGTGTTTCCTCACTCTAAGTGAGTACCCATTGCATCCTGGGCCATCTTCAGTCATCCTGATGAATATCTGGTCACTGGATTCAGATGGCTCTGGAGGAGAAGTGAGGCTGGTGACCTGCACAGCCCTCCCTCACTCCAAACAAAGTCAAGTGCAAGTCATATCATCAGTTCTCTGATGGCACAGTCTTTGTCAATGAAGGACAAACATAAAAAACCCCATTTTTTACTGGAAGCCTTTCTCAGATCTTCTTAATTCTAGTGCCTTCCTTCTGTTAGTTATTTCCTATTTATCCTTCATATAGTTTGCTGTATATACATGTATCCTGAATGTATGTGCACACACACATACACACATGCCTCCTCTATATATGTTTACATATTGCCTCCTTGTAAGCTCCATGAGGACAGGAACTTTTTGTATCCCTAGTGCTCAGCACAGTGTCTTGCACATAAGAGGCACTTAATAAATGTTTATTGATTGATTTTAATTATTTGATTATATATCCTATCTCTTAGAGAGCAGATTGTGCTATAAGCATGTTTTTCCTATTTTCTCTTTCCGGGGTTCACAGCCGGGCAGGCTTTCATTTCCAGGGATTTCCTCTTTCCCAGTCTCAAGGTGCTCCACCTGGCTCTTCAGGACTTTGCAAAAAATAATAGCTGACATTTTAATGATGATTTCAGCACATCCCTCAAGCTGTCTGGGATGTAGCAAGGTGTGCTTCCTTGAGCTACTATGTAGCTTTACAAAGCAAACTTTAACAATTTCCTTTTCCTAGACTAGCTCTGGAGTTCAGAGAAGGAACTTCCAGATCATTTCCAGGCTTGCCCCCAGAAGACCTGAGCAGGGAGGATTAACGAGCTTTGTATGGTCCATAGAGTTTTATCCAGCTGTCTCAGGAGCGCCACCTTGTGGAATCCGCAGTTGATGTACCTCACAAAAATCTGCTTTCTTGAATTTTACGTTGGAATACTAGACCATCAAGTGTACCCTTTGCAGTCTCTTTATTTCTGACCCTAGAACTAGTTCTCATGGACTGCAGTTTACTTTTTCAAGGTTG
Source organism: Potorous gilbertii (assembly GCA_028658325.1). Classification (NCBI taxonomy): domain Eukaryota; kingdom Metazoa; phylum Chordata; class Mammalia; order Diprotodontia; family Potoroidae; genus Potorous; species Potorous gilbertii. The sequence goes on along the minus strand of CM053769.1, from coordinate 691,654,276 downwards.
AGTAGAGAGCAGAGCTCACTTACAAGTCATAAGAAATAAATGATGAAAAGGTACATATAGTCCAGGTTATAAATTCTGGATAAATGCAAAATATTAGGCATATATGCCTAATATTTCTGATTTTTACCGAAATAAGACAACCCTGTTCCTGCCTGACAAAGTGATGATCTTTTTGGTTGTATGGTTGCTATAGGGTTTCAACAGAGCATGTTAAATATTTCTATATTGTACTCTCAGTATTCCAGAATATAGTTTGTCCAGGTTTGGTGACTTGAGCTCATCAAAGTCAACTAGAGGTTGCTTTATCGTTGATTTCTTAGAGGTTTCTCCTTATTAATAACTATTTTTCTTCTGTCCTTCTGATTCCAAAGTCCTATTCTCTTTGAAAAAGAAGATGCAAAGTAAGACTTGAATAGTTCCTTAATATCATTCCATTCAGGACATCTTTTCCTTCTTGGATACTGTTTTGTCCCCAGTGTAACTTTGCTTTCAGTCTTCTTGTTCTCTCTATTTCAATCATCTATTCCTCTTTATCAGTCAGAATCAGGTCCAGAATAACAATTCTTTTCTTTCCTACTCCATTTAAAGGATAGAATTTTTTCCCATTTTTTTATTCTGAATTTAATAAACACCAAATGAAATTTCTCTATATATTATAGAAACCATGAATTTCTGTTGTGTAGTGTTTATTTTTCTTTTTAAGTATTTAATAACCTCAACATATAATTTTCAAAGCTGTTCTGCTTATCAGTAATCATTTTTTTAAAAATATATAATTGATTTATTTTTAGTTTTCAATATTCACTCCCATAAGATTTTGAGCTTTGAATTTTCTCTCTCACCCTTTCCTCCCCTTCCCCAATATAGAGTGCAATCTGATATAGATTCTACTTATACATTCATATTAAACATTTTCACATTAGTCGTGATGTAAAGAAGAATTAGAACTAAAGGGAAGAACCTTGAAAAAGAAGAAACAAAATAACAAAAAAGAGAGCAAATCGTCTTCTTCCATCTGTGTTCAGACTCCAAAGTCCTTTCTCTGGATGTGGATGGCATTTTCCATCATGAGTCTTTTGGAGTTGTCTTAGATCCTTGCATTTCTGAGAAGAGTAAGTGATCACATGATGTGACTGTTCATGTGTACAGTGTTCTCCTGAGTCTGCTCATTAGTTCATATAAGTCTTTGAGGCCATTAATGTCTAGAAAAGTATGTCTTGTTGGGCATTTTGAGTGTATCACCTCTTTGACAGGAGATAGACGGTAGGTTTCATCATCGGGCCTCTAACATCCATTGTTCATCGCATTGAGCAGAATTCTTAAGTCTTTCAAAATTGTCTTTACAGTATTCTAGTTATTGTATGAACTCTTCCCTTGGTTCTGCTTACTTTACTTTGCATCAGTTCATACACCTTTTCCCAGGTTTTTCTAAAATCATTCCTTTCAGCATTTCTTGTAGCTCAGTAATACTGAGGGATGGAATTGTCCTTGAAGTTGACTGCCTACGAAGGTCCATCCCCATTTTATCAGAGGTTAAATGACTTCATCTCATCCTCACACAGCTAGTTTAAAAACGAGAATCTAAAGCTAGGACTTGTAATGAAAATCAGATAACTTGTGTTCAGATCCCAGCATAACCTGTATGACTGTGGACAACACTCTTGCCCTTTCTGCAAAATGAGGGAGGTAAACTAGATGATCTCTAATAAGGTTCATTCTGCCCTCAAATCCAGAAGCCTGTGATGATTTGGATAATAAATAAACACCCTGTGTTCTGAGCTCTGTGAAATAATTAAAAGAAACAGGGAGGGAGGCCTTCAGTGTGTTGGATAAGTTCCCTGAGGATTTACTGATATATGGTAGACCCAAGAATAGCAGGAAATGGGATAAGCAAGGCAGGGACTTCTATCATTGGTGGAGGAGGATGAGATTGTTGGTTGGATGAAGTAAGCAAAGGGAAGGATATAGGGTCTCTTGGCTCAGTTTTAGTTTCTGTTCTGCTTCTTATTGCCAAGAATGGAAAACAGTATAGATTAGAAATCAGAAAAATTTGGATTCTGTTCCTGGCTCTGGCATTTAACTAGTTGTGAAACCTTGGGCAAGTCATTGAGACTCTCCGTCCCTCAGTTTCCTCAGTTGCAAAATGAGAATGATAAGCTGCATCGTTACACAATTCTGTATTAATTATCTGATGTATTAATTAATTAACAGGTATTACTAGGCAATTAATATGTCAAATTGTATACAATATATATAATTATGTATTTGAATTGCATAAGTATTACTGTATAATATATAACTATATAATACATTATAGCATACCTGTATCGCTAAGTCAAATGAAGGGGAAGGAAATAAGCCTTTATATAGTGCCTACTGTTTGCCAGGCACTCTGATAAGCACTTTTTTTACAAATAGTATCTCTCGTGATCCCCACCATAGTCTTGCAAGGTACATACTATCATTATCCCCATTTTACAGTTGAGGAAACCAAGGCAAAGAGAGATTTAATGATATACCCAGGCTCATACAACTAGTTAGTAAGTGTTAGAGACTCCAGCTTGGTTCTTCTTGATCGTAGGCCTGGCATTCTATAGACTGTACGACCAATTGAGATAATGAAAGCTCTCAAGTTAATAGAAATATTAAGGATTGTTAGGAAAGTGAATGATAATTGCCTCAAAAATACAGGATGTCCCTAAAGTCTTCATGCAGTTTTAGCCAATCAAAGCTTAAAACAGCATAACGACTTTGGGGACATCCTGTGTCTGGCCCTTGTTGTGGAATGCACTCTATATCAGGTGTAAGTTCTTAGCAGAAATTGGAATTTGGAATTTCATTATACTAGGAGTGCTGCTTCGAGAAGTTCTAATGAGCCTGTTTTTTTAGGGCAACTCACCCCAACCCCAAATAAATAAAACAGCATTTTTTCCCCATAAGGATACTTACCTTTGAAATTTTCACAGAGCATTTTATTGTACTTCACTTATGACTCCTCTTTTGGGTTTCAGGCATGTTTGTTGACTGACTAATTAGCTATGGGCAAAGTCACTCTCCTGATATCTTGTATCTTCATTTCATGGCTTTTGTTGTTCTCCAGTTGTTTCAGTCGTGCCTAATTCTGTGATCCCATTTGGGGTTTTCTTGGCAGAGGTGCTGGAGTGGTTTGCCATTTCCATTTCCAGCTCATTTGACAGATAAAGAAACTGAGGTAAACAGGGTGAAGAGACTTGCCCAGAGTCATACAGCTAGTAAGTGTCTGAGGTCAGATTTGAACTTAGGAAGATGAATCTTCCTGACTCCAGGTCCACAGCTCTCTCCATTAAGCCCTATCCCAGTGCTAGCTGCCTTTTTCATAACTTATAACCAGATTCATTACATTATTAAATATATTATATATACATTTCATATGTGTTATACATATAAATGTATTAAATATATAACGTAACTACTTGAAGACACCTATCAGCTAGCATTAAGGAAAATTGACCCTAGTTACTGTGACAGTCTCTGATGGAGAGGTAGACTATATAGGGTATATAGTGAGGAGCAGATATACAGTTGAGAAAACTTGTTTTGGAGTCAGAATATTCAGTTTGAATCCTGGCTGACATTTGTGAACTGTATGACCATGGGAAAATCCCATTGCCCACATGATGCCACAGAAAGAATGCTGAACAGCACCCGAACTGGAATCCAACTGGGCTACTTTAGTCAAATCACTTCGCTTTTTTTCTAATTCCATCTCACCTGTAATTAAGAGTGTTGAACTAGATGTCCTCTGGTGTTCCTGCCAGCTGTAAATCTAAAGTCTTTTTATCCTGTGACCTCTGAGCTTCACTTTCCTCATCTGGAAAGACGGGATAATACTTTCCTGCTCCCCTGGGTTAATATTATGGGGAAGGTACATTGCAAATTTTGTAAGGTGTGACATGATTGCAAGGTGCTATTATTAGGACATCCTGAGTAAGGACTTTGGAGGTTAATCTTCTTTCAAACCATTCTACCTTGAAAAGAAAAACAGAATAGAGAAAATAGAAATACAAATGTTGCACTTTCCTCCTCTTCGGTGCATAAAAGAAATAGAAATAAATGGCTGAGTCCCATTGGACAGTGCTAGCTTGTTATGCCCGTTCTCAGTACTCAGTGTGCCCTGTACCTTCCGTACCCAAGGAAACAGACACTGAATTGTGAAATGAATATGCAGAGTGTTTAAAACTCATCGTTATGTAACCCCCCAAAAACCAAGGTCAGACTGATATGTGAGCTCATGGTAATGACAGGAATTAATCAAATGATGAAGGACATTTTTATGGTGATGGAGAATTTGCAAAGTAGGTCAGTTTTTGCAAGGTCAAGAATACACTGAAATTTATTTTTTTCCTTTCAGTTATTTGGGCTCTTTCATCCATAAACATGTAGTTATATACGCTCGAAATCGCTTTTATGTCATTTAAAATAACAAATAGTTCACCTTTAAGCTAAGAGCAGCATATAATCAAACATTCAGGGAGGAAAAAAATCTAAACTGTCACAACTGTATATCCTTTTCCTATAAAAGGGCAACCAAATAGGTGTGGCCCATTAGACCATAGGCTCCATGACTGTAGGAACTATGTCTTATTAATTTTTGTGTGTCTCCCCCCCACCACTACCACCATATGATGTCTAGCATAGTGTTTACCACCAGAAGGGGCTTAGTAAATACCTGTTAAGTGAATCAGTAAATTCAAATTCACCTTCATAGATGTTCCTTTTATTCAGTAGCCTCTGACAGCTAAAACATAGTAGGCACTTTATATTTCTTGAATTGAATCGGTTACTTCATCCAGTCATGTTCTCAATGACAGAATCAAAGAAAATTCCATAGCTGAGTTTATAGATCCTGCTATCATGTGTAGAGTGTTTACAGACATAACCTAGATAAACCAAGTTCCAATTGGTTATGTAGGAATGCAACCTGGAAAATGATGACATGTGGTTTGGGATTTAACATTTCAACTTAAACTTTTAGACTCAAGTTATTTTTATTTTGTAGGATTTTGAACTCAATAATGAACTAAAGATGAATGTCCTCAATTTGCTGGAGGAAGTCTTGAGAGACCCAGACCTTTTACCCCAAGAAAGGAAAGCCACGGCCAATATACTAAGGTAAAGGCTTTGCAAGATGAGTCATTTGTTTTGGTGATTTACACTTCCTTGTGAACCATATTATACCAAAGTAAATCTGTCCCCTCAAATGCCACAAACTCTAGGACCAGAAAAAGAAAGCTACCATTTATATACAACTTTAAGGTGTCTGAAGCGTTTTACATATATTATCTCATTTCACTTAGTACTAGTGGGATGAAGATAACCATACCCCACATTTCTCTGAAGACAAGAATTCACCACACAAGGCTGCAATGGTACTTTCATTAATGGATGTTGTCATGTCCACTTCTCTTTCTTTGGAGATAGATGCTTTAATAATGATAGTTAGCATTTGCAAGTGCCTTTTACAAATGCCTCATTTGATCCTTACAGAAATCTTGCAAGGTAAGTGCTGCTATTATTCCCATTTTATAGATGGGGAAACTGAAGCAAGCAAGATTAAATGACTTGCCTATGCGCACACAGCTGGTAAATGTTATAGGCTGGTAATGAACTAACATTCTCATGACTCGAGCATTATCTAGTTGCCTAGAACTGTTTTTAGGACATTAGGAGCTATAATATTGCATATATTTTTCAAACTAAGTGTTTGCATAGAGCAAGTAGAAACTAGTTAATTACAGAACTATCTAATCATGAAAAGGAATCTCTGAGATTCATGGAGTCCCCTCCAACTGCCAGCCAGACTCTTTCAGTTATTCTAGACAAATATTCTTAAAATAACTAGAGAAGGAGACTTCTTAGGCTTCTGTAAAACTCATCTTAGTATTCAACCACCCTTGTTATAATGGGCCATAGTCTAAATTCCTTTTTTTGTGTTGTTTTAGCTGCTTGCCACCTCTATCTTCAGTGGTATCAGTCTCATTGCTTAAAGAGCTAAAAAAAATGTGAGCTAAAAATAGCTCACATTTCTGTAGTACTTTGTTTCATAAAACTCTTGTCTCTTAACAACTTTGTAAAGTAAGTAGTACAAGCATTTTCTTCATTTTACAGATGAGGAAACTGAGGCACAGAGAGGCTATGTACCTTCCCCACAGTCACACACCTAAAAGGTGTCACAATCGGTACTTGAACTGAGGTCTGACTCCCAGTGAAGTTGTTCAGTGGTTGTTGATTTCTTTTTCCTCCTCTTCCTTCTCTTTCTTCTTTTCCCACTAGTATTTATATTGTGCTTTAAGGTTTGAAAAGCACTTTACAAGTATGATCTCACTATATCTTCACAACAATCCTGTGAGTTAGGTGATGTTATTATCTAAATGAAGAAACAGCCAGAGGTTAAGTTACTTGCCTAGGGTTACACTGTGAGTAAGTGTCTGAATCGTTTTGAACTCAAGTCTTCCTGGGGACAGCTAAGTGGTACAGTGGATGGAGTGGTAGGCCAGGAAGATGAGTCTTCCTGAGTTCAAATCCAACCTCAGACACTTCCTAGCTGTGTGATCCTGGGCAAGTCATTTCACCCTGTCTGCCTACAGTTTCCTCATCTGCAAAATGATCTGGAGAAGGAAATTACAAACTACTCCAGTATCTTTGCCAAGAAAACCCTCAATGGTGTCAAAAGAGTCATGAAAAATGACTGATTCTCTTCCTGACTTGAGGTTCAGCCTTCTATCCACTGTACCACTTAGCTGTCTAGGAAGTACACCAGGCTTCTTCCCAAGAGTCTTTAAGAGTTCTGTAAGCCAATAATGGCAGCAGCACCGTAGACATCACTAACAGTGGACTTGGAAAGAGACGATGAAGCTTGTAAGTTGGGGGTAGTTTTGCAAGTGTACAATAGTTTGAATCAATCTGACTTTTTGCTTTAAAATCTTTTAAACATGAATAAGCAGAGTGTATATATAAACTTCATAATGTGTGTGCCCTGACCAGAAATGCTACTTTGTGGTTAGTATGTCAGCATTTTTATTTGCTGTTATTGCACTGTTTCAGAGTCCTGGGGAGTGTGGGAGACAAGTTCAGTGTGAACTGAAGTGATTCTCAATGATATATGACAGGGAATTACAAGGTCACTGGCAAATCTCTCAGCAGAATCACGGGACGCCTGATGTTGATGCTGTAACAAGGTCCCTGGGCTAGCCCCAGCAGCCAGTGCCAGTGGGCAGGCTAACAGGCCGAGCTCTGGGTCCCTGAAGAATTCAGTCTTTTCTCTGACTCTTTGCCTAGAACAGTACTCTGACCCAGAGAAACCGGCTAGCCATGAAAAGGAGGCCTTTTAGCTCTGGATTACATTGGTCAGGCTTGATGGGGATAAGCTGACAGATCAGATACATAGCCTCAAAGGCAGCAGCAGCTAAGAGACTTGTTGGAGCAATTGTGACTGACCTCTCCTGACTTCCTCTAGGCTTGGCTCCAAGAAAACTTTGTAGCGCTGACCCTTCCTCTGAGGGACCTTGTTTCTTTTCCATACCTGTGACTCCCTTAAGCTGGAAATCACTGCCCCCTCATGTATAGCTGCCTGGTACTTCTATTAAATCTCACAACTGCTTCTCTTGCTCCGTACCAGCTCCGCTCCTTATTCCCCAATAACCAACCCAGTCTGCTATCTGTTTGCCTTTAATTCCTTACTGGGTAGCTAGTCAGTCATCAAGCATTTATAAAGCACCTACTAAGTGCTAGGCATTGGTTAGTCCATAGCTAGACCTCACAGGCACAGTGCAGGGGTACAGAGAACATCTTTGCTTTCATTCAAATCCTGCTAAAATGGGGAAAACTTACATCAAAAGGTCCCTATTAATCCATTATTTTCAGGATATAATTCCACACTTTAAGAAATGAAGCCTTGATTTAATTTAATGAGAGATTATCTCTGTAAAGGAGTAATTCCTCTTAGGGTGCAAGTATGATGGCAAGAGTAGAAAAGTAGTATGGGAAATGGATAGTAAGATGGAAAGAGTGCTGGGATTGGAATCAGAAGGCCTGGGTTCAAATCCCAACTCTGCTTTTTAATACTTGTGAGGTCATTTCATCCCCTCTTGACCTCAGTTTCCTCATTTGGTGGAAACGATCTCTTGTCATTCTAAGTGTAAAATAGGTTTAATGATGCACTGAAACTGTAGTTGGGAGATTTAGGATTAGCCCTCCTCTGTGGGGATCTGGGGAAGTGGACAGAATGAGAAATGAACTGAGCTGAGAAAAGTTTGACCTCTGCTCTGCTCATGAGCCTTGAACTAATGGTATCTCTCAACCAGGAGATAACTTAAAAACATGATTTCAACGGGAATTCAGACTCTCTGAATCAGGAAAAATGCATCTACTTCTGGCCACTGGAAGGAGCTGATGTGATACAAACAGGCTCCTAGGAAGGAGTGCTTCACTCAAAGAGATCCCATGGACCTATTGAAACTAAGCCCTGATGCTGTCTTAGAATCATCAATGAAGTTTTGAAGGGTAAAATGAGACTTAATGATTAGGTAATTGACATGCTTCAGGTAAATGTACAAGGTCAAGAATTCCAAGGACACAGAATCATAAAGATGTCCAAGACAGTGATGGAGGATGCTGCTACCAAATCCGGGCCAGGACAGGCTTCCTCCTTTATCCAAAGTAAGAATAGGTGGGGTCGGAGGCACTCCTTCATCCAGAGGCAGTGCTGAGAGAGGGGCAGTGCTCTGGGTGAGCAGAAATGCAGCAAAACTCAACAAAGATGGGCTGGGGAAAGGGCTAATAAGAATGAAATTCTGTAGACTCTAAAACAGAATCGTAGATCTCGAAGTGAAAGAGGCCTCAAAGGTGAGGCCATCCAGTCAAACTACTCTGTGTTGCAGAGGGGGAAACAGAGGTTCAGTGAGACTGAGTGATTTGTCTTAAGATCACCCAGGAAAAGAGACTGTGAATGAAGCCCTCTGCCTCCGGAAAGTCATGGTCTGTCCACTCTGTTGTGCCTAATCCCTCCTCTCCCTTTTACAGATGAGGAAACTGAGACCAAAAGGAATGAAATGACTAGCCTAAGGACACAAATGTCTAAAGGCTGAACTGGAACAGGATCCAGGTCTCTTATTCCTATTTAAGTCATCAACCGTCTTTCAGTTTGGCGATTTTCATTTTTCTTGAGGGGAAAAATCCCAAACTTACAAGTGGTAATATTCCCCTTTTACTAGTGCATAAATGTGTTTCTAATTTAAATGCAGCATGTGATTGTAATGGTACTTGGTAATGTTTGTGTTACCACGTCTACAATAAAAATTTGTTACTTTGAATATTTTTACTTCTAAAAATAAATTTCTATGAAATTCAAAAAAAAAGAATAAAGTTCTAAGAAAAATTTGAGAATCTCATTATACCTAGCAGATCAAAAGTAGGCCATAGGTCTCAATAATGACTGATTTACCTATCCTCTGGCATAACATATGGGTGAAGTGAGAAAAATAAACCAGAGACAGGTGTTCTGTGGCACAGTGGACCACAAGCTCCGGGCTTGGAATCAGGGAAACTCACCTTTCTGAGTTCAGATCCAGCCTCAGATACTTACTCACCCAATGACCCTGGGCAAGTCACTTAACCCTGTTTTTCTGAGTTTTCTCACCTCTAAAAGGAGATGGAGAAGGCAAACTGTTCCAGTATCTTTACCAAAAAAAATCCCAAATGAGATCACAAAGAGTTGGATATCACTGAAATGACTCAACAGCAACATCTGCAAGCCCAGTCAACTTGTGATGAGCCCTTAGAGGCTAGAAGGTCAGAGTTCTCAGAATTTGGCTAGCTCAGTACTTTTTATGTAGAACCAGGCATAGAGAGCCCTACAAAACTTGCCTGTGGATCGTCATCCAGTCAGACCTATGACTGGTGAGTCCCTGAGGGACCAGGGCCAGCCAGAGGACACATTAGTTAAAAATATATATTGAAAAAATATAATCAAACAGTAAAGCAAATCAAATGACAATAAAGGCTGCCTTCATGGATGCTTGGGGAAGAATCTCAATCTCCTATGTGTAACTTTGTGCCAGTGATGAAAGAATATATACAGAGAACATGTATGACTTGAGCACATGTATGGAGGGGCGATGCTAAGGAGAGTTGTGTGGCCAGGACAGATGCATAGCCATTGGTGCAAGGCTGCAGATGCCCTATTGTCATCTCGTTCTCATCACTTAATGATGTCTAGGGTTTTCCGAGGTGCTTTGGTTACTTACCTGCTCTCTGCTGCCATCTCCTGGTCCACTGATTCTCTATTCCCTTCTCCCAAAAGGTTGAGGTGAGAGGGTGGGGTTAAGACATTGAGTCTGCAAGCCACTATGTCGAGCTAAGGGCAGCCCTTACTTACAATTTCTTTTTTCCCCAGTCTTTTTATTTGGTTCTAATATTTCTTATGATCTCATGAAATTGCTCCGTTCTGTTTTTCAGGAAGCCCCACTTCTGGGGTAAGGTTTTCTATTCTAAGCCATTTACTCTTCCAGGTTTTTTTTCCTTCTCAGGAGCTCTGATTTCACTTATCACTTAATTCGCTTTTTAATTTCTAGTTTGGGAGTCCTTGTGGCCAAACCTGCTTTTCTTGAGGCCCCATTTATACTTGTGGAGATGTTCTCTTTAACCATAGTATTTCTTTGTTGTTTCAGGCATTTATTCATGTTTCCAGTCTCACTTTCTGAATTGGGCTTTTGTGTTAGAGTCAGACCATTCTGAACTCATTGTTATCGTTGCCTCTCTTGCTATGGACAATCTGCATCTGGTGGTTAAGACTGTCCTCTGTCCTAAGACTGTCCATCCCTGTCTTCTTGGTGACTTAATCCCCATCTCTTATTGACTTAATGTGGGTTTGGGCTTTATATAGATTTTTCCTATTTTTTCACCATCATCATCACTATCTCAGAAAATGTTATATGAAATTCTAGACCTGTTCTGAAGAACAAAAGTTTATTCTGTGTACAAGTTATCTATTAGCAAAACAAACCATCATCTGACCTTTGTATTGTATTTACCTTACATAAAACAGGACACGTGCTGAAGATTTCATCTAAATTGTACTTGAAGTATTAAGACTATATCCATGATTTTTAGATTCACCTTTAAAAAAGTACCAGATCTCCTTCTTAACTATCCAATGCATTATCAAGTCAGGGGAGGGTGCAATTATCTATTCAAGCAGGAGGAGAGCACATAAAAACAGGGAGAACTCAGGCTAATTTAAGCCCAGAGGGGAAAGTATAGCAGAGCAGTGCAACTCTAGAGGAACAGGTTACATCACTTGATGTTTCTGCTGTGTTGGGAAAAATCTCGTGCATTGGACTCTGCTGAGTACTGCCTGAAGTCTTGGACACTTTGAACACCAAAAGGCCAGGAAGTGATTCTTCCATGTCACATTATCAACCACACTTATTTCCTTGATGCTTTATTTTTATATATTTGTAATGTATAATACTTCTTTATAATTATATATATAATTATAATGTGTAATATTTATAATTATTACACATAACTAATATATATTTATAATATGTAATATATCAACATATTTATATTCCTTGACACTTTCTGCCTGGGGCCTTGATGACAAGGAAATGTTTATTTATTAGCTTCCCCTATGTACCTAGATCAGAAGTTCTTTACCTGGGATCTGTGAAGTTCTAAAAAAAAATTTTTTTCAATATAACTTGTCTCCTTAAATCCTATTTTATACATTTAAAAACATTATTTTGAGAAGGGGCCCATAAGCTTTACTAGAATGGAGTCCATGACTCAAGAGTTAAGAACTCCTGAGCTAGTATATGAGATAAGTTTCAAATGTAACTCCAGCAGATTTTCCACTTGCTTGATTCAGGGGAACTGATAATTGTACATAGTATCCAAGTTGTGAGATATCTAGCCCATTACATCATATTAGAAGTCCAGGCCTCAGTTTCCTTTTGGAAGCCTGAGACCCAGGATTGCTAGAAAGGAGATGTCGTACATGCAGGTAGTACACTTGGATCTTTTTCAGGGGCTTTGAAAAATTTCCTGATAAAATAAAGCTGAAAAACACAACTTTGATTTGATATTACTAATGAACATATAAATAGTTGGCATCACTGGATATCCTTCCCCAAAATTACAGTATACAAGGGAGATTTATTGTTATTTTCTATTTTTAAAGAGAAAGTATATTTTTGATCTCGATTTCGATTTGGCATTTCCTAAATGTGTGCTATGTGAGGTATGTTGTGCCAAGTCAGGGATAAGGGCAGCCAATGGTGGCCAGGTGGTGTCTGATTAGTGCTACTGGCTCAGGTTGACAAGGTTGTTCCTGAGTCTGGGAGAACAAGTGGAGTCCATAGCAAAGCAAAGGCAACCCCCTAGAACGGGCTCAGATCCTGAGGCTATGGCTATTGGCTATGTATCCTGATGTCAGATGCCTGCTGGGTATAAGCCATGAGTCACAATAGGTTTGAATCACTGCCAGGAGATCTTTGTAGGGAAAGCCTTTTCCTTAATTTGATAAAGAAGAGACTCTCACTCTTCAGAAGGAAAAGAGAACCTTCTGGTTTCTCTGACTTCTTTCAAGACTCATTTTAGATCTCATTCAAGAAGCCTTTTCTGTAATCCCTCCTCATCCCCACTCCTTCACAGCTAATGGCTTTCCTCTGAGATTTTATTGTTGTGGTTTAGCCTCTCAGTAGTGTCTGATTCTTTGTGATCCCATGGACCACCGCACACCAGGCCCTTCTATCCTCCAGTATCTCTCAGAGTCTGTCCAAGCTCATGCTCATTGTTTCCATAATGCAATCTATCCATCTCATCCTCTGCCATCTCCTTCTCCTTTTGCATCAATGTTTCCCGACATCAGGGTCTTTTCCAATGAGTCCTGTCTTCTCATTATGTAGCCAAAGTATTTAAGCTTTAGCTTCAGTGTTTGACCTTCCAGTGAACAACCTGAATTAATTTAAGTATTGACTAATTTGATCTCTTTGCTGTCCAGTGGACTGCCAAAAGTCTCACTGTCTTATCATGATGGAGGGACTTGCATAGCTCAATGAAACTGTGAGCTGTGCTGTGTAGAGTTACCCAAGATGGGCGGGTCATAGTGGAGAGTTCTGACAAAAGGCGATCTACTGGAGAAGGAAAGGGCAAACCCTCTGAGATGATCTTTCATCTATCCTGTACATATCTTGTATGTAGATAGTTGTTTGCATATTGCCTCCCCTATTAGAAGGTAAGCTCCTTGAAGGCAGAGACCTTATGTTTGCCCTTCTTTGTATCCCCAGTGCTTAGCACAGTGAGTGTCACATAGCAAATACTTAATAAAGTCTTGTTAACTTGACTTGAGCTAGTTGTCTAGCAAAGAAATAGGGTTTACGAATTTAAACGAATTGAAATCAGATTATCTCCCAGATATTAGTTAAACTCAGCCCTGAAAGAAAATAGGGTGGCATGCTAATAATTGAAGAAGACGTTGAACATCACATGGTACTAAGACAAAAGCTATTACTTATTAATGATAATGCAACCAAAACACTTTTTCGAGTGCATTTTTCCAAGTTCAAGGTTGATTAGTTCATTGTCAAACTGTGAAAATCAAAAGGATGTCAGGATGCATAGAACAATACAGTGGATGATAGCTTAATCATGGCAGTCTCACCACAACTATCACAATGCTCATTAATTCTCCAATGCAGATCACGCTAGTTTTTCAGCAACTCTGAGACTACGTTTGAGCAAGGTCAGCAGAGAAGAGAGGGAATGAAGATCCATTGCGAGACCTTTGCATTTCTAAAAATACCAGAAGAGTGTTTCATATTCATCTCTACGTGTTTCAGGCTGAGAGATCTTACCTAGTCTTATAAAACCACAGAAAATGGACTGACTTTTTATAGACCTTTTAAATATGACCATCTGCTCTAGGTTAAGATTCGGTAAAAGAATTGCTGCCAAATTTTGCAAGGGCCAGTGTGGAATCACCCAGACCACTTAAGGCAGCTAGATGAGTTGGTAGAAAGAACATTGAAGTCAGGGCGTCCAGAGTCCAAATCCAGCTTTGGAGACATATTAGCTGTGTGACCCTGAGGAAGTCACTTACCCTCTGTTTGCCTCAATTTCCTTATATGTAAAATGTGGATAACAGTGGTACTTCCAAGGGAGATAACATGAGATAATAAATATGTAAGAAATTTGGAAACCTCTATAGAAATGGTAGCTGTTATTCTGAACATTCAAATGATTATTTCAATTCAAATATTCAAGTAGAGTTGAGTAATATTCAAAATGTCATTTTGAATATTCACATGATTAGTAGACAAAGTTATAGAACAGTAACAGATTTGAAATCTATTGAGATAAGAGAATACTGCCGGACTGCATGTAGTAGAGATTTAAATTCTTGACCCAGTCTAATGTAAGAAAGAGCATCACCCAGAATCATAATAAAATTTAGACCTGGAAGTCACATAATCTAACTTCCTCATTTTTTAAGAATGAAGCAATTGAGGCATAGAGAAGTCATGATTTACCCAAGCTTACATAGTTAATCAAAACAGAATAGGAATTTGAACTCAGCTCTTCTGAGCTCAAAACCTAGTGCTCTTTCCATTAAATCTTGCTGCTTCCATCACTAGTGAGTGATTCTGGACACTTATGTTTTGTCTTTTCTCTAGGGTTAAATAAAAGCTACTGTAAGTTAGATACTGTTAGCTTGAATGCTTGCATGGGCCCTGGACTCATTTGCCCACATCATTGGAGACCTTGCCATGAGATATATTCTGATATTCTGAAAAGAAATATGGGTAGGGACAAAATGAGTCAAATTCTGACATTCTTAGGAAAATTCCTGACTCCAGGCCCAGTGCTTTATCCATTTCTCCACCTGGTTGCCCCTTGATTTGTATAGAGAGGACAAAAATATTGTATAGATGGGAGAGTAAGCATATAGATCAATAGTCATTGAGGTTTTTCTTGGTCGCCTTTTGGGGTGTTACTAGTGTCCAGGATTTCTCCTGTACTTTTTGACTCGTTTCCTCCTTCAGATACTTTGCTCATTGATCCTCTAAGCGCAAGCACAGTACTCAGTCTTGCTTGGTCAGGCGGCTAAAGTGAGGGCTACCTGTTGGATGGCCTCTGTGTCCCACTGGTATC
>CM053769.1:691617108-691638584 GCA_028658325.1 Potorous gilbertii | reverse complement strand
GAGCTAGCAAAGTGAGTCTTTCTACTCCATCATCTTGGCTCCGCTCCCTGTATTTGTTAACTTTAAATTTATGCTGTGTGCGTTTGTATGTGTACTTGTTGTCTTCCTCATTAGAAAATAAGTTCATTACAAGGAGGGATTATTTTATTCTTTGTACTTTTGTCTCCATGACAGTGTCTGATATATAGTAAACATGTATTAATAATTGTTGATTGATTGTGTAATCCAAGGTTGGGATTAGCCAAGATATGATTGACAATTGTACAAAAGGGTGGATTCCAGGTTACATGTTACGGAGCTGATCTGGTGCTCCAAGGAGTTGAGCCAAAGAAGGAAGGCAAATGGAACCAGAGTATGGGGCAATGGTCTGAAAAATCCAAACTTGGAGGGAAAGGAAGTGGATGAAGAGCTTGGAACCTCCTAATGTATTCCACCTTCCTTTTTCATGAGCTATCAGCACTATCATGCTGAGGTCTCTATTTTCTCTCCACAAGGAAATGACCTATTTTGCTCTTGCTGCAATACAGCAATTCCTAATTTCCATTTAGCTCTCAGGCTGAGGCTAGGCATTTCCATTCCAGTGGCCTCATTGGAATAGAAAAGTTGGTAAACCCTGTAGAATTTACTCTACTGAGGGAATATCTAAGCCATAGGGGGAGGGTTATTGCTCCCCATTTTTTCAGTGATCAAAATTTCGGATTGGGTAATGTTACATATTGGTAATATTTCTGTACAAGTTGATTGGAATGGCTCATAATGAGTGGTATGTGAGACTGAGTATGAAAAAGAGATCCAAGCAAGATACATAAGGAAAATCAAATTCTCTCATGGTCTAACTAGAAATGGCCCAGATCAGAGGCAAGCCTAAAGATAAGCAGGGTAGGCATCTGCTTGAAGCATAACATAGCAGAGTTGTGGAGTTCTCATTTTTTGCTTCTCTTTCTTTGTATTTTCAGTGCCTGGTACGTAATGGGTGCTTAATAAATGCTTGGTGGTTACTAAGCACTGATTGATGATAGAATGAATTATACTTAATATATTTAATACATGCCTATATTACATTAATATATTTAATACATCCAAAACTCTTAGTGAAGTTTAAAGCTTGAAACTGCATTTTTGGAGGGAACTCCTGAAACCTATCCACAGACCCAGACTAAGAACCCTGGGCCTAAAAACTACAAAATACTTTGTCTTAGCATTCTAAAGAACTTCACCTCTTACTTCTTTGGCCATTAGTAGGGCATAAGGAAATAATCTGGGTATGTAGGTTATGAACCACAGGTTTACAGGTTTAACCACAAGTATTTCTTTCCCTTCAAAGAAAGGTAAAGTTCATTGTCATACAACTTCTAGTGGAGAAAACACAGAATCCTCATTGTGCACTTAAGGGTTCCTGAGATGAAAGGTGTCATTCGGTGTCACTCACTTCATGAAATTTCATCCTGAGACATCATGAGTAGTGCCTAAAGGTGCAATTGGGCAGCTAAGTGGCACAGTGGAAGGAATGCCAGGTCTAGAGGCAGGAAGATTCATCTTCCTGAGTTCAATCTGGCCTCAGACACTTACTAGGGGTGTGAGTCTGGGCAAGTCATTTAACACTGCCCCAATTTTCTCATCTGAAAAATGAGTTGGAGAAGGAAGTGGCAAACCACTCCAGTGTATTTGCCATGAAAATCCCAAATGGGATCTGAAAGAGTTGGACACAACTGAGTTGACCAAACAACGATAAAGGTACAGTTATGTTACAGTGCTATTGTGGGCAGGGGTTAACTCTTAGGATAGGGGGGCAAACCAGGACCAGGAGAGATAAGGAAAGGCTGGAAATGTAATATGGAGGTCAAGAGGAGCAACAGAAGAGGATGACCTACACAAACACATGAAGATGAGAGAAGGCAGTCAAGATTAAGAATTGCCTAGCAATCTTGCTCAATTGAAATGATGGGTGAATAAAGGGAAATATTATGAAATAAGGATAGAGAGAAGTAAATTGGGACAATGGCATGGAGTGTAAAGCTGGAAGTTTGTGCTTAATCCTAAAGCAATCGGAAGCCATTAAAGGCTTGTGAGCAGGGGAACGTTATGGTTAGGAAGATTCCTTTGGAAACTGGCTAAAAGATGATTGGGAAAATACATGTGTGAAGTTAGGGAGACCAGGTTGGAGGGAACATTCTTGGTCGGAGTTGGCAGCTAAGTAGATGTAATGGGGACGCAGAGATTAAAGAATCAGGAGCTATGTAATGATTTTGAGTCTTAGTCTCAGGGAAGATAATTGTATATATAATTGACAGAAATAGGAAAGTTAAGATGATGATTTGTGTTTTGTATTTCTTTTTTGGTGAGAGGAGGGAGATGATGAACTTAATTCCTCATAAGTTTAAGATTCTATTAATGTTTTCCAGGAGGATGGAAACTGGAAGGGCCTGGAGCTTAGGGGAGACATCTGGGCTGCACATCTAGATCTGACAGCCATCCACATAGAGCCGATAATTGAAGTTGTGTGAAGGGATGAAAGCATTTTTATTTGTTGTTCGTTCAGTCTTGTCTGACTTTGTGACCCCATTTGGGATTTTCTTGGCAGATAATGGAGTGGTTTGCCATTTCCTTCTCTAGCTCATTTGACAGATGGGAAAACTGAGGCAAACATGGTTAAACGACTTGCCCAGGGTCACACAGCTAGTAAGTGTCTGAGCCCAGATTTGAACTCAGGAAGATGAATCCTCCTGACTCCAGGGCTGGAACTCTGTCCACTGCAACTCCTAGCTGCCTCTGATAAAACCACAGGATCATAGATTCAAGAGCTGGAAGGAACTTTGAGGGATGAATCCAACTTCCTTATTTACTGAGGCAAAGACACAGCCTCATCCAGGGTTACCCAGCAATCAAGTGCGTGAAGTCACATTTAAACTCCAGTTTTTCTGACTCGAATCAGGTCCTAGTGCTCTATCCACTGTACCACCTAGCTGCATCATATAAGTCAGCATTCATTGAGGGCCTGCTTTGAGGCTGCTGTAGGAGAAGCCCAAAGATTCAGACCATTGTTATTAAAGAATCAATTAGGTAACTCTCTAGAAGATAGCTGAAAGAGTTAACCACTTAACTCAAGTTCCACTATGACAACCACAAATCTAGTCCCAGGAAGGAAGGCCTAAATGATCACAGACTTCATCACTTCTGGAGCCACCTTTCATGGATGTGCACCACACTGTGTGTTTCTTTGACTTAACAAACAAGGACGTTCTCAGGTGACAGCTGATGACAACGTTCCGCTCTTCTGATTTCCCTCTGAATTGAGGGCTTGGAATTCTGTTAACACTGAAACTACGTGTAATTATGGAAGGAGGTTTTGCTGAAATGTTATAAATATTTATTAAGTGCTTACAGTGGGAAGAACACCATGCTAGATGTCATCAGGGGACATACAGTTTAGAGAAGACACAGTTACTGGCCTCAGGATCTTACAGCCTGTGGGGTTGGGGGAGATACAAACAGATAATTATAGTTTACAATACTGTATGATGAGCACACTTTAAAAGCATAAAATCAAGTATTCTCTGAACTTAGAGGGGAAAAGTCATTGCTAGTGGTGAGGAGAACTGGAAGCTATTCTGGAGGAGGGAGCATGGAATTTAGCAGGAATTTAACAGGGTGAGAGGGGGAGAATGAAATGAACACACAAAGGAAAAAGTTTACAATTTGAGAAAAGGTATTTAATTTGCATATAGGCACAGTCTATACCCCATAAGTCAATAAACCTTAGTACATGAAGCAAAAACTTTCTGTCAAAATATCAAGTACATATCAGATGTCAGAGGAGACATAATGTAACTGGATATTAATAGTGTGCTTTCCAAGAAATACAGACTTTTTTTTTTCATCTAAAGGACTACACATTCAAGTCTATTGGAAAATGGACCAGGGAGGGTGGTGGAATGATAAAATGCAAATGTTGCACATAAAACTTCAATAAAATTAATATTTCCTTGAGAGGATCAAATATGACAAATTCCCGCTTTGAAGGTGGATAGCTATATCATACTACATGGTGACAGAAAGGACAAATAACATTTATAAATAACGCATCTGGTTTTATTTTTTAAAAAAAGAAAAAAACCAAGATAATTGGTGTCTTGTTCAGTTCCACTCTGCTTTGGTTACAGGCCTTTGGTGACCTTTAATAAATGAAACTTTGATTTATTTTTGAGCTGAAGAATGTTTGAATTAGTGTTTTATTTCATACCAGAATGCAAGATTCAACCAATATTGTTCATATGCTAATGCACACAATCATAACATAAACTGTCACTTCAGCAAATTTTCTTCTTTTCTGAATCTAGATGGAAGGATAATTTATGACTTTGCTAATTATTCTTCCCTATTATGGATATCAACCAGGATTTTTCTCTTTAGCTGTAATAGATTTCTATCCTTTTAAAAATCTATTTCACATGGCAATAATTTTATAAGGTAACATTTGTCATCAAAGCAACTACTGTATAAATAGTGAGCTGTTTTCCTGTTTATGGCTAAACAAGAATAATTCATGGTTTCTACCCATTACAGACATTTACCAGGCGTTTTCTGCATGGTTATAACAGATCTCCATCCTTGTAACCCACCGTGATAGTGTTGCAAAAATAAATAGATTACTGAGGTTGGATATATATCTATGTATGCATATACAACCATAGATGACACATACATGTATGTAGAGTATATGTGCAAACATGCACATATACATATACAAAACACTTTATAATCATAGAAGAGATTTACTTGGGGATAGTAGGTCAACTTACGGTAGACAAAAATGAAATAAAATCTTTAGTTTGTAAAGAGAATGTTAATTTTGATCAATTTAGAAATGAAATCTATTTGAAGTTCATTTTTTCATAAAGTAGAAGAAATTACTTCTTAGAATTTTTAAAATTTCTAAAATTATATCCACACAATCTAGGGACAGTTTTATGTGAAAATGAGATAAGCTTGTTCATTCTACAGAATCAAAACTGGAGAACATTTTCAATAGAAGGCTTTAGTTTTCTTTTAATAATAACTTTCAATTTTATAAAAATTCACCAAATCACAACTGGATGCTTTGTTGAATGGTGACTGAATAAAATTGTCCTCAAGCAATTCTAAGTACCCACACTGAGTTATTTCATGGAAATACTACTTTACTTCATTCCTTATGATGTCAAAGAACATAATCTGCTTTGGTAAGAGATGTGGCTCTGTAGTGAAACTGGATGTCTTATTTCATATCCAAAGGTGTCCTCTAAAATATTTAGGTGGAAGTATGTGACTAGAGTTTGATTTCTGTCTGTGTAGTATATATTTTCTCTATATGGGCATTTGTAGTTTGGATCAAAAATATGTTTGCATTTTTCTTACGTCTTCTATTTGGAAATGAAGTGACAGTCCACATAATCAGAAGCCAAAAGTGGTTCCATAATCTGAAGGGGTGGATTACCCAACAACAAAGAAACAAGAAAAGTTTAAGGAATTTAAGGATCAATCCATTTCACAGCCTACAAAGTTTCCAATATGCCAAGAAAACATCACAAGGACAAAACAAGATGGTCCTCGCTTGGTCACATAAGGAAAGTACTATAAAGCTTTCTTTATACATGTCCCCTATTTCAATTGGCTTAAAAATGGAGAAGAAAATCTTCAGAAACTCGTCTGAGGGCATATTTCTCTCTCAGTCCATTTAACAGTACTCTTGTTCAGGTGTGGGGCACCTAGCAAGAAGCAGGTAACTGTATGACACACTTTATTAATTCTCTTACGTAGCTCTTGTTCATCTTACTAGGAAAGGGATTCCTAATTAATTCCTAATCCTATGAACTTTAAAAACAACTTTTATACCTATTTCAAGTTAATTATTTTCCTTTGCATTTGATGCATTTAAAAACATAATTCTGAGAGGGATCCAAAGGCTGGTTCACCAGATTGCTGTAGGGATCCATGACCCAGTAAAAGGTTAAGAAACCTTGAGCTAACAGATATGAGCCAAACATGGAAGCGGGGAATGTGGACAGCAGCTTGGTACCAGCCTGGGCTGTGCAGATTCAGCAGAAGCTACAAAGAAAGCTTTTCGAAAGTAGCGACTGAGTCACTGCATCCCTTCCACCTGCTTTGGTAGGATAAGAGGAACAGGAATGATCATTTAAAAGACTCCTGGTTCCTATTTTTCTCTAGTAATAAGTATTTAAAGTGGTTAGAAAGGGTATGTATAGACACTGTTTTATTTGGAACAGAGAAATAAAATGCACCCAAATTTGCAATTCAGATGTAGAAGTGAAATCAGGAGAAAAATGTGATGGGCACACAGTCAGTCCTTCCTTCACTAT
The DNA here is from genome assembly GCA_028658325.1 of Potorous gilbertii. Lineage (NCBI taxonomy): Eukaryota > Metazoa > Chordata > Mammalia > Diprotodontia > Potoroidae > Potorous > Potorous gilbertii. Next base: position 691,632,228 of record CM053769.1, on the reverse strand, counting down.
TGGAGGCTCTCAGGCACTGACAGGGCAAAACTGACAGCTCACAGTCTATCCTCCCATTCTATCATTATTTAGCCTCTTGATGATATGCCAGCCTCTCATTTCATATTCTCATATACCCAATTCTATCCTTTTTTTTTTTTTTGCAAGCAGCAAGATTAGGTTTCTAGCCAAAAAAGGGGCAATCAGTTTTTTTTCCTTCTCTACTGCAGACTTGGTGGTATTGTATGCAGCTGACAGTTGTTAATTTCAAATTCTGTATTATGCACAATTGATAAATGAACTATACAGTTGCATGTTATTGTGATTCAAAGAACCCATGCTTCTTATCATGCATCAGGATGCATTAGCCTCTTATTTCATACTATAAAGGGCAAGCAATTTTTTTTCTTAAAAGAAAAATAAAACATCTCTAAATGACCCTTCTTGGGTATAATGTTATCGTGCTAGGTAATTCAGAACTACTGAAGATGCTTCTGGAAAGGTCTTCAAGGATTTTAAATTGAGTTGCTAGTACTTAGTTGATGTTTTCTTATGTAATTATTTACAGAGATGGCCCTTGAAGTACAGAAAACACGATGATATTCACTGCCACAAAAGGTGCATCCTCAGTGTTAGCCCTTCCACCAGTTTTAAGAGATTATGAGTGGAATTTATTGGACAGCTGTTAGCTCTGGCAACATAATTAAAGTGCAAATAAAGAGGAAAAAATCAAGCCCAAAAGATCAGTTCTTCATTGTCAGCATTAATAAACTTCATGACTCTTAGAAAAGTCGGATGCAAAAGACTAGGGTGACAATATCTTTTTCACTTTCTTGTCCTTTCCTTTGTAATTAAACCCGACAGCTGTCTCCCTAAAAAAAAGGAGGTAAACAATAAGAAAACCCCTTTTATTTACTAGCTGATAGTTTGGGGAAAAGTTAGGTTAGTTATAACCTACATCATTTTCCCCATGGGTCACGGGTGGGGGCCTGTAACCCTAAATTCCCCTATAGATACTAAAGGCCAAACCCTGGAAGACTAGCAGTGTTACACGCCCAGAGGGGCTTTAAAAATATTACTCAAAAAACCTTTTCTGGTCAGAGATACTCATAATCCATGGTTTGCTTGCCTTTAAAAACAAATAGCATCCTTACCGGAACAGAATCCCACATTACCAGTGTAGAAAATACAGAAACAAACAGAATCAATAAAGAGCAATCTCAGTGTTTTGTAAAGCAAATAGTAGAACTGAGAAGTTTTAACACTTTACCATTCCTGCAGTCTTCACTGTAGGAACTTATTGCCTTTTAGGCTTGATGAGGAGCTCCTCCAATGGGGTTATGGTCGGAAAGGAGGAAAGGAAGAGATGTCAGGGTGACAGTAGTCAAGAGTGGATGTCTAAGCTAACAGTAAAATCAGCCAGTAGCCAGAGTGCCTGATCCTGGAGCAGTCAAGCAGATGACTGGGACTCAGGACCGTCCCTTCTTTTATCTACCTGGTGCCCAGCCACTCTAATGAAGAGAATGGATCCCAGAGAAATGCACTGGGCTTCCACTCATACTACCAGAAGCAGGTCTTTGGATCTAAGGACAACTGATCTATAAAGTCAAGTTTATTTCACTTCTGTTCCCCTGGGCTCCCCACTCCCACCTCTGTCTTCCTGTACAGCTGCCCAAAGACTGAAAAGATGAATTCAGAACAATAGATTAAAGATAATTATTGATCCATACATTTGAAACAGTGCACATGCTATGAAACGGAAACAGTTTAGGGGTGGGCAGCTCACACCCAAGGTGACTACATTTTCCTGTGAAGCTCTTACTGATCTGAAAGTGAATGTAATGAAAGCATATGTATCCTAAGGTTGGTTGGTAGATGTTCTCTGTTGAGTAACATGCCAGAGAAACACCTCTCTCTCTTTCTCTCTCTCTGATTACATGCTCTAAATGGAACATAGGAGAGGCAGATTTGCCTCCCTAGTTACCTCCATGAAATTAATAACCATCACTCAGTGTGACAAAGGCCTTCTTTCTCTACTCAGGCCTCTCTTTAAGAAGCAAATATTGTTCTAACTTTGCCAACCTCCTGCCCAAGTCGGAAGCACTGGCCTTGCACCTAAAACAGCTCTGTTCTCCTGGCTTGAGACAGAATTTCTGGGAGTCTCAGTTTTTGTCAGAGGAGAATGGAGCTTGAAATCTCATCCCTTCCCCACCCATCGTGCAGGTATGTCAGGCACAGTTTGAATTCTTCACATGGATGCTCTCTGTAGATTCAGGGGCAAAGCTGGTGTCTTCAAGCCGGAAGTCGAGGTTCAATCTTTAGTGACAGCTCATATAGCGTATCCTCATCTATGATGAGAGTTTTGTCCAGCAAGTACTGCGTGACCTGTAGTGAGGAGGGGAAACGCAGAATGAATTTACTCAAATACTCAGAAAAACCAAATCTTTCTCGGAAGTCTAGTCTTTTCTGTCAGAATTTACTCACTTTCTGAACTTGACCTTGGCAGCACCTTAGACCCTGGCAGCTACCCTCCTTTTCCTTCCCCCACTTTCTTGTTCTCCTTTATGAGGTCTTCCCTCATTAGAACATAGGCCCCTTGAGGTCTTGTTTGTCTATATTTGAGTCTTTCCCAGTAAAAATCCTTTAATTTGTACCTTATGCCTCTTGGTGAAGAATTGGAAGCTAACCAACTATATAAATTCTCTCACATTAATAACCAATTATTGCATTGGGGCCAAGGTTTTTCTCCATTTCTACTTTCTTATTCAGAAATCAGTCCTAGTAGGTTATTCAGGCAGCCTTTGAAGGGTATGGCTTATAATGACAGGGAAATCTGTTTAAAAGGGAAAGGAATTTGAGTTTAGGTGAACTGATGGATTCTGGACCATTGGGCTTTACTCAGACAGGTCTGGGTAAAAGTGAATTCCCCCTTTTGTCTAGATTACCCTAGACAGTATGATATGGGAATAGATACTGAGTGATCACAGTCACATTCTCAGACCCTCATTAGAATAAGCCCACCTCTCATTATAATATTCATCCACCTCTCATTATAATATTCCTTCTCTTAATACTTATTAAGCAGAGTTTATTTTCACCTTCAAGAACACTCACTTTTCCAAGAGCTTATAAGCACTGAGTGGGTTCCATGAGGGGTCGTCAGTATTTCAGAGTTCCATGGATCTTTTTATTAATTATATGCTCACATGATTAATAAAATGATTAATTACCTGAAACTATGTCTCTCAGACTTTGTATATGTCACACAGCCAATGTGTGCTATGAAATATTTCTAAAGTAGTTTTATTCCTACACAGTACAAAAGAGAATGAAAGGACTGATGTTTTGCTAGGAAGGCTGGATTTTGGGGCAGAAAAAAGGGCTAAAATATATGTGCAGGTCAAATATGATGGCATTTCAACTTCAGGTGTTGGAAAATGAATACCGCCCTGATGCAGGCACAAGGTGACTTCCAACATGCAGAAGCCTGTGGGATTTGCTTTGAGGAATGCAATCTTTTTGTCACATCGCAGAACATGTCCTGTGATCTGCCACTATCTTATGGAGGAAGGCCCTATGAGGGACACAGGTCAGCTGGGACCTTGCTTTAAGCACAGTCTCTGTGATGAACACAACACATACATCAATACCATATTACCTTTGGTTGATGGTCTATCCTGTAGGAAGTCTGCTGGAATTGGCGTATCTCCCTGATAATGTGTGATATCTAGCAAAGAAATAAAAGGCAAGTAAGGGATATTTTATTTACATTTTATTCTTTTTACAAATTCTAGGCAGAAAAAAACCCCCTTTTGTCTGTGGCTATGTTTGCAGAGTAGTTATTCCATTTACTGAGATGGTAGGCTGTGCCCCTTTTGCTCTCTCTACCCCATGTTTTCCTCTCCCTTTCCTCTTTCCTCTTCACTGATCCATATACCTTTAACACCGTCAGATAACATCTGTCTCACGGGAGAGCTGGCACAGACCAAGCTCTAAATGGCAAAGGAAGCCTGGGAATTGTTCTTTACCTGCTCCTTCTTTGCATGTCTATATTCCCTCCCAATGGGCGCTCTTTTGTCCCGAGGGTAACTGCATTATTTTGTATTTTATCAGTGGTTATTCTGATCAAGGGATTAACTGTTCCCCTAGCACTGAGCAAGGAGGGGGGCATGATGCCATGACCAAAAGCGTGAAACATCACAGAGATTTCTGTGGTACTGGCAGAAATATGGTGGGTAGGGGTGCCCAGAACACTATACAGATAGGTGGAAATGGGAAGTCAGCAGCCAGCTTGAGTTCGTGGAAGGTAACAAGTAGAGAGTTAGGTTATACACTAATTATTTGACTATTCAGTTGTTTAGTTCTGCTTGACTTCTCATGACCCCATGGACCACACACAACACAATGATGCTGTCCTAGGGGTTTTCTTGGCAAAGATATTGGACTGGTTGACCATTTTCTTCTCTGGTAGATGAAGGCAAACAGAGGTTGAGTGATTTGCCCAGGGTCACACAGCTAGTATCTGAGGTCAGATTTGACATTCAGATCTTCCTGATTCCCTGAGCAGCATGCTATCTACTGAGCTATCTAGCTGCTGTATACAAATTAGATGTAACCAAAGACAAGACCGCAAAAACAGTCTCTGGAAAGGGTCAGTGAAATTTCTCTATATTTCATGAGGGGTCCCAGTCACGCTCACTTCACTTACAGCTCAATTCACTCCTTGTCATCAACTTTGCCCCTGGGTGGGTGGGTGCCCCCTTCTCACTTTACAGTTCCCTTTTATGTTTTGTCTTTCTCATTCAAATATTAACTCCTTACATTGCTGGAAACTGTTAGGTGGTTCAGTGGCTAGAGCTCTGGGTCTGGAGTCAGGATAGACTTGAATTTAAATCAGTTTCAGAAACTTAGCAGCGTGGGCAAGTCACCTAACCTCTTTGTCTCAGTTTCCTCATCTGTAAAATGGGCATGTATTGGAGAAAGAGATGCCAAACCATTTCAGGATCTTGACCCAAAAACCCCAAAAAACTAAAAATCAAACCAACCCAAATGAGGTCACAAAGTGTTAGAGAAGCTGAAATGAACAGACAACAAAGACAACACTGTCACTGTCAAATTCTTTACAACTCCTTCAGCTAAAGGAACCAGCCTCAAGAAGACGAGGTTTCTATCATCCCGGAAACCAAATGCAAATGGCATTTTTATTGTTTCCAACTTCCATTCAATACCTCAAAGAACTCTACTCAGAAATTCTGAGTGTTAGTAAAAATGCTTTATTTTTTTTTAAGTACTAAGAAATCACGTGAATTTTTTTTTTTTAAGTCACTTACCATTCTCATTTTGGAAAAATTGACAAGACCTTCCTCAGTAAAGTTTGGTGTTCCTTCTTCAATAAACGCCAGGTCAGTTAGGTACATTCCAAGATAAGGGACTGCAGGGGGGTTACAATTGCTGGGGGCAGAAGGAGATAACTACATCACGACTAGTTATCTAGCACACAGATTTCATTAGATAGTCAACAAAAATGGTATTTGCCAAGATACTAAATTAACAACATTTATATATCACTTTAAGGCTCGCAAAGCACTCCACAGACATTCTCATTTGATTTTCTCAACAACCCTGTCATTTAAGCACTACAGGTATCATGCCCATCTTATAGATGAGAAAACTGAAGTGGAGAGAGATCCTGAGTGACCTGGCCAAATGTCAGGGGCAGGATTGAACCCAGGTCTCCCTGGCTGAGCGGAGCCCTCTTCTAGGTCACTGTCATTCAAGGAAAGGCTCTGAAACTTCTAAAGACTAACTATAGCCCTTACCTTATTCCACAAAAACCAGCAGCCAACAGAGAATCAACAAGTAAATCCAGCCTCTTGCATCACAGACCACATGATTTCTGTTGTTTTTCTTCTGTCTTTTAGTGATCATTTAAATAGTCTTTGGATGGTGGAGAAAACTATTGCCCCACCTTTGTACTTTGTGCTTTTTAGGGGACAAACATGCTTGATCTCCTCACACTGATATTTCCTTTGATTAAGCATTCCTCTTCTTTAAATAGATTTCATTGCTAGAGAGATGTCCCAGATGACTTAACTCTCTCTACCAGTGCAGGCTGCCACCTTGTCTGTAATTTCTAGTATCAGAAAGTTGCTTGTAGGCCTAAGTGAGTTGGCCAGGGTCACACAGACAGTACGTGTCAGATGCAGGCTTAAACGCAGGCCTGGCTATGAAATCAGCCACTTTATCCACTACCCCATGCTGCAGCTCATTTCTTATCTCTGACATTGTTTGAGCCATTAAACAGTCCTGCAGTCTGTCACTCACTGTGACCATGGCCGAATCTGAACATTCCCCAAGCCTCAATTTTCCTATTTATTAACTAGGTCAGACTTAGTGGCTCTAAAGTGTCTTCCAGTTTTGTAATTCAGTAACCCTATGAGAGCTATGACTTGTTTTCAGTTGGATGGGGATGAATGGCCCCAATCTGAAAGGGCAGCAGGTCAACAGCACCCAGCCCTTTTCTCGCCAGAGCTCCAGTCCCACAGCACCAACTGTTAGCTGACATTTGTATGAGACATCTCAAACTTAGCATATGCACCATTCATTCTCCTCTTCTAAACTCCTCTGTTTCTACCCACCCAGACTCACAGTGTTGACATTATCCACATCTACTACCCTCTTGTTCTGCATGGCTAATCAGTGGTCAGATCTTGTTTCTACTTTCATAACATCTCCCACAATATAATACTGACACCACCCTAACCCAGGCCCTATGACCTGTTGCCTGGACTCTTACTGGATTAACCACTTAAATGACCCTCCTACCTCAAGTCTCTTCATATGCCAATCTATCCTCCACACAGTTGCCAAAGTGATTTTCCTAAAGAATAGGTCTGACCATGTCTCACCCTTACTCAGTAAACTCCAATGGCTCTCTATTACCTCTAGGAAAATATATATACACTCGTTTTAAAGCCTTTTCTTTTTACACCTTGGCTGAAAACTATCTTTCCAATCTTACTATGTGTTACTTCTATTCCTACAAGCTACAGTCCAGCTAAACTGTCTTCCTGCTGTTCTTCCAATAAAAAAAAAATTCACTTTTCTGTCTTGAAGTCTTTGGACTGGCTGCCCGCCCCCTAAAACTGGAAAGCATTCTCCCCTTTGACCTCTTTCTCTTTGAAACCCTTATTTTCTTTAAAACTCAGTTCATGAGTGAGACTTTTGGCATTGTCTTTCCTAATGCTTCCAGCTGCTCCTAATTAATTTATATTTATTTTGTTACATTTTGTCTATAGTTACATATGTAAATATTGTCTCCTTAAATAACAGGTAAGCTTCTTGAGGGCAGAGACTGCTAAGGTTTTGTCTCTGAATCCCCAGGGCATGGTACGGTACTTGGCATACAAGTTACTTGGTAAAATACTTTTCATTGATTGTACAGGTAGGAAAAATGAAAAGAAATCTGGAACTGGTTCAAAGAAACTTTAAATCTGTGAATGAAAAATAAATTCCACTGAGCTAGATTATTTTAGTTGAAAACCACGTAAAGTTATTTTTAACAATCATTTTGAAAGCAAAATTAAAGCCAGCTCCCTCATTCTTAATATGTGATGTGTTTCTGTACTCTGTGGATAATTTGACTGATTAAGAAAACATACTTTTTGAGTGTTTCTCGGAGATTTTTAAATCTTCCTTCTGAAGATACAATCTTCTGAAGTTTGTCCATAAGAGCTTTTGTCTAGAGAGAAAAATATTAACATTCCATCAATCCTTCTGCAGCAATGATTGTCAGGGCATGAGCTGCCAAATGACAGGAAACAGAAAGCTCATCGATTTCAGAAATAAGTAGGCCCACAACAGTGGGACCATGAAAGACCCAAACAAGGTATTACTCACACCGCAGGGGGACAAGACAATTACTTTAAAGAGAGAGTGGGGGGCGTAGATAATTGGAATTGTAACATAGGAAATCTGGTTTGTTAATGAGCTGAAACGCTTGCAGGAGTTCTAGAGAGAACATGGGACTCAATGCTGTAAAGGACCTGAGAGGTCGTAGGGTCATAGACTGAGAGATTAAACAGACAAAGGGGCAGCTAGGTGGCCGAGTGCATAGAGCACAGGGCCTGGAGTCAGGAAGACCTGAGTTCAAATCCGACCTCAGATACTTACTAGCTGTGTGACCCTAGGCAAGTCACTTAACCCTGTCCACCTCAGGTTCCTCATCTATAAAATAAGCTAGAGAAGGAAATGGAAAGTTACTCAGTATTTCTGCCTAGAAAACCCCAAATGTGGTTACAAAGAGTTGGACATGACTAAATTGACATAACAAGGGAAAGATGACAATAAGGGCAGGTCCCACCTTTTTACAGATAAGGAAACTGAGGTCCAGAAAGAGATCAAGTGACTTGCCTAGGGTCATGGAATTACTATGCATCTGAGTGAGAATTTCTGACTCAAAGTTCAGCAGACATTTCAAGATGAACCATTTGGAACATGTCTAATCCTGAAAGTATAACCTTAACCATCCCTCTCTCAAATTTTTTTTTCTTTTTTTTAAAGTCAGAATTAGAATTAGGGTTGCCATAGCAAGAAAGTCCAATTATTTTGCTACTCTGGCAGCCTAGGAAATACAGTAATTCTTTGCTCCCTGTAAGCTCCTTAAGAGCAAGATCTATGTGCCTATCTATTTTTGTATCCCCAATGCCCAGCACATAGTAGCTGTTTCTTATTTGTTGAATACAGACAAAGCTAACTCAGAACTGTGATCACTTATGTTGTAGTCCAGTTCTTTTTGGTTGCGTCCAACCTTTTGTGACTTCGTTTAGGTTTTCTTGGTTTGCCATTTCCTTCTTCAGCTCACTTTATAGATGAGGAAACTGAGGCAAACAGGGTAAAGTGACTTGCCCGGAGTCACCCAGCTAGTAAGTATCGGAGGCCAGATTTGAACTCAGAAAGATGAGTCTTCCTGACTCCAGGTTCAGCACTCACTTTGTGTACTATAGCTGCCCCATGATCACATATTCTTCAACAAACTGTAACCTGTTGTATATTTCTACACATTATCAGGGCAGCTAATCTAGGACAGGCACTGACATCTATATTTTGCAGGAACAGCTAAAAGATGCTTCTCTGAACCAGTGTGAACCCATTCCAAAACCAGTATCATTTGGAAATCCTGATAGGTATCTCACTGGGCCAGAGCCCCGCTTCTGTCAATGGCAGCTCTGAGGGTACACACCAACTTTGCAGATGAACTGTTGCTCATTTTATTTAATGACTAAACTTGCCTGCAACATCTTCAAAATGTAAAGCAAATATTCAATAATGTTCTCATTAGGAGGGCAGGGCCCGTGGACAGTTTTCTCTCCCCAGGCACCTGCATAGTAATGGTTGGTGGAATTTGATTTTGTCAGATTCTCCCTCCCCATCACCTGAAGCAGCCTTGGGTCACCTCTGTCTCTTCCTCCAAGGTGCATGTCAGTCACCACCACCTTCTGCCTGAAGTGTTTCCTGACCCCAGCTGCTAGTACCTCCCTCTTATACCATCTTGTATTTATTCTCTTTAGATTTATTCTATACTTATGGAAGTCCTTGTCATAGTTTAAATCAGCTATATGGCAAGCTCCCTGAGGGCTAGAATCATGTCCTAATAAAAATATGTGTATGTATACCTATATAAACACATAATACATGTTCATATCTACGTATATATTATATACGTATGAATATAATTTATATGTGTATATTTGCTTTCTTTTAATTTCCCTACAATTCCTTTCACATGGAAGGTGTTCAAATATTTGTTAAAATGAATTGCACCGTTCAGAACTCTGCTCAAAGATATGAAAGTCTGCACACCTTTTGATCCAGCAATACCACTGCTAGTCTACATCTCAAAGAGATTTTTTTAAAAAAGAGAGAAGGATCTATTTATACAAAAATATTGATAGCAGCTCTTTTTGTGGTAGCTAAGAACTGGACATTGAGGGGATGCCCATCAATGGGGAAATGTCTGAACAAGTTGTGGCATATGATGGCAATGGAACACGATGCCATAAGAAATGACAAGTAGGATGATTTCAGAAAACCTTGCAATGAACTTTACACGAACTGATTCACAGTAAAGGGACCAGAACCAGGAGAACATTTTATACAGCGACAGCAATATTGTATGACGAAGACTGTGGGCGACTTAGCAATTCTCGGCAATGTAATGACTCGAGACAATCCCGAAAGACTCCTAATGGAAAATGTTATCTGCATCCTGAGGAAGGTCTGACGCCTGAAAACAGATTGAAGTACACTATGTTTCACTTTGTCTTCTTGCACAGAATGACTCGTGTGGAAATGTCTTACATGATTACATTTGTTTAACCAATATCAGATTGCTTACTGTATCAGGGAAGGGGAAGAGATAGAATTTGGAAATTTAAAATTTAAAAAATATATATAACAAATGTTAAAAATTGTTTTTTTACATGTAATTGGGAAAATATAAAATATTACTTTAAAAAATAAAATGAATTGGTCTTCTGGCAAAGACCGAAGACTGAGAAATGCTGGAATAGGAACTAGAAAAAAGGGATGAAAATTCCCTTTAAAAAGCAGTAATGAGATTTTGGGATCAGATGAGCAAAACTATGAGATAGTGAAAGAGGGAAAAAACTGAGGCCATCGCTGTCTACTCAATGACATTTTTCCTTTCTCCCCTGGAGTATTCCAGTCTCAAATTTAAGGGAAAGTGAGATGCATGGCTGCTGGCCTGGACTCTTCTTATTTTATGGTTCTGGTTAATAAAGAACCAGATTGGGAGAATTCTAATGAAGATGGTGGAGTAGCCCAGTTACCCCTGCTCTGGAAACGATCTAGGAAAACAGCAGTGACTGAGATATAGGAGAAGCCAAAGCAGGTTATCTTTCTAGTACAACCTAGAGGCAAGACACCAGGGCAGAAACAAAGGCAGAGAAGTGGGCCAGGATCTAGACTCTGGCTAGATCTCTGAATCAAACCAGCAGAGCAGAGTGGATCAAAGCCTCACTCCCTACCCAGACAAGTCAGTAGTGAAGGGTTTTCCTAGAGGGTCTGAAGCCACAGATACAGCCCCCAGAGCCAGAAAGATGAGTTACTTGTTTTTTTTTTTAAAGAACTATTATAAGGCCTAGGATGCCCAAGACACAGACCCAAAGGAGGAAAATAACTCCAAAACACCTATAAATAGCCTTAAAGAAAAACAAAGATTATCCAAAAGATTAATTAGAATCCCTAGAAGAAATAATGCAAGTATCAAAAATGAATTTTAAAACTGTACTGATAAAATGAGAGAGACTGAGGAAAGAACTGACAAAGAAATGAAAACTATAGGGGAGAGATCTAAAAGAGAATAAGGACTTAGCATGAGAGCTACAAAAGCTAATATGAAGAGCCCAGATATCATATTTCAAGAAATCATGAAAGAAAATTGCCTAGGTACCTTAGAACGAGAGGACGCTGGTCACTACCTGAAAGGGAGCCCCAAATGTAAAATCCTATGAATTTCATGGCCAAAATCCAGAGCTTCCAGGTCAAAGCAGCTTGAAAAAAGTTCAAGTACCAAGGAACTGTACCAGTTGGGATCACACAAAAATGAGTAACTACCCCTATAAAGGAGCAGAGAGCATGTGATAAGACATAGGCTTACAACTGAGAGAAACTTACCCAATAAAAATAAGTACAATCCTACAGAGGAAAAATGGACCTTTAGTGAACATGAGAACTTCCAGCCGTTCCTAATGGAAAGATTAGAACTGAGTAGAAAGGAGGAGGGGAAAGGATATACTAGGGAAGAAAAGATCAGGAATGGGGGGAGGGAATTTATCTAATGTAATTGGGAAGCATAGTAGAAATCTATACAGATGGAAAAGTGGTGAAATCCAGGATGTCACGTGAACCTCATGCTGCACTAATGCAAGGATGCTAGCAGAGCCAGAGGACAATGCAATACTATAACAATATTCTAAAAATAAATAATTTTAAAAGACTCAAGAATTCTACTTAACAGATTGTTCAATCACGATTCCTTCTCCTGAAGTCAAAAGGATGGATGGACTGGGTGTGAAGAGTAAACCACTATTTTTGGACATGGACACTTTGAGAATTTGTTTTGCCTGATTATGCATATTTGTTGCAGGGGCTTTTTCACATATCACCCCCTACCCTTTACCTTCAGGGAGAGGAAAGGGAGAAAGAAAGCAGAAGCTGGAAAAAATCCAGACTAGAAGCAGTAAAGTGAGCTTTCTGGAAAGCTACCTGGGTCTAGGGGTTTGTAGGAAAATATTCTGATCTGACAATCAGTGAAGCTAGATTTTCTTCCCCAAATATTTCTGTGAATGTTTTGGTTTAAATTCTTTTTACTTAAAATGACTGGTTTTAAAATGAACAGAAGGGAGATTAATTAGTGTCAAGAACACAATAATAATCCATGTGGGCACCTCACGTTGGCACCTGCACTGCTCACTTTATTAAATGATTTCCTAATTAGCAATATTTATCTTGGCACTCAGTTCAGTGGCCTCCACCTCTTAAGAAAAAGTCATCTTTGGAATGATGTCTGCAGCTTATGGCTACTCGCCTGTTTAGAGATTTTGGCCCAAGTTTTCTTCAGCCTGTAGATGGCACTTCTGTTTAAGGCTGAGGTGATTTCCAGTACTCCGTTGTAGTTGTGCATGCATCGACAGATATCTGCAACAGCGACCCATTTCTCAATGCAATTGGCGCGGGAGCTGACATCAGCATAATTCATTATCTGGGAGGCCACAAGGTTACTCATCTAACATACAAAGACAAGAAGGAGTGAAATTTAGATGGAAGCATTTGGGGGAAAACAAGCATGATAAATAAATAAAAGGAAGATGATAAATATCTCGATAATACTACTCTCAATACAACTATCTGCAGGCACTTAAGCTCCCTACAAAAATTAACTAATGAAACCTCATGTATCTCTAGAGTGGAGAGAGGAACTTTCCGCAGGGTCAGTGAATGAGATATTTCAGTTAATCATTTATAGCATAGGCATACATAGGCAGACAATTAGAATAGGATGAAATATGCTTAACACCCCAAATAGTAACCATCACATATCCACTGTTTAGCACTGGTGCCTTGTAAAAAGTCAATATTTGTGGAATTGAACTGGATATTAAACATAATTTAAATTCTTTTGACAATTCAAAGGGGTCTTGAAGTTCTTCAAGGTCATCATTATGGACCTTAGTTATCACATATTAAAAAATACCATTTTAGAGAGATTTCCCAGTTGATAGAGGATTGCAGACTAAGCATGTGAGGGCAGCCACAAGAGTTGATATGCAGTAGGAGAAACAAAGCATCCAGAATGTGGGAGGGGAGAATTTCTTTGATAAGACCCTACCTAGAGTTATTGCCCATTCATTTCAGTCATATCCAAAGAGTCATGACCCTATTTGAAATTCTGCTTGGCAAATATAGTGGAGCAGTTTGCCATTTCCTTCTCCAGCTCATTTCACAAATGAAGAAACTGAGGGTTAAGTGACTTGCCCAAGGTCACATAGCTAGCAAGTGTTTGAGGCCAGATTTGAACTCAAGAAGGTGGGTCTCCCTGACTCCAGCCTGGCACTCCATCCACTGCTTCACCTAGCTGTCCAGTTGTTGTTGAGTCATGTCTGACTCTGTGAGCTCATTTGGGGTTTTCTTGGCAGACAGGTAAAAAATGGACTAGAGATGGAAAATTACCCAGACCCATTCATTAAGAAAAATGATTGGATGAAGAGATATTCATTACCAATGCTTCATTAAAGTAGCAAGAATTTTGAATTCAGTTTAGACCTTTTATTTGGCCTCACTTATGTGGCTTCAACATTCTAGACACTTAGTCATAAAACCAAAAGTAACAGCATCTTTTTGTGCTCTTGGAGGATTTTAAAGTTAGCTTTAACATTCTATCACTTCCATCTTAAAAAAAATAAAGCATTTGTTTTAAAGGAGAAGGTTTATACCCTGACATTCATATTCCTGGATCATATCCAAAAGTCTTTTACTTTTTATGATTACTCACATCATTAAAGTGCTGGCTGGTTTTCATAATGTAGGGTGTTCTTTCATTTTTATCCAATTTCATCCAACCCTGCCCAAGAAATTCTCTGAAAGTTTAAGAAACAAACAACAGCTAAGGTCAATTAGCTTTAAGAAATTGTAGCTATGAAAATAGTAAAGATGATACTAACTCATATTTATATACTGCCTTACAGTTTATTGATTTGTTATTGGAATTACTCATTTTAATAATATTAAATGTATCAGCAATTCTAGGCCCTGTTCAGGATAGAGATGCCCCACTTCAATTTTACTGAACACCTTAGATGATATCCATTGTAAATAATAACAGCTCACAATCATAACTGTACAAATTTTGCCATCTCAGGACCAGTCAGAAAAGGATGTTTTCAGTTGCTCATTTCTTACACAAATGTTTGATACTTTCCCTCTCGTGGGACCACCACAGAGACATCTCTGACTTCCAGGAAAGATAAAATATAAACAAATGGATAGGGAAGTCAAGTAGTATTCCAGAAACCAAAAACATTCCTGTATGGCTATGTTTTAGATAAGTCAGAGACTCATTTTGAATTCCCAAGACTGGGCACATCAACAAAAAATGCCAATTGGGAGCAGCATTTTTTTTGTATCTTTTCCTTTTACTTGTAAGAGGGAGGACCCACATTCCTCAGCCCCAAAGACTGCAACTAAGAAGATGTTCCATACCTTGATACCTTTATTAGAGAAAGCAACTGTTGGATTGAGTTACAGAATCTGTCAAAGGGGTAAAATGTGCATGGACTGAATGAAAGTGCCACAAAGGAAAGGAATGTCTTGTAGTTAAATGTGAAGATAAGTCAGGCCCTGTGAGACTTGGATAAAACAGTAAGTCAATTGGTAAACTGGCATTATAATAACAGGGTTGCTCCTAAGAGGAAATCACTGACGGGATAGTAGGGGAACTCTCTCTTCTTGCCCTTTAACCTTTGATGGAAAGTGTTGTAGTATTTGAAAAGCTGGGAAAATTGAACTTCCCCACCATCACTGATGGTGGTATCCTTGGAGCAGTAGCGACAGATGGCAGCA
>CM053769.1:691589048-691616608 GCA_028658325.1 Potorous gilbertii | reverse complement strand
GAGAAGTGAGGTTGGTGACCTGCACAGCCCTCTCTCACTCAAAACAAAGTCAAATGCAGTCATGTCATTACTTCTTTGATGGCAATGGTCTTCTTTGGCAATGAAGGATGAACACACATGCACACACACACACACACACACACACACACACACACGCATGCACACCTAGATTAACAGAAGAAATAAAATACTTAAATAACCCAATCTTAGAAAAAAGTAATTGAATAAGTCACCAGTGAACTTCCTCAGGAAAAATTCCCAGGACAAGATGGATTCACTAATGAATGCTACCAAATATTTAAGGAAAAATTAATCCCAATACTATATAAATTATTTGGAAAAATAAGCAAAGCAGTGCTACCAAATTCTTTTTATAATACAAATGTAGTGCTGATACCCAAACCAGGAAGAACAACAACAGAGAAAGAAAATTATAAACCAATTTCCCTAATGAATATTGATGCAAAAATTTAAAATAAAATATTAGCAAAGAGATTATAGCAATAAATCACAAAGATCATACACTATGACCAGGTGGGATTTATACCAGGAAGGCAGGGCTGCTTCAATTTAAGGAAAACTATCAGCATAATTAACCATATCAATAACAAAACCAACAGAAAATATATGATTATCTCAACAGATGCTGAAAAAGCCTTTCACAAAATACAACACCCATTACAAACACTTGAGAGCATAGGAATAAATGAAGCTTACCTTAAAATGATAAGTAATATTTATCTAAAACCATAACAAGCATTATCTATAATAGGGAGAAGCTAGAATTCTTCCCAGTACAAGCATTGGTGAAGCGAGGATGCTCATTATCACCCTTATTATTTAATATTGTACTTGAAATGTTAGCTATAGCAATAAGAGAAGAAAAGGAAATGAAAGGAATTAGAACAGGCAATGAGGAAACAAAACTATCACTCTTTGCAGACAATATAATGTTAGAAAATCTTACAGAATCAACTATAAAACTACTTGAAATTATTAACAACTTCAGCAAAGTCGCAGGATACAAAATGAACCCACACAAATCATCAACATTTCTTTAGAGTACCAAAAAATCCAGAAGCAAGAGATAGAAAGAGAAATTCCATTTAAAATAACTGTAGATGATACAAAACACTCTGGAGTCTATCTGCCAAGCAAACCCAGGAACTATATGAAAACAACTATAAAACATTTTTCACATAAATGAAGTCAGATCTAAGCAATTAGAAAAATATTAATTACTCATGGGTAGACTGAGCCAATATAATAAAAATGACAATGCTACCTAAATTAATCTATTTATTCAGTGCCATGCTAATCAAACTACCAAAAATTATTTTATAGAGCTAGAAAAAATAATAAAATTCATCCGGAAGAATAAAATCTCAAGATTATCAAGGGAATAAATGAAAAAAATGCAAAACAAAGTGGGCTATTCATACCAGTTCTTAAACTGTGTATAAAGTGATAATTATCAAGACAATCTAGTACTGGCTAAGCAATGGAATGGTAGCTCAGTGGAATAGATTAGGTTCAAATTGTACTATAGCAAATGACCATAGTAATCTAGTATGTGATAAACACAAAGAGCCAAACTTTTGGAACAAAAATTCATTATTTGACAAAAACTGCTAGAAAAGCTGAAAAAAAATATGGCAGAAATGAGATACAGACCACTATCTCATATCATATACCAATATAAGGTCAAAATGCGTGCATGATTAACCCATAAAGGGTGATATCATAAACAAATTAAGAAAAGCATGGAATAGTTTGTCAGATTTATGATTAAGGGAAGAATTTAGAACCAAAGAAGATATAGAGAGCATTACAAAATGTAAAATGGATAATTTTGATTACATAATATTAAAAAACTTTTGCATAAACAAAACCAAAGCAACCAAAATTACAAGGAAAGCAGAAAACTGGGGGGAAATTTTTCAACAAGTATCTCTGATAAAGGCCTCGTTTCTCAAATATATAGAGAACTGAGTCAAACTTATAAAAATACAAGTTATTTCCCAATTAACAAATGGTCAAAGGATATGAACAGGCAGTTTTTAGACAAAGAAATCAATACTATTTTTAGGAATATGAAAAAAATTCTCTAAATCACTACTGATTAGAGAAATGAAAATTAAAACAGCTCTAAGACATTACCTCACACCTAACAAAGAGACTAATATGACAAAAAAGGAAAATTTTGGATGTTGGAGGGGATGTGGGAAAACTGGGACAATCATATCATTGATTCAAACATTTTAAACAAAATCCTATCAAACAGACTACTGCGATTTATACAAGAAATCATTCATTATGATCAAGTAGGTTTTATGCCAGGAATGCAAAGATGGTCCAACATTAGGGAAAAAATCAATATAATTGATAATATTAAAAATCAAAACATCCCAAACCAAGTGATCACCTCAATAGATACAGAAAAAGCCTTTGACAAAGTATAACATTTTAATGGTAAAAAAAAACAAACAAAATATCCTACAGACTTTTTTTAATATCATAAAAAGAATTTATATAAAACCACAAACAAGCAGCATGTGTAATAGAATACACCAGAAGCTTTTCCCAATAAATATGAAAATGAAGCAAAGATGCCTCTCCCCCCACTGTTATATGATATAGTTCAGAAAAGTTAATGAGCAAGACCATTAAGACAAGAAAAAGGAATTAAAGAATAAAGATAGTAAAGAGGAAATAAAACTATCCCTGTCTGCTCATGACATGATGGTTTACTTAGAAAATCCTACAGAATCAACAAAGATACTAAACGGGACAATTAAAGCTTCACCAAAGTCTCAGGATGCAAAATAAATTCTCAAAAATTAAAAGTATTTCTATACAATAACAAAATATAAGAAGAAATAATGGAAAGTAGGATCCCATTTCAAATAACTACAAAGGCATCAATCTCCCCAAGCCCACAAGAGATTTGTATAGATACAATGAAGAAATAAGGGAAAATCTAAAAAGCTAGAGGAACATTCTGTGCTTATGGTGAGGCCATGGCAATATAATAAAAATGATAATACTATCAAAATTAATTTATACCTTTAATACCATGCAAAGTAAATTAGCAAGGGGACACTTTACTTGATAAAATCAGAACAAAATTCATTTGGAAGAACAGAATATGTAGAATATCAAGTGAAATGATGAAAAGACGTAAGATGAAGGGGAAACAGCATTTCCAGACCTCAAACTGTATCTGAAAGGAGCAATCATCAAATATCAATCACCATCAAAATCAGTGAAATGACCAATACAATCTGATATCTTCAACAAAAGGAGAGAGATCAACAGAACAGACTAGAAAAGAGATTCAGAAACAATAAAACTCAACTCAGTGTTTGATGAAGTGAAAACTATTTGTTAAAAAATAAAATAAAGCTATTGGAAAAACTGAAAAGCAATTTGGCAGAAATGAGGATTAGACTAACCTTTACAACACATTCCACAATACTTTCTAAATAGATACAGGACTTTAATATTAAAGTTCATATCATAAAAAAATTAGAAGAGAAGCAGATCACATACCTCTCACAGCCATGGGTAAGAGATGCATTCTTAACCAAGAGATTGAGACAATTAAAAAAAGAAAATAGTGTTATCTGAAATTGAAAAGCTTCTGCACAGACATTAATACATCAATGATAAGAAGGGAAGTAATCAGATGGGAAAAAAAATATTTGTATTAAATCTCTCTGATTAGAGTTTGGTATTTGTGTGTGTGTGTGTGTGTGTGTGTGTGTGTGTGCATAAACAAGGGTTAGTGTGTGTGTGTGTATACAATTAGTAAATGTGTTTAAGATTAATAACCGTTTGTCAATAGATAAATGGTCAAAGGATATGAACAATTTTCAAAACAACAGCAAAACATTCACAATCATATGAAAAAAAGTTCTTCAAATCACGAATGATAAGAGAAATACAAAACAAAACAACTCTGAGGTTTCACCTTACACTGTGCAAGTTGGCAAAAATAACAAAAATTGGCAATAATCAGTGTTGCAGATGTTGTGGAAAATAGGCATATTGATATATTATTGGTGAACTTATGTTTCCAAAATGATATAACCGTTTTGGAAAGCAATTTGGAATTATGAAAATAAAATTACTAAAATGCCCATATTATTTGAACCCAAGACCCCATTACGAGGTTTATACCCTAAGGGAGCTATCAATAAGAAAAAAGTCGCCATATACTCCAAAATATTTACATCAGCACTTTTTGTGGTAGTTAAGAATTGAAAACAAAATAGAGGGTCATTAATTGAGGAACAAAATTGTGGTACGTGAATGAAAATGAAATTGTACTGTAAGAAAAGATGTATATGATGAATGCAGAGAAGCATGAAGAGATCTATATCAGAGATCCCCAAACTTATTTGGTCTACTACACCCTTAAAAAAAAATTACTCAGTGTCCCTTGAATATCTATTTTTTTATCCCTTTACAGATTTTTAAAATTTTGTCATTTCAAAAAATATAATTTTTGTTTTTTAGAAAATAAAGCATCATAAATTGGTAATTTCTAAATTTGTTACTTATTGTAAATTTGTAGAAGGTTTTCTGCACTGAAATTTTGATGACATAATATTGCATTGTAACCATATAGTATCATACTGAAAACAAGTCATTACATGCATATTTCTGCCAATGCGTGCTGGACTTCCTGACAATGCTTGACATACTGGCCTGCCAACACTTGCTTTTTAAGACCTATTGGCAGACTTGACCACGGATTGGTTATAATTTGCATTTTGATTGTGTGTTTATTTGGAAAATACTGTAATCACTGCAATTTTAACTGTGTCACACAACAGATGAAACAAGTACGAACGGTTTTTCAAAATTTTCTTTTCTTCTCTTCTTTCCTTAGGCTTCCACTACCCCCTTATTTTTATCCAATGCCCCCCCAATTGCACCTGAGGCTACTACTGCCACCTAGATGTGTCCAGTGCCCCCCCAGGGGGAAGTATCACCCACTTACAGAACTTATGTTTCTATATGAACTGATGCAAAGTACAATATACATAGTAACTACAACAATGTAAATGTAAAACAAAAACAATGACACACAAAATAAAAAACTGATGCAGCAAAATTATAAAGATCAAACAGGACTGGAATGAAGAGATATGAGAAAATACCCCTAACCCACCCCTTCGTGTGGGTGGGAGGTCTACAGGCATTACACATTACATATGTTTTTGGACTTTTAAATGTATTTATCACTTGTTGGCTTTTTTTTCCCCTAAAAAATTACTGTCGTATAAGATGCCTCTCTGTTGGGGATGGGGCAGAGGCAGGGGACACATAGGATAACTTACTATGGTGATGAAAGACACAAAAAATATTAAATAAAAACTCCATGTTTTTTTAAAAAAGATCACTGGTGAGACTTCTTTGCAACATTGTTGCCACAGTGGGAGATAGCCCTCCCACCTTCCACATACAAAGTCCTGAAGTTTGCACCAATCAAAAAAATCTAATGAAATACTAGTGACTTTATCCAATCCAAAACTGCAGAAGAGTTCAGCCAAAAAACATGAGTCAATAAAAATAAGGTCCTTCTAGCAAAATATGTACCAGTGGACCCAGAGATGGGACACCAGCCTGCCAGTCTCTTTTTCCTGGGCAGCCAGAGTGGAAAGGTCCCTGAGAAAGCCCTAAGGTGGTCAGGATAATAGATTTTTATGGTGTTGCCCATTATGGCACTGTAGCACAACTAGGCCCAGGGACTCTGAGGTCCTAATAGTTTATCCTGAAATGGTTTTGATGGCTGAGTGCTCTGAACCTCAAATATCTTTGAGAAGACTAATGCTGGAAGGTGGAAGTCAGTAGAAGAGTTTAAAGGACCTAGGGAATGATGGAGCAGGGCCAAAGTTCAAGACGTAGAAGAGCCTAGTGCTGGCACAAAACTCCAATTCATGTGCTAATGTTGGAGAGATGAATAAATCAAAGAAAACACTTATCAAGGGGCAGCTCAGTGGTGCAGTGGATAGATCACTGACACTAGATTGGGAAGGACCTGACTTCAAATTTGACCTCTGGCACTTACTAGCAGTGTGACCCTGGGCAAGTCACTTAACTCCAATTGCCTCAAAAACAACAACTTAGCAGTATCCAAAATGTTTACAATTCTAAATCCACAGCAATTACAGTCTAAAAAACAATGGATTTTCCACAAATGTGAATACTTAAAAGAAACAAATTAAGAAATAAATAAAATCTCTGGAGGAAAGAATTGGGAAAAAAGAAGGTAGTAAGACTTATCAGAGAAATAAACTTCCTGAAAATTAGAACAGACCAAATTGTAATCAATGACTCCATGAGACAGAAAGAAATATTGCAAAAAATCATTGGGCTGGAGGCCATGGAGAAGGGGGTTCAGATCTTTGTTCTAGCCAGCCCTTTCCAGCTCACAACTCCTACTGCACACCTGGTACTTTACCAGGACAAAGATCTAAAGTTTGCTTGTGAAGATGAGCCAGAAAAACTACTATTTGTTACAGGTTTCTATATTCTCACTATTTCTTGAAGAAGACGTGAAGCAAACTTGAAATTTGCATTATGCTCCAAATATACCTTAACACATCAATCATTTGGGAATAAATTCACTTTCAAAATGCTAGCAGAACTATTTTTTATTCAAGGATAAGTCCACAGATTGTATCTGGAAGGAAGCCTCCACTGTCTTAGAGACCTCCTGCCCCACCAATATATTCTGATGGGATTAACTGCACAGAGGATATACCTAGCTCCTAGAACAAACCCCATCTTTACATCGTGAGAATCCACGGTTAACATATTCCCCTTCAAATCACCTGAAATCCAGTCCTCCTTACCCGTCTCCCAACAAGGAAAGGGGCTGAGATTCACCTCATAGTCTTCCTTTGCGCCAGTAAGGTTGCCCGTGGGCAGAAAATTGTAAATGCACATACCTCCTTTTGTTGTTCTAACTTGCCATCTTACTGGCAACAGTTCATCAACTGATGCTAATTAATCTTTTTTTCTCTTTTGGCCGTGCTTTTTTATTTATTGATTTCTGGAAGCTTAGAGGCTAGATTTCTTTCTTAAGGACCTAGCCTTAAACTTAAATCACTCTAGCTCTCACTGATTGGCCAGCAGTAGGTCCCAGGCCAACCCCCACTTGGTCGTTGCTTGGGCCCTGGTTGACTCAGAATGAATGTAAATAGGAATTGCTTCTGTTTTGGCCAGAAACCCTGAGTTTGAGACCCAATCGTTTTGATTTACTTTTCTGAATTAAGTTAAAGAGGCCTTTATTTTTTTGCCTCATTTTTTTAACCTAGCTTTAATTACTGACTAGGCCTTGCTTCAATCAAACTGTTCAAGACCTTAGCTTCTGAAGGTCAAGGTCTTCCACAGCATCTGGGACCATCTCCAGTCTTCTTGATGTGTGTCTGGCTACTGGACCAGATGGTCCTGGAGGAGAAAGTGATGCTGGTGACTTTGCACAGCCCTCCTTCACTAAAATCCAATTCACTTGAAAGTCATGGCATCACCTCCCTGATGTCATGGTTCTCTTTGAGAAAGGACAAACAACACTGATCTCTAAACAATTGGATCAAAGGAATTTACTCTTCTCTAGAAAGATCTCAGTGATGGTATACAGGCCCTGGGAACTCTCCCACACCCATCCTGAATTTTACTTGAATTTTCCCACGTGGCCAAGTTTCTGGCATTCCCCTGAGGCATCAACCCATCCCATCAACTGGGCTTTCATGGTGGTCCCATGCCAGAAACCTTCTGTTACCTCTAACCTCTTCTAGCCCTTCATTGCCTGTTACCTCCCAATCTCCCCCAGCCACTTCTCACACTTAATTCCTTCTAGACCCTTTCTCACAGTCACCCCAGACTACTTGTCCACCTTCATCCAGATTAGGTCCATGTTTTCTGCTTTAAAGTGCTCAATTTTCTTAAGATTCTGACCCGTTTACATTAAAGATACAAATGCTCAGATTCAGTCTGACCTACTTGTCAATACAAGCGTCACCATAGTGCAGTTTCTTAGAATCTCACTCATTCCCAGTCCATGTTTTAACAAATTTCTTTGAATGAAAGAAAACTTGGGTTAAATTCACTGGAGGCAGGACCTGAATTGCTTGCCCTTGAGTTTTGGAGTCCCAGCACCCCTAGACCTCAACATTAGGGCCTCTGGGTTGAGGAATTCCCCAACAGTGACCTGATAACAAATGTTATCTGAAGGAAACAAGTATAAATGGCATTGTGAGGTACCTTGTAGGCCAAAGAGCCTTAGCGTGTAACTAAACAGTTACCACACAAGGCTGCTTCTTCCACTTTTGGCCAGGCAAGCTATAGCAGAGAATGTGAAGCAGGATAGTTCTAGAAATGAGTTCATCAGCAAACCAGATGGACAATCAAGTAAAGCAGATGGTTATTCATGAGATAAAATCCCCTGCTAGACCATTCTTAATTATGCCAGGAGGAGAGGAACTCCCAGAAGAAAAAAGAGTTAGGTTGGTAGCAATGAAAACTGGACATATGACGGTCACCTGGGGCCCCTGGTTGGACCCATTTTAAACCGTGTGGCCGTTGTCCAAGATTTCAACTGGCCATTGCTATTTATAAGTAACCTTTCCCCTTGAGTTTGTGTTGATTGTCCTAAGCTGGATTATTTTTAACAGTCATCCTGCCTGGCCCTCTGGAATGGTGCATTTTCTAGGAAGTGAGTTTGCCTGAGAATCCACTTTAGGTAACTGAATTCCTGAGAAGAAAAAAATATGACATAATATTGTTAGACTACAGTCTGCAAGGAATATTGATTAGGAAACAAAATGCAAAGGACAGTCTGGGTTTTAGGACACCCCAAGCCTGAGGTGTTGGGGTTTTTTCAAGGTGTGGAGAAGAAATAGCTTTGCTTTCCTCTTTTAGAATCTAAGCTCTTTGCAATCATTTTGTTTTATTTATTATATTAGTATACCTCAGCACCCTGGTACACACAGTAGGAGTATTTAACTAAATAAATGTTTAGTTAAATGATTGATTACCTCCCTAGAGATTCAGCCTGCTGACCTGCCCTGTTCAAAGCAATATTTTAGATCTCTTCTGGGATGGTTTTGTGAAGATCGTCTCACCCAGTGATTCTGCAGGTTTGGAGAACCCTTTACCCCAAGGAAAAGGGAAGGCACTCAAGAAACATTCTGCATTTCTAAGAAGATTCGATGGCATGGACATTGTGCCAGAAAAATAGTGTTGGAAGAGAAGACAGCTACCAAGCATTGTTATGATACAGCTTCTCATAATGGAGCCAGAACCCATGGTATCTTTCTGTTTCTTTGTATCATCAGAATTTAGCAATACCTAACACATAGTAGGTACTTGACAAATGCTAGGTGACTGACTGAATTATAAATGTAAGAATATATTTATAAAAACTCTCATCCAAGAAAAATGACCAAGGCCACGGGTCTTCATAGCCCACCACAGTGAGGGATTAGCAAAGAAGATGGAGAATTGGACAAGGATTGGCTCCCCACATATTTTTGTGTGTGAGCAATGGGTGTGAGTATATGTCTGTTGTAGTATCACATATAGAGATGTGCTAATGGTGGTTAGAGGTACTCAAAGCCGTTAATTACTTCTACCCTCCCCCTACCTTATTGTGGGCCAGAATCCTACCCTTGGGAATAACTTGCCTTTCAAGCCAAGTCTGGGAAGATGGTGGAAGCCCCACCTCAATGTCAGCCCGACTAGTTGCAATCCACCACTATCTTTTTTTTTTCTGAATGACATTTTATTATTTTCCCTATTTACTTGTAAAACATTTGCTTTTTAAAAAATGACTTCCAAATTCTCTCTCTCTTTCACTCCCCTCCCCCTCCCTAAGAGAGTAAGACATTTGATATACATGTATAACCATGCAAAACATTTCAGTATTAGTTATGTTGCATCACTGTCCTTTCTAACTCATTGCCTTGGATGGACCATCCATTAAATATTCTTTCTGCCCTTGTAGAAGCTGTAAAAATAAATCAATATTTCTTTTCAACAGCTTTGAGCTCAAGCCAGAGAGAGCAATTTGGCAAAATATCAAAATTTTAAATCTACCGTTCCTCTCCCAGGATACAAGCCCTAATTGCCTCTTCCTGTTGCATTCCCAATAATACAGCAAGATTAACAATACAAGTGGTTAACAGCTTTCCTCACATTACTGGCTTAAGAGACAAAGAAAGAAAAACAAGCTTTTTCTTAAAAGAAGAAAAGGGTTCCGGCTCTCTTTCCAGAGAGAAAGGAGAAAAGGCACCATCACTGTGTCTCCTTGGCTTCTGCCCTTCAGTTCCACCACATAATTGTTCTGTTAACCCTCCTCCACTATCCCTTGGGATGGTCCCAAGGTCAAGGGTGAAGGAAGGAAATCCTGAAGAATCTCTACATATCCAGGGGTCCTTCATCCCCAATGTCCTGTTACATAAGGAATTACTAGACCTAGAGGGCCCTTCTGACTCTATGGTTATCATTCTGGTCCCCTAGAAAGGCCATAGTTCCCTTATCTATAAAACAAGGGTGTTAGACTAGATGATATGAGGGCAAGCAAAGTAAGATCTTTTGCTGTTTTTATTTTACTAAAATTGCCTTTGAATAATGTGATTAAGGAGGATCTTTCCCACTCATTGTTGGGCCTGAGAAGATATGGAGGAAGGTCCAGATCTTTTGTTAATGAGGCACTGGTTCTCAAGGGATATGATGCTTTCTGGCTCTAAAAAGTTGTATAAAGGCATCTTAGATATGGTTTTATTTTGGACCTTACTTTTTAGAAGAATGTTAGTGTGCCAGATGAGAAACTCTGAGAAGTCACTAAGCAGCCCCTCCATCCACCCCCGGTTTGAAAACCCAGATTTGGTGCTTCCCTTTCTGGTAACCACGGTCATACAGTTGGACCTGTCTGTCGATTTGTGATACATATGTTGATTATGATCAGACAGAGGAACCCCTGTCTACTGATCTTTGATTTCTCTGTATTTTCTTTGAAGTTCAGGGTACTGACTCCCCTGAATTAGGTGAATGATATATGTGCTTTATTAAAGGAATGATATATGTGCTTCATTAAAGTAATTGTTAACCCCTCAAAAGTTGCCTTTCCTTTTAGAGAAGCAGAAGCTGTGATAGCAGGTCCCCCTGGGTATGTCAGGGTGCTTCCTGATACAATAGCCTTCAAGATTCCTTGCAACCCTTACTCTAATGGTTCCAAGATGACATGACCTTGAAGGTACTTTCTAGCTCTATGTTTAATCATCCTAGCTCTCTGGGTCTCAGTTTCCTCATCTGTCAAATGAGAGGCCTGGAGATGTTGAATTTTTGGGTCCCTTTGAACTCTCAAGTCCCATGATGCTATAAGGATAGAGAAGAACCTTCCAAAGGCAAGACTGAGGAGTAAAATGTGATTCTGTCCCAATTGAAGTCTTCTATTTATTGAAGGGTGAAGGGAACAGTAGATTCCAGAGAGTGGTGGTGTTGATATCATCAGAACAGCCAGCTGATGCTCTCAAGGGCACAACTATGGGAACAAGTGTCCCCTCCAGGAGGATAGGAATTGGCCAATGGCATCCTCTGCTCTCCTGCCCCCACCCTCCCTGAGCCTAATCACAGCCTGTGCTCCCTGTCTGATCATGTTACACTTCTTGGCTGACTGGGTGCAGCAGGACGTGTGTTACTGACTCCGGCTTCAAGGTCAGTGAAATCAGAAAACTTTTACTTTATTTTCCTTTATTTTTCTCCAGAGCTGAGATGTTTCTGAGAACTCAGAGTGAAGACTGAAAGACATTCAATCAGGTGGCCGCTGCACCTGAGGCGGGGGCCTGGGAATGGACTGAGGTGGGAGGGGAACTGCCCACAGATTCCCAATAGTGCTGCTGGCTGACTAGCCCAGGGTTCAGAGATGCTCCAAAGCAGGCTTGGGGTAGATCTGCATAGGGAACTAGCTGGAGAAATAAGATCACATTTAGGAAGAGACCATCGAGGACAGAGGGTCCTGAAGGGAAGGAGGGGGACATCCTTGTTTCGGCTGTATCTCAGCAGAGCATGAGAATTCTGGAGCACCGTCTCCTCCTGAAACACTGAGGAGAGACCAGAAGCACTTATGCTCTGTCCTTGAAAGTGCTAATAGTTTTTGTAAATGAAAGAAAAGCTTGAATGTCCCTGCATTCTGCGTAAAACGAAATTTCAACATACTTTGCCTCTGTAGCATCAGGTCACAATTTATGGCAACTGATTCTCCATTTCTGGGAACGCTTGTCCTCAGTGCTAACAAAAAGAAGGGCATATATAAAAGTTGCTCCAAAGTTGCATTAGAAAATGCAATGTCCTACATAACCTATGTCAAATTGCTAGCCTTCTCAATGGGGGGTGGGGGTGGGGATGGGGGGGAAGGATAGGAAGGGAGGGAGAGAATTTGTAACTCAAAATTTGAAAAATAAAAGAATATTAAAATTGTTTTTACATATAAATGGAGAGGAAACTCCAAATATTAGCTTTTTTTAAAAAAAAGAAAAGATGATGTCCTGGGCTCAAATCCCAGCTGTATGACCTTGGTCAAGTCATTGAGCTTGAGGCTGAGATTCTCCATCTGTAAGATGAAGGTTTTGACTAGATGAGTTCTAAGGCCTCTTCTAGCTCTATATCTTGGGTCATATGTCTGTTACTCATTTTAAGACTTTCGAAAGGGAATGTCCTTTAAAGAACTTGTCATCACTGTGGATGGGTCCAACTAAAACTGGTAAAATAACATCATTGATATAGATTCACTTATTATGTTGTAGACTGGATGATTAGAATTGCTAATTTATTCATGAGGAACCAAAGAACTTTTTTCACTGGGTGGAAAAAGTACAAACTGTTCTTGATTCTTAATGCATTTTGTTTCCAACAAGTGCCTGTTACTTTTCCATTTGAGTCATAACAAAATGCTATGTGTGTACTTGAGGCTTTATCCCTAGACAAGTCTCAAATAAAGGCATGTTTGGATTTGGGTGGACATCTGAGGAAAGAGAGAGACAAAGAGAGCCGAGAGAGACAAAGAGAGAGACACAGAGTGAGAGTAGAGACTAGACACAGAGAAAAAGGAAAGACAGAAAGAGACAGAGATGAAAATAGAGACAGAGAGAAGAGAGAAAAAGAGACAGTGAGACAAATAGAGAGACAGAGAGAGGGATATATACAGAGACAGACGAGAGAGAGAGAAAGAGACAGGTAAAAAGATGAGAGAGGAGAAAAATACAGAGAGACAGAGAAACGCACAGAGACAAGAGAAAGACAAAGACACAGAGATGAGGTTAGAGACAGAGAAAAGAGAGAAAAAGAGATAGAAAAACAGAGAGAGGGACACACACACACACACACACACACACACACGCGCGCGCGCACACACAGACCAGAGACAGAAACAGAAAAAGAGGAAGAGACAGAGACAGACAGAAAATATAGAGAGAAGAGACAGACACACACAGACACAGAGACAAGAGACAGACATAGAGACAGATAGAGAGAGAGAGAGAGAGAGATCCATGCTGAGTTTTTCCCATCGGAAGCTTCCGAGTGCATGTTCTACGTGACTTTGCTACCTTGTTTCAATGTCAGTCAGAATCACATGGAGTGTCAATTAATCCTAGGCCAAATGAAGAGGCTACAATGTCTAAACCATCGCTATTTCTAGAAATGTCACTTCTGCTGTCTGTGGCTCTGCAGGCCTCCTTTCACTTCTGACCAAGTGCACACAGAGAGAAATGCCAGCCACGTCTCATCCTCCTGGCCTCAGCCGGGCCAGATAACTAACTGCTGAAGCAGATCTTTGCTCAGGAGCATTTCTTCAGTGTTAAGTTAACTCTGAGTTCTTCCCTTCCTCCTACTCAGGCCCTTCCTTTCCCTCAAGTTCTTCCTTGTTAGGAAGTTAGCTATTTCCAAGATAGCAGGTGTCTGGCCAGACTGTTTCCACAGCCTTTGGCATCATGCTGTTGGTCATGGTAAAGTTCATTCACTATTGGCACTTGGATGTCTGATTCCCTTTGGCCACAATGTGCCCTTGATATCCCTCTTGCCATGGGCCCAGTTCCTTGTTTTAACCTGTGGTTAGTGCTGGTACCAAATATAAAATGGTTTCAAAAGAGAAAGCCTTAGGTGTGGCATTCGGATTCCGTGTAGGTATAGGACACAGGCTATGATTTGGGAGGGGAAGGGAGGCCAAAAGGCCAAGCTACATGGTGAAGCAGATAGAACGAGCCTGAGCTCAAATCTGGCCTCAGATATTTACTAGCTGTGCGACCCCAGGCAAGTCACTTAACCTCTGCCTGACTCAGTTTCCTCAACTGTAAAATGGGGACCATGATAACACCGACTTCAAAGGACTGTGAGAATTAAATGAAATCTTTGTAAAGAACTTAGCACTTTGTCTGGTACCTAGTAAAGGCTTGTTCTATTTCCTTCCTGTCCTTATGTTGAAAATTATCCCACCACATGCTCATGCCAAGGGAAGCAGTGCATCTCATGATGCTCTGCCATGTAGTCTAAAATTCACAATATGATGATATTGGTATGAATGAATTCCTCTTTCTTAATTCTCATTTTACAAGAAGACTTTGTTGAAATGAAAAATTTGCATTTGGAATAATGATAGTTGGTGTATTTACAGTTTGCATAGCTCTTCTGTAAGGTCTTTGCCTCAAAACAACCTTGAAGGTAGATAGTGCATGTGTTATGATCTCTATTTTACAGATTAGGAAACTGAGCTAAGGTTAACAGCCCTTTGCGGGTTTGAGGGTGATGTTCTTCATACAGGGCAGAAGTGACATTTAGACACAAACCTCCACCTCTCAGCCCAGTAAGCTTTCCTTTGCCCCTTGCCACCTCTCATTTGGAAGGGTAGCCACTGGGTTCTGTGAGTGCCCACCATGTCATCAGGGCCCTGGGCAAATGGGACATGATACAGGTAAATTTTGATTCAGGGGTAGGTAGTAGATTCACAGATCATGACAGGTTGTTGGGAAGATCCCTGGATTCCTAGGGGACAGCACCAAAAACCAGAGGCAGGAGGATGTCAGGAGGCAGAGTTCATCTACTTCGCAACTGGTTCATATCTCAATGACATTCTGCTAGAATCCAGTCTTTGCCCAAATTAGAGCCTATGTTAGCTTCCCATAGAGCATTTTGGGAGTCACCACTCACTCAGTCAATAGCCCTGGGAGGTAAATGTTGCCCAGTATTGAAGGTGACTCCTGGGTTATGCCTGTCCGGTTGTGGGTTCTGCCAGCAAAAGACTTTGTTGCTGAGAGAGAGAATGAGAGCAAGAGCGAGGGTGAGAGCAAGAGAGAGAGAGACAGAGAGAGAGAGAGAGAGAGAGAGAGAGAGAGAGAGAGAGATAAAACCTGTTCCTCTGAACCTATTCCAAATAGGAATAGGCCCTGTACCTAAACTTTCTGGGATAAATGATCCCACATTTTGCCGAGCCAGCCTGGCTTCCACTGTCTTAAAAATCTATTTTCTTGGGAAGACATTTTTACTTAAATGTCTATAGTCTGTTTACCCCAAACAGTTTCTAATTTTATGGGGGGAAACTTAGAGGTAGAAGAGCAAGAACAAATAAAAGATAGTTTAAACACGTGTTCTGATCTACTACCATGGAACTTAGTGATAAGAACATAAAAGAGTCAAAAGACCTGGATTCAGATTAGAATCCCTCCTTGGGTGATCTTGCAACCAGAAGTGTGCTGGAGCCAGCTCTAACCTGCTCAAGGTGATCATTAAATGTTCAGTGTGGAAACAAAAAGGTCAGTGGGAGCATTTACATCTCAGAAACAACAAAGTCCAAATTCAAGTTGATTTATTGTTTGGTTGATTTTCTAGATGAAAGATGGCAAACACCTAAGGGCAGCAATATTCCCAAAGGATTGTAGCTACTACCAGATTAAAATGTAATTGGGAAATATTTAACAAAAATCAATGAAAGTATAATATTTCCTAATAATTGAAAAATATTTAATAAAATACAATAAAACATAGACAACATTACATTTTAAAACTAAGTGGTCATAAAATTGATGTAGCTAAGGATAGAAAGAATGCAAAAATTGGGGGAAAAACTTTCATAGACCTTCTCTCAGATAGGGTTGGAATAGAGCTGTGTGTTGTAGAAAATGATGAGCTGGTTGATTTAAAAAAACATGGAAAGGCTAGGACTTATGAAGGAAGATGCTATCCATCTCTAAAGAAAGAGGGATCAAGTGGAAATATGCCTAGTATGGTCTTACAGCTACATGTATGTTTGTAGATATATATGTATACATGTGCATATATGTATGTGTATATGCATATGTGTATATATGTGTGAATGTATATGTGTTTATATGTGTGTGTGTATCTGTATTTACTTGTAACCTTCTTTGGGGAGTGTGAGTTAGGGAGAAAAAAAATAAAGTAAAAATTGCCCAGCAGAGAGCAAAAGAAAACCTCCAAGGATGCAAAGAAAAGTTGAGTAGCTTTGAAAATAGTGTGTAGTACTTATTAGATAGGTTTTCTTGGCATGGAAATTTATTCTTTTATATTGAATCCTCTCTTATGTTCTGCTGTGTACATGGCATTGTTCATTTTTTCTTTTCTCATTTTGTATTTAAGTTTAAATTATTTAAATATTCATAATAAAAAAATTACCAAAAAACCCCACAGAGAGTGGTCAGAGATCCTTACATAGTGGCACTGTTCTATTTGAGTTTGAAACCACTGGTCTAGACTTCAGAAATTAAAGGGAGACAATTTTAATAATGCAGATTAAATTTAAATGTGTGCTGTGTGTACATTTCCCTCTAGGGAGCAGCTGTTAACATTTACCAGCACACACCTGCTTACAGTTTTCAAGTTTTGTGGAGCCCTAGGGCCTAGTCACCTCTCAAGAAGCAAAGATGAGATTGGCTTAGTGGTCTGAAGGGTAACTTGTACACTCTGTACTTTCAGAGCGGGGAGGGGAACGGAAATGTGTGTTCCCCCTGGAAACGCTGCCTTGTGGCTTGGCCTTATGGGAATTTGCTGAGCCTGTTTCATGGTACAGTCCCGGGCCTGAGGACCTCCACCCTTGTCTGCTAGTTCACTCTGACCTGTGTTTCACACTTCTCTTCCCTCCTCCAATCAGAGGCTCTTCAAGTCACCTCCTAGGAACCCTCATCTCGGAGTCAGGAGCATCAAAGGGTCTGTGACTCCCCCACCATGGAGGGTGCCCAGAAACCAAAGCCACTGTCATCCAGAATATCAGTGTGTCCAGGCACTCAGTTGCACAACTCTCTAATAGAAGGCATGGTCAAGGACAAAGATTACAATGTGTTTTTCTTAAAAGGGGGAAAAATAAAACAGGAAATGATGGCCCATCCTCATTCTGATATGCCAGAGTTATCTCCTCACTTCTATTTAAAATGGGTCAAGGTCTCAGATCCAAAAAAAACCCTGCCTGATTCAACCCCTTTGGCTGCTATACAACATTTTTGAAATTCAGGAAGCTAAGGCTGTTGAGCTCCTTTGGGAGCTGGAGGCTGCAAACAGGTGGATGTGCTCCTGCCTCCCTGTGTATACTTTCCTCCAAATCTTCAGCATGTGAGGCAGCTTAGGAGTGTGTCAAGCAATAGCTGTCTGGGGGTGGCGTCCCTTATAAAACAATCTGTGACTTTGGAATGTGGGTGGGACAAAAAAGGCTAATGGAAATAAAGGTGATATTGAGGAATCAGACGTATAGGTGGGGGTAGAAACTACTATTTTTTAATTTTTTTCTTTCAAGGACTTAGATTCAATGCAGGGACTTCTTTTTTCTCTATATATTCACTTTACCTCTTTGGACCTCAGTTTCCTCATCCGTAAAATGGGGGATGGGGAGAGGCTACTACATAGACTCTCAGGTCACACCTGCTCAAAATCTCTAATACTATAAATCACTTGGTTCCAAAGCAATTGAGAGAGTAAGAGAATGGCTGTGGAAGTGAGAGAAGAGACAGGGGTGGAGAGAGACTAAGAAAAGAAGAATGGATGGAAAATGAAAGTGGGAGAAATCAACTGAAAAACAAGGGAGTGTAACTACGGACCTCCCAGCAGCTGCTTGGTGCAGCAGGACTTCCGAGACCATCTGTTTTCTTGAGTAAGAGAAGGGTGAAAAACAAGGATAACAAATGAAGGGGTAGGAGAGAGACTGGAAAGAGAGAAGCCAGAGGGAGAGAAGCCAGTGCAGTCCATCCAGAACATTCAGCACCTGAATCCAGCAGCCTGCTGGAACTGAGGGCACAGAGGCATCCAGAGCCATCCATGGGCTACCTTGGAAGGAGCCCAATGACAGAGAATAAGAGCTGGCTCCTGACTCCCCAGGGAGCAGCCGCTGCTGTCAGTGAGAAACTCAACCTTCCCAGAAGCTGCTTCAGTCAAAGCCCTGGTGACTGGCCTGTGAGCTTGGGATAGGCATGGGGAGCGTAGGGATGGAGCCATGCGCTTGTAGATCTTTCTACTCAGTTTGCAAGGAACTAAAAGATCTAGGAAAGAGTCTGGGAAGCCTGCCTTTAAGATGGGGGTTCAGTTATAGCCAATACATTCTCTAGAATAACAAAAAAGAGAAAGAACTGTTGTTACGCAGCCAGCTCAACAAAACCAGGGCGTTATTGATTGGCACCTGGCCTCCTTCTGGTGGTTTGGATTTGGAGGTGGGGGAGAACATAAATGCACCTTTCCAACAATTCTGCCCCCAACCAAACAGGCAGGCCTCAGAAAAAAGGGGCATTAATGTGTCACATGACTGAATAGTAGCAATTTTCTGTTAACAACAGGATTAGGGAAGGCTCTGAAATGCCGAGTATTTGGGGAAGGCTTCCTGTAGTTGATGGGATTTTTAGATGGGGTTTAAATGAAGTCAAGGAGATCGGTAGTTGGGAGTAGAGGAGGGAGAGTGCTCCAGACGTGGGGGACAGGCAGAGAAAATGCCTAGAGCCAAGAGATGAGTGTCTTTTGGAACAAGGTCCAGTGTCTCCTCACCAGAGGATGCTGGCTATGAGGAGGCAGTAGGAAGTGATGGACTCCATATGAAGATGGAAGATGCTGGGCCTCACCCCTAGGAGCCTTTCCAAATAGTAAGGGTTGTCATGACGATCTAATGAAATCATGGAATAGTGTATTGTAAACCTTAGAATGCCATGTAAATATGAAAGTAGTATTATTACTACAGTTTTGAATTCTCATCTTTTATAGGAAGGAAGGAAAGAAGCCTCTAAGTGCCTTCTGTATACAGGATCTGTGCCAATGACTTTACAAATATTTTTATCTCATTTAAATCTCATAATAACCCTGAGGACCAGATGCTCTTATAATTCCTTTATTATCTCCATCTGACAGCTGAGCAAACTGAGTCAGAGGTTAAGTGCATTGTCCAGGGTCACTCAATTAGTGTTTGAGGCTATATTTGAATTTAATATAGGAAGTGGTTTATGTGTTGATGTCTAAGTGAAAAGAAAACTAATCTTGTTCTTATATGCCACTATTTCTAAGCATTGTGGTTTCCTGTGATCTCTTGGATATGTTCTGCATGCTGGGGTCAGTTGTGCCAAAGTACAGTATTAAGTTGGATCTGCCCAGGTGCGCTGATGAAAGTTTAACAATCCTGAAAAAAAAGTACATCTGACACGTTTTAATTTTTATCATTAACATTTTCTTCATTACTTTCTTAAGTCTAGACAACCTACAAAACAATAAATAAAACCTGATTTGTAGCAATGATCGATTTTTTAAAAAATTATTTATTTATGTTTTGCCATTGCTGATTTCTGAGATACAAGTGCTCCCAGCGGAAGTTTAACAATCAGCTCGGACCTGTTGATGCTTACTCCAGCATACTCCTGGTTCTGGCCCAATTCACTTACCATCTTGATTGAGGATTCAAGTTAAGGCCCTTGGGCCCATAGTGCACAAAGGGCTTATATTCATTCCCATTTAGGAATGGGGGATGGAGATGGGGAGCCAGAGAGAACTAGGATCCATGGCAAGCCTTTGCACCATGTGCCAAGGAGGGTATTTGGGTACCTTGTGAATATCTGAGACTTCAACATAGCTTTCTCTGCCCTTTAATCTCAGGATGCTTGGCATCTGACAGATGACTTAGAATTGTGAATATTAATAGCAGATCACTAAATCTGTAATGGGAAAGGAAAAAGCACTTATGTAGCACCTACTGTAACAGTGCTGGGAACTGTTCTAAGGGATTTTTACAAATATCATCTCACTTGAGCTCTACAATTACCCTGTGAGATAGGTGCAATTGATGTCCTTATTTTGGAGTTGAAGACACAGGCAAAGAGACATTACACAGCTAGTAAGCATCTGAGATAGCATTTCAGCTCACGTCTTCTTGGCTCTAGGTCCAGTGCTCTGTAAATGGTATAAGAGAAAGAGGACTGAATTTGGAGATTGTGCTCATTTCAGATCTTGACTTTTGCATTTCCTACCTGTGTGACCTTGGGTAAATCACTTAACTCACAGTCTGACACAGTGAAATCTTAATCTTAATAAGTACTTGTTGATTGATTCGCTGTTTCTGGGCCTAAGTTTCCTCATTTGTAAAATGAAGTTGCTAGGCTGGATGATCTCAAAAGTTCCTTCTAGCTTGAAGGCAATGGCCCTATGTCCTTTCTTCCTGTGAATGGATAGGTATTTAGTAGTAGAGTTTTTAAAACTAACCAAGGGTAGAAGACAAGAGAAGGAAGAAAGAGAAGATGGGGAAATTGGGAAGTGCCGAGAGATGAGAATGGCATGGCATACAGCATCCTGCGTCAGATCTTGAAGACTGAGGCTTCTTCTCATCTCCCGCTAAAGTTGAATGTGGATGTAATGATTTTGATATGGTGCTAAGAGGTTTCATTGCTTCTCCTGATGCCAGGTTTGCAGCCTTGACGTGGTCTACATTCTTCTAGACTTTGAGCGGAACTTGGGTAACTTTCCTGCTTCCAATATCAGTAGCCTTCAGATTTTGACGATGCAGCGCTCCTGTGTGATGGACAAACTGTTAGCAAAATGTTTTCAATTTTCCTAAATTGACACAAAGGACCTGGGCTGGGACCCCTCAACTTAACATCTATCCTAGGGACATCCTTGGGAAGAGGTAGAGTGATTGACTTGGGGCCAATGTTAGGAGTGTTTGGCAAAGACTTATCACCTTGATTCTACAGTCCTTACCATTTTAAGTAAATTGTGGTTATTGACTTTGATATAAGGGTAGCCAAGTGGGCAGTGGATAGAGTGCGGGCTTGAAGTCAAAAAGACTCATAGTCTTGAGTTCAAATCTAGCCTTGGACACTTACTAGCTGTACGACCCTGAGCAAGTCATATTTGCCTCAGTTTCTCATCTGTAAAATGAACTGGAGAAGGAAGCAGCAAACTACTCCAAGATCATTGCCAAGAAAACCCCAGATGGGCTGGACAAAGAGTCGGACAAGGCTGAAATGAACAAGCAACAACTATATTAATTATGAGTGATTTCCCAGTAACATCTAAACATAAGAGGAAGGAGCTGCCATTGGTAACAATGACAATATCAATAACAATAACATCTAGCATTTACGTGGTGCTCTAAGGCCTGCAAAGAGCTTTACAAATGTTATACCATTTGATTCCCTCAGTAGGAAGGAGCAAAATGAACGAATGTCAAGCGACTTGAATTTGGGACCAACGAGAGTCTCATGGACTCACTTCACTAGCTACAGCCTGCAGAATTTAGCTTATACCAAATTTTAGCTCCAGCAATTTACTGGTTAGTGAAAAGAAAATTTCTAGCGCTGCTTTATTACCTCTATCTCCTTAAGATGAGCATGCCAAGTAAGTCGATCTAGCTCTAGGGTTGATGGTTAGTTTGCAGATTCCAGCTACATCCCCAGTGTTTACTAAGCAGTTTACAATTTTACCTGATCTAGATCTTCCCCTTCCCCTATCTGTTCTTTGATGTACAAATCTTAACCTTCTCCTTCTGCCTCTGTAAATTCCACTGGATCTGTCCTGTTGATCCAACTAAGATCTATATAAGATTGAGGAAACTGAGACAAGGGGTCCACTGGTTTTTGTACCATGGGTCAATGATCAGAACATATAATTAACCAGTTATTAATCCAGTTATATCTTCATGTTGATAAGTATGATTGGCAGCCATACTCATCAAAGCCTTGGACTTTTTTTATGTCGGTTGATCCTGTGATCTATGTTAAAATCACCTGTTAAGATAATTTTGGAGAACTAGAATCTTAGAGCTGTAAAGAACCATAGGAGCCATCTATTGATACCCTTTTAATTTTACAGATAAGGATATTGAGTCACAGTTTTTTTTCTCCAAAGAAACCCAGCTAATTAATGTCAGAGAAGGACCAGAAAAAACAAACAAAAAACAAAACATACGATCTACCAGTTGAGAGTGGGGAGAGGTGGGAAAGGAAATTGTGAATGTTGTTCAGTATCATATGAAGGAGTTTAGGCTCTCCTCTACATATAATGGAGAGTTAGTAATTGTTTTGGGTAGGGCAACAACAGAATAAAAACTGTTTCAGAAAGATGAATTTTACGATTATTGGAAGCATTGACTAACAGGGAAAGAAATCATAAGTGTGTGTGTGTGTGTGTGTGTGTGTGTGTGTGTGTGTGTGTGATATTTAATCTCTTTATATAGAAAAAATCCAAATGATTTTCAAATATTTTCAAATTTTATAGTCACACAATTGATGACAAATCATTTTTAATCTTAAAGCAAATCTCAAAAAATAAGCTGTAACCTAGTTCTAGTTATTGTGTACGCTTGAAGGCAAAAAAAGAAAAGCTGCGTTTAAAATCTATGAAGAGGAATTTTTGCTAATTAACAATGATCTTTTAAATTCTGTGGGATTGGTGAAACTTATTTTTTTCTCACATATTTATGTTGCTCGTCTGAGTTCTCTCCAAAGAAGTTTCAGCTGGTAAGCCCCTGGCTGCAAGATCTTATGATGGAACATGTTAAAATTTTTATAAGATCATTAGCCATCAAAGCACCATTCTTGGATGGTAGCTCAAAGTTCTTTCCAGCCATTATATACAGCTAAATTTGCCAGTGGTCCTGCTGGGGAGATATTGGTCTGGAGTTATTATCTGTTTCATACCTGGTAATTTAATATCTGATTTTTCAAAGTCAATGGCAGGGGTGAAAGAGCATCCAGTAGGGTGCCTGGTCCCCAATGCGAACTAAATAAAAGCAAGAAAGACTTAAGTTCATGGAATTATAGGATTTAGAGCTAGGAAAAATCTTAGAAATTAACCCAATTCAAGTAAAGTCAACATTTAAACGCCTCCTATAAATGGAGAAAGCATTGTGCTGGAAGAGAGGTTGGGGAAGGGAGGGAAGTACACCATTTAGATGAGATGTATGTCTAGTTTTCACGGAACTAATGGTATAGTAGAGGCATATGATATGTACCCAAATAACTGTAATATAAGAAAGATACAAGCAAAATATTATGCGAGGTTTTGAAGGAAGAAGGAAAAGGCAGATTTGGAGGGAGGGGGGCATTCTAAGCATGAGGAAGAGAAAGGAACAGTATGAACAGCATATTGTTTTATGTGGTATTCAAGTTCCTTCTAATTCTACTGAAAACAATCAAAATGGCCGCATTTTGATCATGATTCATATCAACAAAATGATTTATTAAATTAATATAGACACTAGGTGTTCAATTAAATGAAGAAAGAGACAAGGCCCCATTAGTTCAACTCAATTCAATTCAACCAGTATTTATTAAGTTTCTGCTTTGTTCTTAAACAAACAACAGTCTCTGCCTTCCGGGAACTTACTTGGTTGGGATGAAGGATGGGGTGGGTGAGTGAGGTACACAAATGTATAATATAATGGGCACACAAATAAATAATTACAGTGGTTTGGGAGACAGAATTAAGAATGCTAATAAAGCATGAAGGGGGGGTGTGGGAGGTCTGTAAAGGTCTCACATAGGAAACAGCACTTGAATTAAGCCTTGAAGAGAGCCCAGAGGTAAAGGTGAGAAGAGTATTCCCAGCATGAGGTATATCCTGTACAAAGACGTGGAGGCAGGAGATGGGGTGCTAGGTATATGGAACAGCAAAGGGTCCAGTTTATCTTGAATTCAGAGTGTGTGAAAGGAAGTAGTAAAATGCAATAGCCCAACAAAGATGGG
Source organism: Potorous gilbertii (assembly GCA_028658325.1). Classification (NCBI taxonomy): domain Eukaryota; kingdom Metazoa; phylum Chordata; class Mammalia; order Diprotodontia; family Potoroidae; genus Potorous; species Potorous gilbertii. The sequence goes on along the minus strand of CM053769.1, from coordinate 691,592,387 downwards.
CTGGATCCAGATTATAAAGGGCTTATCCTGACAAGAGAATTGTGTATTTTATCTTAGAGATGATAGAGAGCCATAGAAGTTTGTATTTCTTTTTTATGATTTTACAACTTTCACATGCTTCTGTTTAATATGTTGAAGAGATTTGTGCAAGACTTGGCCTTGACTTCTTTTTAAACATTTTTTATTGTATTTATTTATTTTTAGATTTCAATATTCATTTCCACAAAATTTTGAGTTCCAATTTTTCTCCCTATCTCTCCCTCCACCCCATAATACCTTGCATTCTGATTACTCTTTCCCTCAATATACCCTCTCTTCCATCATGCTCCACCCTTCCCTTATCCCCATCTTCTCTCTTATCTTGTAGGGCAAGATAAATTTCTATATCCTATTATCTATGTTTCTTATTTCCCAGTTATATGCAATAATAATTCTCAACATTCATTTCTAATACTTTGAATTTCAACTTCTTTCCCTTCTTCCCTCCCTCCCCATCCCCACTGAGAAGGCAAGCAATTCAATGCCAGCTATATATGTGTCGTTTTGCAAAATACTTCCATAATAACGTTATGTAATCCTAACTATATTGCCCTCTATCCTACCCTGTCCTCCCCTTTTTTTATTCTCTCATTTGACCTTGTCCCTTCTCAAAAGGTTTACTTCTAGCTACTCTCTTTTCCCATTTTCCCTCCCTTCTAACATCCCCCTCACCCCACTTGTCCCCTTCTCCTCTACTTTCCTATAGTGTAAGACAGATTTTGATACCAAATTTAGTGAGCACGTTATTCCCTCTTTAAGCCATATGTGAAGAGGGTAAGCTTCACTTTTCCCCTCTCACCTTCTCCCTTTTCTCCTCCATTGAACAATATTTTTCTTATCTCCTTTATGAGTTATAGCCTCTCCCATTCCATTTCTCCTTTACTCCTCCCAGTATTTTCCTCCCTCACTCCTTAATTTTTCTTTTATTTTTTTATGGATATAATTTCATCTGATTCAACTCAACCTGTACTCTGTGTATGTATGTGTGTGTGTGTGTGTTTGTGTGTGTGTGTGTGTGTAATCCCTCCACCTACTGAAAGTCTCAAGAGTTATAAATATTATCTTTCTATGTAGGAGTATAAACAGTTCAGCTTTAGAAAGTATTTTATGATTTCTCTTTCCTGTTTACCTTTTCATGCTTCTCTTGATTCTTTTGTTTGAAAGTAAGATTTTTCTATACAGTTCTGATCTTTTCATCAAGAATGCTTGAAAGTGTTCTATATCATTGAATGACCATTTATTCCCTTGAAGTATTATACTCATTTTTGCTGGGTAGGTGATTCTTGGTTTTAATCTCAGTTCCTTTGACTTCTGGAATATCCTATTCCAAGTCCTTTGATCCCTTAATGTAGAAGCTGCCAGATCCTGTGTTATCCTGATTGTATTTCCACAATACTCAAATTGTTTCTTTCTAGCTGCTTGCAATATTTTCTCCTTGACCTGGGAACTCTGAAATTTGGCCACAATAAGAGTTTTTCTTTTCGGGTCTCTTTCAGGAGGTGATTGGTGGATTCTTTCAATATTTATTTTGCCCTCTAGTTCTAGAATATCAGGGCAGTTTTCCCTGATAATTTCATGGAAGATAATGTCTAGGTTCTTTTTTTGATCATGGCTTTCAGGTAGTCTCATAATTTTTAAATTGTCTCTCCTGGATCTATTTTCCAGGTCAGTAGTTTTTTCAATGAGATGTTTCACATTAGAATAGAATAATTAGAATAGAATAGAAGACTATTTTTTACAAACTTTTGGTTTTCTTTTCTAACTTCTTGTTTTATCTGATAGTCATTAGCTTCCCTGAACTTGATTCTTTCTTTTAAAAAACTATTTTGTTCAGTAAGCTTTTGAACCATTTGGCTAATTCTGCTTTTTAAAGCCTTCTTCTCCTCATTGGCTTTTTGGACCTTTTTCCAATTGAGCTAGCCTCTTTTTAAAGGTGTTATTTTCCTCAGTTATGTTTTTGGTTCTCCTTTAGCAGGCTGCTGACACACTTTTCAAGCTCTTCTATGACCTGAGCCCATTTCATATTCATTTTGGAGGTACTGGAAGCAGAGGCCTTTAACTTTCTCTGACAGTATGCCTTATTCTTCTTCATCTGAAAGGATGGAAGGAGACACCTGTTCACCAAGAAAGTCACCTTCTATGGTCTTATTTTTTTCCCCTTTTTTGGGCATTTTCCCAGCCAGTTACTTGACTTCTGAATCCTTTGTCAAGAGGAGGGTCCTAGTGCTCCTCCTCTCCCCAATATCATGCTCAAGGCTGAGATTCAGATCAGCTGCTCAACTCCCCCAGGGGCTTTAAGGTGAGTTGCCTGGACAATGGACCCAGGATGCTTCCACATAGAGGCCCACCACCCATTGCCACCACCGCCTGGGGCCAGTACTAGGGGAGGCCTGTTCTCTCTCCCAAATGGGAAAGCTCTCCCACACTGACCTTTGGAGCTTTCTTTGTTGCTTGTGGGTTGAGGGATCTGGGACCCTCCCTGCTGGGAATTCTTCCCCAGAGGTCTGTTCAGGTCCTGTTCTTCCCGGTGCCATGCAGCCATGACTGGGCTCTACTCTGCTCAGTGTCCCTTGAGATAGACCTCTCCTGTCAGCCTTCCAGGTTATCTTTGTCTGGAAACCTCTTTCACTCTGTTGTTCTGTGGCTCCTGCTGCTCTAGAGTTTGTTGAGAGTCATTTTTTACAGGTATCTTGTGGACTGTGGGGGAAGTGCTAGAGTATATGTGTCTTTCTACTCTGCCATCTTGGCTCCGCCCCTGCCATAGAAGCTTCTTGAGCAAGGTTGTCAAATGGTAAGGTGTGGGCTTTAGGAATATCCCTTTGGCAGCTATATGGACAATGTGTAGAAGGAAGTTGAGAGATTGGTGTCAGAGAAGCCCCTGACTAAGAAATGTGATAATTGTAGTAGAGATAGAATGAACAGCATTTGGCACCTGGGTACATAGTGAAAGAGAGTCAAGAGCAAAGGATGCTTTCAAGGTTGCAAACTCAATGATGGAGAAGGATGGTGGTAGTCTTATTATAAATAAGGAAGTTTGAAAGAGGCATAAATTTGGGGAAATTTGAGTTTTGTTTTAGTCATATTGAATTTGAGATACCTGTGGGATATAATAATTAGGAATGGCCAATTAGCAATCAATAAACTTTAATTAGAGACCTACTATGTATCAAGTACTGTGCTAAGCAACTGGTGCCTGGCACATTAGAAGCACTTAATAAATGCTTTTTGACTGACTGATGAATGTATCACTAGAGCTCAGGAGAGAAAGTAGGGCTGTATATGTAGATAGAAATAATAATT
>CM053769.1:691552747-691588548 GCA_028658325.1 Potorous gilbertii | reverse complement strand
CATGAGTCAATTGTGATATGGCAGCCAAAAAACCCCAAACCATCAGATTACACTAACAAAAGCACAGGCTCCAAAATGAAGGGACATTCCCCACTGTTGCAGGCTCTGGGCAGGCCTCATAGGAATCACTGTGCTCAGTTCTGGAGGCTACATTTTAAGGAGAATGTGGATAAAAGGACATACAGAGGAGGGAAGTAGAATGGCAGGCAAACTTGGAATAGGGGCTATGTACATTAGTTGAAGAAAGAAGAGAAAAGAAAACTGAAGTAGGATAGAAAACTGTGTTTAAACATCTTTACTTGGAAGTGAAGACTATCATGCATGATCTAGTGAGGTTATATATCTCAGTGTTAGACAACACTGCAGATAGGAAGCTCTTATGCCAGACAATTTTTTTTTTGACAGGGATATCACAGAACTTTGGCATTGACTTTTTTTCTGGGTTAAATCAAGAGAAAAGAACCCAAACTAGGTGGAACTTGCAAATACTTTCTAGCTGTGTAGCCCTGGGCAAGTCATTAATCTCTGCCTGCCTCAGTTTCCTCATTTATAAGATGGAATAATAATAGTCCCTAGGCTATTGTTGTGAGGATTAAATGAGATAGTAGATATCAAATGATTTGCAAACCCCAAAGCACCATATAAATACTATTATTGAATAATTTAACAAATGAATGATTTAAAAATTTTATAAATACTACTATTATTTGATGCTATCATTGCCATCATCATAACTACTATTATTAGATAATTGGAAGAGACCTCAGGGGCCAATCAAGTCAAGTACCTTCATTTTATAAATCAAAAAATGAAAACCCAAAGATATTAAATGACTTAGCCAAAGTCATTCAAAGGACTGGGTCTTTTGACTGTAGAGCCTGTTCACTTTTCACTGTACTACACTGCCTCTCAGTGTACCTCAAGTACAGTTATTCTTGGATGTAACTACTCTGATATATATATATATATGTGTATATGTGTATATGTATATACACACATAGTTATATTCTCATGTGTGTATGTATGTGTATATATGTATGTGTGTATGTATGTGTTTGTGTGTATATGTAGGTATATATTTGTATATATACAGATGTATCTCACAGTGTTGGTTAATGATCAAATGAGATTATACAAGCAAAATATTTTATACAATGCTCTAGCTATTATTGTGGGAACTTTAACATTTTTAAAAACAGTATTTTTAAAATGGCATATAAGATTGGTTATATTTCTTTTTTTTTGTTCTCTACTCTCCTATTTTTTCTTTATGAACCATATCTTTGGGGTTATGGCAGCCAGCTCACAAGAACGGGCTTCCTCAAGCAGAATCATCAGTTTCTTCCCATGATAAAGAGTACATTTGAGCTACTTGTATTTTTAACTTTGTCTCCTGAATTCGTTTTTTTTTTTCTGAGCAGCTGAGCAGCCAAATGTTCCCCTTGTTTTCTGTGAATGCTATTTCTGATGAGTAGTAGAAAAATGGGTAATGGATAAAAGCTTATTCTTTCTCCAATACCTTCCCCCACCCCAACCCCCTTTCTTATTTATGAGTCACCCAAGTCAGGAAATGGTTCCTAAAATGCCTCTCCATTGAATGCTGCTATCTTCCTCTTTCTACAGTGCTGACTATCCTGACCTGCGTAAGCATAACAACTGCATGGCGGAATGTCTCACCCCTGCCATCTATGCTAGGCTCCGTGACAAGATGACTCCCAATGGCTACACCCTAGACCAGTGCATCCAAACTGGGGTGGATAACCCTGGCCATCCCTTCATTAAAACTGTAGGCATGGTGGCTGGTGATGAGGAGTCTTATGAGGTAAAGTTGTTGGTTTCTTCCCCCAAGATGCTGCTAAAGGAATAGCTGTCATTCTACTTGAAGACAGATTAGAAGAGTCCATTTTATCCCATTGCACCAGGAAGGGTCCTTAGGATGATTTGGACAGATAATTTTAGTTTCCTTTTACTTCTCAAAGGGATGAGCTGTGTAAAACTATATGCTGGAAGATGTAAGCTACAGTTCCCACAGTTTGTATTTCATTTACTGAAGGCAGAGCAACATTCCTCCTGCTGAGAAATATATGCCATGGCTAAGTTGTGTGATTTTGTCATTTCAATTCAGCTAACATTTATTTGGTACCTTTCATGCCAAAGGCACTCGTTTAACCCTAGAGATATAAAAATGAAATAAGACAGAGACCTACCGCACAAGGAGTTCACAATCTAATAAGGGACAGAAGAAATATATGCAAAAAACCTGTAATACAAGTCAGAACGTGAACAGTGAAAAGGAGAGGCTCAAAGTGTTAATGAGATATCTGAGGAGGAATAGATCACTTTTAGCAGGATAACCAGAGAATGATTCATGGAGGAAATGGAACCTGCGCTGGGTACCTCGGTACCTGGGTCTTGAAGAATAGGAGAAATTACAAGGAATGGAAGTGGGGAAGACAGTGGAGCCCATTCTAGACATTAAGGGGATAGTGTGAGCAAAGGTCCAGTAATTAGGAGGAAGAGAACAAGGAGAGGGGTCATAAGTCATCTGGAAATGACTGGAAATAACCGTATAAAAGAGGAAGAGTGTGAAATGAGATTTGAAAAGTATTTGTGAATAAAGATCATTGAGTTCCCTGGATATAGAATAAGGACTTGAAACTTGGTTTTACAGGCAGTGTTTGAGACACTAAAGGTTTTTAAGAAAAAGAGTAAAATGGCCAAAGTGTCATATTAGGGATATTGTTTGGTGTATGAAGTGATTGCAAAAAGGATAGATGGGGTAGGAAAGCTAGTTATATTAGTCTAGGTGAGATATGATAAGACTTGAACTAGGGAGATTGTAGTGGGAATTGGAAATTAAGGGATGGATAGAAGAGGTAATGTGAAAGTAGAACTGACAATCAATTAATTGTGTAGTAGGAGTGAGATGATAGATTGATAGACAGATAGAGAATCAATTAGACTGAAAACTTCTAGTGGGTAGGATCTGTCCTTTGCCCTTTTTTTCGTCCCTGGCACTTAGCACATTACCTGGCATGTAGTTTGTGCGTAATAATGTTTATTGACTGATACAGATAGATATGTCATTATAAAAATACTTACTATGTGACTGGTGTTAGGCTAAACATAGGAGATACAAGCAGCAAGAGGGTCCTTGCCCTCAAGGAACTTAAATTCTAATGGAAGAAGACAACATATGAAGGGGTAAAGGAGAGAAAAGGGGATACTGGCCGGGTGTAGGGATGACAGAAAAGTGGTTGGTGATGAGAGTCTGACCTCAGCAAGATAAGGCAAAAGCTCATCTCTCAGAACTGGGGGGACAGGGTCAGAGTCTAGGATTGTGATGGGTTTGAGATGAGCAGTCTGACAGACTGAGAGAACAGTCAAAGTTGACCCTGAGGCATTGAGATTGCGGAAATAAAACGATGGAGTGTTATCACCAAAAGTAGAGCAATTAGAGAGAAGGGCTTGGGGAGAAAGATTATGTTCAGTATTTGATATGATGAATTTAAGATTTTGGAGGGACTTCCAAGTACAGCTATCCATTAGATGATTAGAAATGGAGGAATATATGTCAAGGATGAGTAAGATATTGGTTATAGAGATTTGGGTGTAATTTTCAGAGATTTTTACTAAAGTCATGTGAGAGGATGTATCCCAAAGGGGAAGAGAAAAGGAAAGAAAGCAAGGGAACAGGAGAGAATGTTGGAGATAGCTCTGCTGAGGAGTAGAGAAAGAAGAGAAATAAGGGGGAGGAGACAGAAATGGACTGATGAGAAAAATGGGAGAACCATGAGAATACGGGGTCATGAAAGTTAGAAGAAAAGAGATTGTCAAGAAAGAAGAAGTAGCCAACAGTGTTAAATGATGCAGACAGGTCAGGAGACTGAGAACTGAGTATAGGTCATTGGCTTTGTTAATTAGAACATCATTGGTGACCTTCATGAGGACAGAAACTGAGGAATAAATGTGTGGTGAGGTGGTAGCGGCAAATGTATTTAACTCTTCCTAGAAGAGAAAACTACCATCTATTTTCTTCCTATCAATAACTCTTCCTTCCTTCCTTCTTTCCTTTCTTCCTTTCTTTCTTTCTTTCTTCCCTCCTCCCTCCCTCTCTCCTGTCCTCCTCTCCTCCCTCTCCCCCTATCCACATAAGGAATCATGATCTTACCTGAGGGTACTGTGCCTAAAGGAATATAAATTTTGATTGCTGAAACCTCAAAAGATACCTTGGGGTTTATGGCTAGATTTCTTTCTATGTTTTAAGGACCATTCTTTAAATGCAAATCACCATGGCTCTCACTGACTGGCCAACAGTAGGTCCCAGTCCAAGCCTCACTTTGTCATTGTTTGGGTTTTGAGAGCTCTGAGTAAGTATAAATAGCAATTGTTTCTATTTGGGCCAGAAACCATGAGGGTCATCTCCTCCCAGACTGATTTTTTTGACTTGATGAAAGAGGCCATTTTTTGCCTCATTTTTTTACTTCACCTTAATCACTGAATAGGCTTTGCTTCAGACAAATTGAATCCTGGGAAAGACCTTAATTTAAAAAGGCCAAGGTCTCCCACTGCCTCCAGGGCCATCTCCAATCATTCTGATCTATATCTGGCCACTGGACCCAAATGGCTCCAGAGGAGACAGTGAGGCTGATGACTTTGCACAGCCCTGTCTCACTTAAACCCAATTCACTTGCAAGTCAAGACATCTCCTTCTTGATATTATCAGTTGTCTTCAAGAATGACAGACAAGAGACTTCAATAGCCTAGGAATTCAAGGGATGAAAGGGTGCTTTCTAAGTGGAGGCTGTAGCTTGTGTCCGCCTCTGCATGAAAGGAGAAAGGAAAAATGATTGTTAAGCTGATGCACTTTCTCCTCTGCAGGTCTTTGCGGAGCTTTTTGACCCAGTCATTAAGCTAAGGCACAATGGCTATGACCCAACAGTGATGAAGCATCACACTGACCTGGATGCATCCAAGGTACGTCCAGCTCAGCCCCTCCTCCATGGTTCACTTTTTCACAATACGGCTGAGTTGATTTGAAGGGGATTTTTTTGGGGGGAATGACTATTTTTAGTTTTTTGTCATGCATATTCTTCCAAGAGAGACAAAAATCCTTGGACTTTAATGCCATTTAACGGGCCTGGATCAGGCCTGAGCCTCTGTTCCATTCAACCTGTTAGTCAATCAACAATCATATAAGTATTTACTATGTGGCAGGCAGTGTGCTAAGTACTGGAAATACAAAGGAATGCAATCCCCTTTCATATCTTTGAGAGTGGCACCTTGGAACATGTTTGTAGGTCCTCTTTGAGATTCTAATATCAGAGAAAAAGCATGAGATTAACGCAGATAAAACCTTGTGTGAGTCCTTGCTCCTGACACTTCCCTGTTATTATACTCTTGGCCCCAGTTACTTAATAGAAGGGAGTATGACCTCATGGGTAATGTTCTGGATGGGTCTGGAATTGAGAAGATCGAGGTATAAATCCTTCAGATATTTACCAGCTGTGAGACTTAGGACAAGTCCTTAACCCTCTGAGTCTCAGTTTTTCCCTTTGTAAAATGGGGATAATTAATCTCAGGATCATTAGGAGGTTCAAATGAAATGATGCATTAAACATACTTTGCAAATTTTAAAGCATGGCAAAAAACTGTATAATTATCATACGTGCTTTTTTTCTGTAAAATGGGGAAAATAATAAATGTTCCATCTGCCTCCCAGAGTAGTTATGAGGTTCAAAGAAGATGTAAATGAAAACATGAAGCAACTCTATGAACATGGATTCCAAACATTTATATTTAAGATATATTCCATTTGGGAATATATTTATTTTATATATAAAATATACTTAGAATATATCTTTAGTTTTCTTATGAATTAGTCCATTTATCTAAGCCTTTCATGAAACTATTTACATAGGCTTTACTAGTCCTAATAAATTCCATTAAATTCCTATCCATTGTTTAAAGTCTTTTAAAAGTGCCCTTTGTTTTGTATCTTCATTGCCCAGCACAGTGCCTGGCACTGTGGTAGCTGCTGATAAATGCCAATTAATCAGAAAGAAGGATGATGAGAGAGAAGCTGGATTGGTCATATGGCAAGAAAGAGGACTAGCCAAAGGTGGGGGAGGGAATAAGCATTTATATAGTGTCTATTGAGTGCCAGGCATCATACTAAGTGCTTTACAAATATCTCATTTGATCCTCCAGACAATTCTTTGAAGTCGATGCTGTTATTATGTCCATTTGTTGAGAAAACTGAGGCAAACAGAGATTAAGTGACTTTTCCAAGGTCATATGCCTAGAAAGTATCTGAGACTGGATTTGAACTCAGGACTTCTGCCTGGGGCTCTATTCACTGTCGCACCTAACTGCCTTGGTCAGTCCATATGGTTCAGCGCTATCCACATAATATTAGAAGAACTAGAAGGCCCTTAATACGTTGGGTGGACCCCTTGTGGAGTATTTACAGAAGGACATATTCAAAAATCAACAAGACTGAGATGAATGGTGAATTGTGACCTGTTAGTTGAGGCGGTGGCCATGTTGACAAGATCTAAGGTCCATTGAAGTCTAAAATACTTGTACATTTGTCGCAAGTGTACCTCTCAGACCTCAAAGGCTGTCCCAAAGTGCCAGTATTCTAAGAGTTTTTGAACAAACTCATTCATCAAATCGATCCAACATCCAATGTTACAGTATCCAAGAGATGTTGGTGGTGAACGTTGATACATGGAAAGAGTGTACAGTTGAGTCAAGTAACAGCTGCGCTCTTTGAAGGAAAGTAGGGGCAGGACGGGAAGATCTGGCATAAGATTGTACTGAGCATTCTGGGGTCTGGGAGTTGACAGTGCATTTCTTTTCAATGGGAGCCATTTCATTTCTTCTCTTTAGATCACCCAGGGGCAGTTTGACGAGCGCTATGTTCTGTCATCCCGAGTCCGCACAGGACGTAGTATCCGCGGACTTAGCCTGCCTCCAGCCTGCTCCCGGGCGGAGAGGAGAGAGGTGGAAAGTGTCGCTATCACTGCCCTGGAGGGGCTCAAGGGAGACTTGGCTGGGAAATATTACAAGCTGACTGAAATGACTGAGCAGGAACAGCAACAGCTCATTGATGTGAGTAGCCCAGGGTAGGGGTGTAGGAGGTGGCAATTTTATACATCTGATATCATTGTAATTCACTATCTCTCCTTCCTGTAGCTTTTGCGGTACCCAAATAGCCCTGTCCAAAACTGAGGGAGGTTGCCAATCCACCCCAGAAAGAGATGAGAAGGCAGAATTACCATTGATTTGTTCTCAGATTAAAAATAAAGTAAAGATCCTGGACACTAAAGTATTTCTCATAATCTTAAGTATGGTATGTTGAGTTTAGGGAAAGGAGTAAAGATTTTGTTTTACATCCCAACTACCCAGAGATGAAAGTGTAATATGGACAAGTATCCTTGGAGGATTCGTGATTTGGCCAATGAGGGTATGTATTCCTTTTATTTATGCAGATTGCAATCCTGTGTTATCTTTTTAGACAATCTTCATGAATTGTTGTGGTTGAAAAATTCTCTTTTATGAACCATTTTGTGAGGACCCTCTCCAAAGGCCAGCTGGTTCTGACAGCAGACATACTGACTATCACCAACATTTTACTCACAACCTTTATAGCTTGACAGGATCTGACAGTTATGTATATATCACTTTGGAGACCCCAAGGCCATCTCTATGTTGTGATGAGGCATTGGAGTTAAACTTTGGTGGAGGAAACTATTAATGATGAAGCTTTAATGACCAATAGAAGCTCAAGGAATCAGGCTTCAAACTTTTGGATTGTGTACTCTTAGTCAGAAAATACTTCTGAAATATATTCACAGTAAATACAAAATTTGTTTATAAATTGCTATCATTATAAATCTGTATATTATGAAATTTATGTGCAAAAATGAACATTTTAAAAAGAGATGAAAGTGAAATAATATATGACCTAAGAATTATTCAGTAAGAAGCCACTGAAGTTTATTGAAAAGTGGAATGACACAGGCAGACCTGTGTTTGAGAAAAATCACTGTGATGGCCATCTGGAGGATGGATTGGGGAGGGGAGAGACTTGAGGCAAAGACTCTGTTTCAAAGGCTTTCACAAAACTCCAGCAGAGAAGAAATTAGGACTTGAACTAGGATGGTAGTGGTAGTTATGTGAATAAAGAGAAAAGGACAGATACAAGAGATAAGGGGGTATAAATGACAAGATTTGGCAACTGACTATGTGGAGTGAGGGAAAGTGAGTCAAAGGTGACACAGAAGTTGGGGACCTGGGTGATTAGGAGGATGATAGTGCCTTTGAGATTGATAGGGGACGTTTGGTGAGGGTTAAGTTTGGAATGAAAGATGGCATCCTGAGATTCTGGAATCTGTCACAATCCAGCTATACCTGATTATCCTCTGACCCAAACTAAATGAAAACGGAGAAAGTAGGGCTCTTATTCTCTGCTGACTCTCCCATTCTTCAAAGACTCCTGCTTGAGCTACAAGGTGATCTGTGAAGCAGGGATGTGGGTACACTAGGGAATAGGTACAATGGTACCTGAATAGTTGTGGCTGGAGGTGCGTGGTAGAATTTAGAAGTCCCACGAGGAACTGTGAGCTTGGGAATTTCTACTGTGGCAGTGGTGAGTTAGGACATAAGGATAGGGAAGCGGTATTGGAGACAAACCTGGTGGTAAGGTATAATGGGAAGGGTGGGATGTAATTCATCTTCTCACCCTCTAAATAGTCAGACCTTTTGGGGTAAGGTCAGGAGGCCCCAACCCCTACTCTGGAGACCAGCAGATTAAGGTATCAAGGTTTATTTGTTTGTTTGTTTTTTTAAATTGGGGTTTGGATTTCAGGATCATGACCTTAAGTCAAGAAATGAAAAATTCTTGTGAAGGATTGGTGTGCACCTAAAAAGGTCTGGAGCAGCAATAGATAGGCACCATAGAGAATGTACATCACAGACATCAAGCAATTTCCCTGGGAAAGAAGATAGTTCTTCAGTGTGGGGTTCATCTCTGGCACTTAGAGCATTGCATCCTGCCTCCAGCAGCTGTGGGCTCTTCTGAAACATTCTCCTCTGCCAATAAAGCGCCTTGTTCCAATATTGTCCCTGTTTGTGCTTTGAAAGGAGATACTGCTCTTTAGAATTCCCCCTACCCTTTCTTCCTTTACCAAGAAGTTCTCCCAATTTCCCTCTCCACCACCAGTGGAGAGTAGAAAGAGTAAGGAGAAATATATTCATTGTTGTGATCTGTACAGACAAGAAATATAGGAACTCACATGAATAATTTAACCATTCAGTAAGAAAATCTGAGGAGGGAGAGAAAAATTTCAACTGGTGGGGGGAGGGGTGGGACTGTGTGGGCAGATAGAAAAGATTTCCTGGAGGAAATGACCTCATTGCTGGACTTTGGAAAAAGAGAAAGATGTCAATAAATGGAGACATGGAAGGAATGAATGCTAGGCCCAAGTAGTTTATGGGACTGTACAAAGGCAAGACCTACTGGATTTTATGTTAGATGAAAGTTAAGAAAGGGAGTGAGTGACATAGGTAAGACCTGTGCATATAGAGGATTATTTTGACAATGTACATAATGGATTAGAGAGAGACTAGAGGTAGTTAGGAGGTTACTACAATAGACCATGCAAGCGATGATAGCCTGAGCTCTGGTGTTGGTAGGAGATGGGTACAAGAGATATCTTGGGGGTAAAATGGACAGGCAGAAATTGATTGATTGTAGAGAGTGAGGAAGATGGCTCCAGAGCTTGGAGCCTAGGTGACTGTAAGGAAACAAGAATAGGGAAGATGGAATTGGTTTTATACATGTTGAGCTTGAGGTGTCCCAAGGACATTTGGGCCAGATGTTCACTAGGCAGCTGGAAATTTGGGAAAAGATCCAAAAAGAGATTGGCTTGGATCAGAGGTTCCCAAAGTGGGTGATACTGCCCCCAGGAGGGTGCTGGAATAATGGGGGAGGGAGCAGTAGTAGCCTTGGATGCAATTGGGTTGACTTTAAGTAAAAATAAAGGGATGGTGGAAGTATAAGGAAAGAAGAGAAGAAAATTTTGAAAAACTGTTCATGCATTTTTCATCTGTTGTATAACAGAGTTTTAAAGTCATAGTGATTACATTATTTTCCAATGAAACATACAAAATATAAGTTATAACCAAGTAGTGGTCAAGTCCACCCATAAGTCTTAACAAGCAAGTGTTGGCAAGATAATGTGTTGCACATTGTTGGGAAGTCCAGTATGCATTGGCAGGAATATGTGCAAACTTACTTGTTTATAATACAATACTATACAGTTGAATGATGAAATATTGCATCATGAAAATTTCAATGCAGGAAAAAACTAATTTGCAATAATTGATTAACTTTAAAGTGCATCATTTAATATATGTATTTTATTTTTTGAAATGATAAAATTTTAAAAAAAATTAAAGGGTTAAAGATGTTCAGGGGGTCACTGAGTAACTTTTTTTCAAAAAGGGGGTGGTGAGCAAAATAAGTTTGGGAACCTCTGGCCTGGATGAATAGATTTGGAAGTCATGTGCACAAAAGTGATAGAGGAAGCTATGGGAATGAATGAGATCGCCAAGGGAAAACAGAGAAAAAGGAAGCCGAGAACTGAGATTTGGAGAATACATTTAGAGGGTGGAAGAAGGAAGATGAACTAGTGATGAATCTTTCATCTTTCAGATCTAAGGAACTGGAAGGAAATAGCATTTTTTGCCTTGCTTATTCTCAACACTCTTTCTCTCTCATGTACATTTTGGCTTGCAGGATCACTTTCTATTCGATAAGCCAGTATCTCCATTGCTAACATGTGCAGGAATGGCCCGAGACTGGCCAGATGCCAGGGGAATCTGGTATGGCACATATTATATTAAATACATGTGCTTTATGTGTGAAGGATCTTTTCATAGATCACCTGGCTTATCCTAACCTTGCAGCTGTTGTGTTCTGCAGTTTATAGCATGCTCAGCTTCAGTTAAATTGAGAAAACAGATTTTCATGTGCATTTGTAGGTATTGTGATGACTCCATGAAATAAAAGAAGTGACCTGGTTTGCATGTATTCTGCATGAGAAACATTGCTGCAAAAATTAAGGCAAAAAAAAAATTGGTTATCCAGGTGTGGAGGTACCTACTTTAGAGCACTTTACTCCCTTTGAGTCATTTTCATGGAACATGTCTAAGAAAGAATGAAAAGCAAGGGAGGACATTCAGATTACTATCAATCAGCTTGCACTAAAGGGAAACAAAAAACTCTGATAAAATTCACCCTAAAACAAGCGGCTAGCAAACATATAACCATTTTTATCTTGGCCAACTACCAGACAGTTTTCTTCCTTGAGTGTCTAATTTGATTCATTCACTCTGGCCTGTTACCAACCATTTGTAAATGAGGGAACTCAGGATAGCACAAAGTACACATTAAGCAAAATACCCAACCAGGTACCAAGTAACACAAATATGTGAGATTTGTGTTTTGTTTTGTTTTGTTTGTACCATGAACATTCTGAGATTCAGGGAGAATTTTTCAGAAATTTCTGCTTTCTTTCACTTTATTCTCTTAGCAGCACAAGGGTTTAGTTTAATTTGTAGAATACTAAATGTCATTTCCAGTGCAGCTGCAAACAGGTGTTCTCCAGTTGAGTTATGGTCCTCCTGCTCTGAGGAGATGGGAGGGATTCTCCTGGGAGGCTGAGGAGTGAAACCATGAAGGACTTCCTTCAAGAGATCTTATCCTTCATCCTGTCTTGGGAACATTATTTTGTGCTTGGCACAATCAAGAAAGGTTAGGGACTCGCAGAAAAGGGGAAAGTTTAGAGGAAGCAATGAATGTGCTGAGAACAAGTGAAATTGTTCATAGGATTGGAATAAGACCACCCAAGTCTTAAGTTCCTTTTTCTTAACAGGCACAATTATGACAAGACCTTTCTCATCTGGATTAATGAAGAAGATCATACCAGGGTGATCTCTATGGAAAAAGGGGGAAACATGAAGAGAGTATTTGAGCGATTCTGTCGTGGATTAAAAGAGGTAATAATGTTATTTTAAGGAATGTCTTCAAAATATTTAATTTTTTACTTTTCATACTTCTAAGAACCCTGGCATTGGAGGGACCTCCATGACTGGGAAAACGCCATCCAAGATACAAGAAAGGCAAATTCTATTAGGGTAAAGTCACCTCCGAGGATAGCACATCAGTGTTGGTCATAGCCTCTATCATCAGGAGGTGAGACTAAGAGGAGATCGTAGGAAAGCCCAAGCTTGATTGCTGACCACTGTACTTCCCTTCCCATTCTAAGAAAATATAGGTGGGGCTCCATTTCAGCTAACTCAGCTTAAGTGACACCATAGGACACAATCAGTATAACTGACCCAACAATTAACTTCCTGTGCTGCCAATAATTGCAGTGGATTTTTTAAAAATCAGTTTTATATTCTGATTCTGGTGTTATTAATGTTTAAAATGTAGAACCACAAGATCCTATACTAGACTAGGTTAGGTACTAGGTCTCAAATAAACTTTGTATCTTGCTCAGGGTCCAGGGTCATACTCTGCAAATGGAAGACAAGTCATCATTGTGGTTGAATTAAAAGGACTTGAGAGATCATCTAGTTCACCCTTCCACCCAATAAAGAAATCCTTTCAAAAACAGCCCTATCCAAGAAGGTCATTTGGCCGTTGCCTAAACATCTCCAGTTGATGAGGAGCTTGTTATTTAGAAGATAGCCCCTTAGATTTCAAGGCAGCTCCCGTTCTTAAAAGTTTTTCCATTTCTTGAACTAAAATCAATCTTCTTATACTTTCACATTTAGACACATGTTCTGACCTTTGGAACAACATGGAATAATTCGACTCTGTTTTCTTCATAATATTTAAAAGTAGCCATCATATTCCTTTCCTGAGCTTTCTTCTGTTCCCAGGCTAAACATTCTCAGTTCTTGCAACCCTTCAGCTTCATACTATACAGCTTCCAAACATTCCCCATTATGGTTGCCTCTCCTCTGGACACATTTTAGTTTGTCAATAGCTTTCTTGGAATGTGCTACCCCAAAGTGAGCACAATACAATACTCTAGGTGTCATGGGACTGTTCTCTCCCTTGAGCTAGACCTGGAGTTCTAAATGGAGAGAGAGATAGAGAGAGACAGAGACAGAGAGAGAGTGTGTGTTTTCTCTCCCTAGAAAGAACTTTATTTTAATATAATTTCCTCTATAATCCTATGTATTTTATTTTATACATTTTAAGGCATCATTCTGAGAAAGAGTCTATAGGTTTCACCAGACTGCTAAAGGGTTCCAAGTCACCAAAAATGTGAATAGCCCCTGTGCTAGACAGTAGAGTCCATTAATGCAGTTTTAAACTGAATGAGCACTTTTTATAGGTAGCTTGATCCCACCATTAATATATATATGTGTATGTATATATATATACATATATATATATATATGAAGTTTGTTGTCAATAATTAGCCCAAGTCTAATATGTATTTCTTCTAATATCTCCTGGGGCAACCTTATACACCACATTGGCAGAGACTTAAAAATGAATCGCACTTTTCCTAACGTAGACCATATTGCATCCTTGCATTTTTTCATTTTTCTACTTGTAGGTGGAAAGTTTAATCAAAGGTCGGGGCTGGGAGTTCATGTGGAATGAACGCCTAGGGTATGTTCTGACCTGTCCTTCCAATCTTGGAACCGGATTACGAGCTGGTGTCCATGTGAGAATTCCAAAGCTCAGCAAGGTATGTGAATGAGTGAGTCAGAGATCTGTCACTGACATGGTCTATTCTTGTGATGGCCTAGAGTGGATGATAATTTAAAAATAGTTTCATTAGTCTCTAAAACTTTTCTTTCTTCATCTTTAACATGGGCATAACAGCATAGATTCAAATTTTCTTTAGAGAGTATACCTTCTAAACAACTCACATTCTAATGGGGGAGAAAATATGTGTAGCAGATGTCAGCTGCCAGTCAGATGGAAAGTGTCAGTAGCTCCTAGGAGTTATAATGTAAAAACAGATGCTAATGCATCCTCTTTACTGGCTTATTCACTTACTGACTTATTATATTTATTTGAATCATCTTGAGTTTTTCAATGATATAAAAGTATGTTTGGATATTTCGCTCATTAACTTTAAATGATGACATCACTAATTAACTGATTACCTTTCACCTCTCTTTCATCCCAGTTTATTAAACTACAGAAAAATCTTTTCCCATAAGCAGTTGCTCATATTCTCTCTATATGAAAATGTCCTAATCTCTTAGATTAAATAACTCTGAAAGTTATTCCCAACCATCCTTCAGAGAAACGATCCCTATGGAGAAGGGACTCATCATCCACAGTTTAGGGCTTCTTAAATTTTTTCCATTCACAATACTTTTTGCTTTTCCCCAGCTTTCATTAACATAGCATGGCCTGAGGGCATGCACAGTGCAAAGGGCACATGCTTTGTGTTCTGAACCAAGGCTGCAGTGAAGTTGCACAATACAACACTGGCAAGTACTTCTAGAAATGCCTTGGATTCACTATGTGTTTGATTTTTAATTAATTTTTCACAACCTCATGGGGTCTCGACTCACAGTTTTAGAAGCACTGATTCCACACCAATGGCCACCAACAGGCAGGTAAACCCAAGGTCCCAAAGAAAAGCAGCTTTCCCATGCTCTCCCCACACTGGCCATGGCTCCAGCCTGGCCCTCAAGCCATTCTTTAGAAAGGCA
Organism: Potorous gilbertii; assembly: GCA_028658325.1. NCBI lineage: Eukaryota > Metazoa > Chordata > Mammalia > Diprotodontia > Potoroidae > Potorous > Potorous gilbertii. The sequence goes on along the minus strand of CM053769.1, from coordinate 691,573,782 downwards.
CTCCTTGGGAAGAAGTGTGCTGAAGCCCCACCTTCTCAGTAGCCATAGCTACTAACAACCCAGAGAAGGAAGTCCTCACCGCCAAAGTCCTTGGCACTGTCAGATGATTCCAAATAAAAGAATAAATATGGTTTTATTAGTGGAAATAACACTAAAGAAGATCTCTTTACCACCTGTTTTGCCACAGTACCTCAAGAACCATTGGACATTTCTACTATCCGACTGCAGCTGAAATCTCCTATATGTGTTGTTTCCCTCAAAGTAGCGCTTGGCACAGTTAGGGCTGAATAAATGCTTTCTCACTCATTCATTCATTACTTGTGTGAATAAGTTAATTACTCTCAGTTTATAGAAAATTGCTTCCTACCGTAAAAATATGTTTATTACTCAACATTGCCTCTTTGGAAAGGTAGTATAGAAAGATTTGTATCTTCACAATTTAAATTAATTGCTTGATGAACTCATAAATATGGAGACATCTAGATGCTTAGAAAATAAAGGTTTAGTAACATCTCTCATTGTTAACGTTTTTGGGAATCACTATTCTAACAATAGTGAGTCTACCTTGACCCTTACAAAGTTAACCACATTATCATCTGTTGGACTAGGATCCCCGTTTTCCTAAGATCCTGGAGAATCTGAGACTACAGAAACGTGGAACAGGTGGTGTGGACACAGCAGCAGTGGCAGACGTGTATGATATCTCAAACATAGATCGCATTGGGCGATCAGAGGTGAGATGTCTCTCTTATTTTCTTAAAGCAAGCTATCTGCAAGACTAACTCAAAGAAAAAGGAGTATAGAGATAAATTAGACATTCCAGTCTTGATTATTAGAGGTCCCTTTGCTATACTTTTCCCTTTGTGGGTCATGTTTGCCATTTTTTGGTAAAGTGCTGAGCAAGCAGCCTTTCATATAGTGTTAACCGTGACCCATGGAAGAAAACATTTGAAACTTAAATACAATGGAAAGTAATAATTTGCAAAGAAGAAAATTCACAGTCGAATTATCATTCACCCATATATACTAGCAAGCTATTCTAGTAAACCCTGGCAGGAGGAAATTTATTATGTTAAAGACATGATTATATCTGCCACTGTGAAGTCAGGGAGCATGTGTATTGCCTCAGATTGAAGGAAGGGAAACAAATGAAATATTTTGGTCTTCATGCCATAAAATTATTTTTGTTCATCCATCTGCCTTCAGGCAAGACCATTCATAAGTTGTCCCAGAGAGATGAGGTTGCATGTTATTTGTAAGATGTAGTTGGCATAAAATCTTCTTCCTCTCTTGCCCAGCAAAGATGCCACACTCCCTATCAACAATATAGATTATGTGGTAATAGAAATATTATTTTAAGAATGTCTTTGAGTGAATTAGTTATTTTATCTCTTGTTAACACACAAATCAACTAGAAAAGACATATGAAGATGCTATCACATCCAGAGAAAGAACTGTAAATAAAAGTATATATAAAATAATTTTTACATATATGTATATATATATATATATATATATATATATATATATATACATATTTGTATCTAACGTTAGCTATCTCTAGGGCAGAGGACAAGAGGAGGGAAGGAAAAAAGGAAAAAAAGAAATTGGCATGATAATTTTGTTGTACATTTAAAATAATAGCAAGATGTGCATAGTAGATTTGATTTTGTGTGCAATCATCTTGCTTATTGTACTAAATTATGGAAATGCTTGTTTTATTCCATAAATTAAAAATACTTTCAAAAAGCAATGCAGTTTAAAATCTAAAAACCTTCATTTTCAGGAAATTCTTCATAATGTCTCAAATTCCTTATGTTTCAACATAATCCCATTTTCTCTGGTTCTTTCATCAGTAAGTATGGGGAAAAAGTTGTTGTGAACCTGAGTATGAGAACTTTTACTATTCTTGGAAAAATACAACCATAGACTTTTTAAGTTTTTTACTTTTTTTGAAGACTGGATCGCCATATCTCACTTAGGCTGGAATTACAGGGCCCAAACCCAGTGCTGATCAGCCTAGAGTTCTGTTTCCAACCTGGGCCAATTTGCCCCTCCTTAGGTAATGAGGAGCTCTCCTCAGCCCCTCTCTCTCCCCATTGCCAGGGGCTCACCATATTGATGTCAAACTTAGTGCAGTTACCTGACTGGCTTAACCCACTTCAGCTCATAATTCCAGAAGTCCAGCTGACTCAGCCTCCCCAGGAGCTGGGGTTACAGGCATGTGTTGCTTTGTCCAACAGAATCATTGACTCTAAGAGGTGACCTTAGAGAGTGTTTGCTTCAAATCACACATTTACCAATAAGGAAACCGAGATCCAAGGAAGTTATAAAAAGACTATTAAGTTGCCCCTCTGCAAGTTTTAATTGAGTCTAGTATCGTACTGTGGAAAGCATCCTGGACTAGGAGCCAGGAGACAGCTTTTTTAATCCTTCCAATCTGACTCTGAATAACTTATACAATATGGGAAAGTCACTTAAACTGTCAAAATTTCAGTTTCCTCACCTGTAAAATTGGAATAATAATATCTATAGTACCTACTTCACAGGGTTGTTTCAAGGATCAAAAGATATATATAGGTAGATATATGTACATACACATACATAAACACACATATACACATGTATGTGTGTGTAATCATATAATATGTATGCATATATATTGCCTTGCAATAATAAATAAATGTTTTATGTCTGTTAATATTATCCTTACATCCTCTCCAATAAGCATAAACTATGTGAAATTAATTTCTTAAAGTTCTACCAAGAAAGGGCATGACCTAAGAAATTAATTTATATAATGAAATTTAATATGTAAATAATCACAATAGTAGCTAACATTTATATTATACCTTAAAGTTATACATTACATGTAATATTAATGTATATATATATATATATATATATATATATATATATGAACATACACACACACACAGAGTTCTCTCTTTACATTAATAGACAGTTCTGTGACCTCTACCTAAAACAATTTCTACCCGATGTGAATTTAGCCAAAGTCCTGGGGAAGAGATGGAAGGAGAGAGGCAAGAAAGGGGCTGTGTGCTAGTGGAGGGAGGGGGGCACACAATGCAAGGACATGTGAGAGAGAAAGGGAAACACACAGAGGCTGGGGCTGGTTACATGGGGGCCTGGTGTAACAAAAAGGAAGAACATGGCGGACATGTGGAGGCCAGACACTGGCACAGACAGGAGATGATAGGCCACAGAAGGTACATCCAAGGCAGACACACAGGCCTGTGTGCAACAGCGCAAAGGTCTCCTTTCTCAGTACTCAGAGTCTAAAGTTTCCTACCAACCCTCACAGACTAGTAAAGGGGCATCGTTAAGTCAAGTCCTCTTGAGATATATAGTGCTCGTTTAACCCCACTCTGGATGGTATTGATCAGTGCTGTTCGTGTACCTTTTATGGGATTAAATAACATGTCTTTTTTATTCTTGAAGGTTGAACTTGTCCAGATTGTCATTGACGGAGTCAATTACCTGGTGGATTGTGAAAAGAAACTGGAGAGAGGCCAGGACATCAAAGTGCCACCCCCTCTCCCTCAGTTTGGCAGGAAGTGATTTTTCCCTTTCCCCATTCCCACCCCTTACTCTGTCTGCTGGTATGACAGAAATACAATAAATCTCTAGACTGAGAGTTGCTGTAGCCACAGCAAATGTACAAATGTAGGTCTTCTTGAGGGCTGCAATAAAACTCTCCCTAATTTCCCTGGTTTGTCACGTGTGAGGGTTTTTTTTTGAATGCAGTGGTGATGACGGTTTTGTTCTTACTTTCTAAAGTCACTATGGTAACAAGAACAGTCCTATGAATCTATACCCAATTATATGTAGCTGGATACAAAGGATTTTTAAGGCAGTGAAAATGTTAACATTTTTAAGGCTACCCAAAGAATTTAGTATACAGATGTGATTATTCCCAGGGCTATAGTCAAGAACTAGTAATTGCTATATAGAATACTTGGTGAAATCACGCTCTGATAAAATGTCAGTGGATATCAAACTTAGCCGGGTTAATCTAATAGGAAGATACACTTATGCTACTTCCTAAAGTTCATTCATTTTAGCATTGCACCAAATTTTGATGCTGAATATTCATCTGAATGAAAATGTTCCTCTTTGGCTAACCCAGGACAGCATTTTCATAAAATTGCATTGAAAGTTATTTCCTACAATCAATAAGATATCATAGGAACCCACATATCATTTAATTCTTTTCCACAATGCACTTCAAAGCACTTCAGGACGTGCCTATGACCTTAGAAGAAAAGATAGATTGGGACAGTTTGTGAGGATGTCATAAAACTGCTCCCCATTCATGAAAATTCTGTGAACCTAGGATATAGGAATCTCACCAATTTGAGTCCTAGATTGAGTAATTGTTGGGGTTGTGCTAAATGAAATAACTTTCCATGATTAAATTCAATAAATATTTACTAAGTGCCTACTTTACAGTCCTGTGTTAGGCACTGAGGTAGTTGGAAAGTTTAGACAAAATAAAGTTCCTTTCTTCACGGCCCTTTCTGTTTAGTAGGGGAATAAGACAAACACAGATTACTATGACAAAAACAGCACTTAATAGGTACAAAGTTATATCCTAGGGCTGTGTGTGTATGTGTTTGTATGTGTGTTTATATGTGTGTATGTGTGTGTGCTGGAGGGTTTTGTGGGGAGAGAATATTATTGTTGTTAGAATGTTAACGTTATTAATGTTTGAAGGCAGCTTGTGGCACAATGGACAGCACCCTGGGCCTGTACTCATGAAATCAAATCTAGCCTCTGACACTTAGTAGCTATGTGACTGGGCAAATCCCAGAACCTTGTCTAAGTTTCCTTACTTGCAATGAATCCCCAAATGGTCATGATTGGTATCAGAACAGGAGCTGGGAAAACTTCCTCCAAGGTGACCTAGCATATACTGCTGAACTCTCAGTCCTTGAGCAATTTCCTTGAGTGTGAATGGATTCTTCCACAAGACAGAATGCTGGCTTCAAAAACATCCTGATTGATCCCTCTGACTCATCTCTGCTCTCCAAGTCATCCTCCAAAAGCTGCCAAAATAATTTTCCTAAAGCAATGTCTGACTATGCCACATCCCCTAATCAGTCAATTCCAGTGGCCCCCTATTGCCCCTAAGATCAAATATCAGTTCCTCTGGCACTGAAAACTCCAAAACCTGGCTTCATTCAACATTTTCCAGCCTTAGGACACATTATGCCTCTCCATGCAATCTACTTTCCCGCTAAGTTTGCTTTCTCGTCTCTCACAAACACCTCTCCATCTTCAGTCCCCATACCTTTGCATTGGTTATTTCCCATACTTTGAATGCCTTTCTCCTTCCCTCCCTCTGTCTCTTGAATTCTCTGACTTCCATCAAGATCCAACCTAAACATCATCCTCTGTAGTCTGGTCCCTCAAATGCTAGTGTCCATCATCTACCTCTCTGTTATCCCTTGGATAAACCTCAATTTTAATTGTTTGGAAACTATAGTGTTCCATGACATAATTATTATGACAGCACCAGAAGAAATTTAGAATTTAATCAAGATTAATACCAAAAAGTTTCATCACTGGTTAAATGTACATGCTTTTCTGTGGGCTGATATTATTTTCTTTCCTCTTGGACTCTGTATTTCTAGGTCTTTAATATATAATTGGTCCTTATTTACTCTAACTTGTGTGTAATCAATTAAAAAATCCCTTATCCTTCTATGATAATAAATTCATTTCTAAAGTTATTATGGCAATCTAAGGTGTTAACCCTGGGTTCTGACCACATTCCCCTGAACACCTTGTTTTTATTTTTTTTTTCAAAAAAACCTCACTATTTGCCAACTTCCATTTCCTGATGGTTCTTGAGACAGTGTTCAGTTTATGTGGAAGGACTTCAGTTCCAGCCAAGTACATCCTGTTTGTCTCAGTCACTGCAAAGCATCCATGGGAATGATACCATCCAGACTGGAGCACTGGCTTATGGTTACTATTTTGCCTTTTGAAATAAACATATTGGCAGTTTTACTAAAATTAAGGAAGAGACTTTTTTGTGAAAGATGAGTCAAAAGGAAGGGATGAAGGCTCCTTTCTTCTAATAAATAAAATTCTAGTGGAGACTCATGCTGTGCAGTTAAAACAGTCACAATGTGCTCCTAGTTCCTGTTTATCAAGATGCAGGCTCAATCAATATTTACTGAGCAAATATGTGAGGAGGACACTATGCTGAGTCATATACATTTATAAGCAGATTCCTATACCAGGGTTATTTGTGCTGCATTCTGATAAACTTTAGGGAGGAGCTAATAGCCATAGAATTATGAATACTGGTGGACTTCTGCCCGTGTTCTCCACTAAGTTGCATTGACAGCTCTGTCTTTTTTGGCCTCTTTGCAGCAGGAGTGTATCTGCTAATGGCTACCTGGCTGAAAAGAGGAAGAGGGGGAGGAGGAGGAGGAAGGGGGTGTCTTTCATTTTAATATCCAACCTCTTTGTTTTTAAGGGTGAATCAGTGTGGAAAAATTCTGACTAAAATTGTGCCAATTTATTTCACAGTCTTAATAATTTTTGAGGGGAGAAATAAACTGTTCTAAAATGCTCATCCTCCAGTTAAGTCACAGATGATTCAGATGTACCACAAAGAAGAAAAATATTTTTGAATGTCTAAGAAAAATAAATCAAATTGTTGGGGGCAGGAAGCTAGAACTACACAATGCTATTGAGAATAGCTCCCCTGCAATTTTTATTTGTAATGCTTCCAATTGAAAATCAAGTCAGATCTACACTTAATTTAGCAAGGGCAGCTTATTTATTAACCTTTAGAATTGCCCAGTGTACAGCTCACTGGAGATAATATTCAGAATAGAAGTTATTGGAAAAAGGAGCTGATTACAATGTCTTTAAAAGAGACATGTAGTTCATAAAGGAGAGTTGACAGATTTACAAGTTTAAAGTTCATAATAGATGTTTAAATAATAGTTTTGATCATAACAGTAAAAAGAAAATTACTTTTTGCATTAGCTAAAGAGCCTCTGATTTATAAACAACTATAGACCGTATGAAAATTTTAGAATATGGAGAACAATGCATTCACTTCATCTTCAATACCATAGGAGATTGTTACTGTTCATTTATATTATAGTAAATTGGCCCATGTTTTATCTCAATTTTTACCAGTCGTTAGTCATTGAATGGGTGTTGCTTCACACAAACTGAGATCTGGAAAATATTTTAATTTAGAAAGCTTAAGGCCATGCACTGCACCCCAGGCCATAACCAGTGGTCTTGTCTTTTGTCTTGCCACTGGACTTCGATGACTCTGAAGGAAAGCATGAGGCTGATAGCTTGGCTCAGCCGTGCCTCACTTAAACTGAATTCACAAGCCAAGTCAAGACATTACCCTCATGATGTCATTGATCCTCTGAGAACAAAGAATCAAAAACAAGAATTCAGTTTCACAAATTCATGTGGCTCATACTGTAAAGATATAACATTCTCTGATCCATGTGTGTTATCATAATTGGGTAATTCTCTTGTGGCTTGAATAGCCATTTGAATATCTGGGCTTTCTACAAAATCAGTTAACAGTCACACTGATAAAGATTATTTTCCTATGGCAATTAAAACCTCTTTTCTTTTCACTATTATCTGTGAGAAATCTTAGGATTCTTGAAGACCTTTCTCAGTAATCTATAAAAAACAAATAAAAAAATTTACTCCCAAGGAAATCCTCTCCTCCTTTATGTTATAATGCTCACTTCCAAAGTCCCAAAAAGTAGTTGACAGTCACGGTCAGGAAGACACTCATGAGCCACATTTCAAAGAAGAGTCAAGATATACTAATAGGTGATATCTCTTAAATGATCATCTTCTAGAAATATTCCTAATATGATCCCTTCCCCAAAAAAAGTTCAGTGTTAGTGGTATCCCAGAGTCTCATCTGGCCAAACAAACACTTCCAAAAAGTAAACGCTGAAGTAAAACCTCATCTCAGAGTACTCATTTTTTAGAGCCAGAGGGCATCACAACCCTTGAGAACCAGTGCTTCATTAACAAAAAGCATGGACATTCCTCAAATCTTCCCTAATCAAACTCCCCTTGAAGGGCAAGCCCATTAATGGGTGGGGAAGGTCTTCTCATTAAGAAGCAAAATTATATTAACAAGAAAAAATGCATTATCAATATGTCAATTCAGTTTCAAAAAACAGGGTGTGTGAGGGGAAACAACAGCTATTCATTCAGGTTTTCAATAAATGTACCAGGTATAACTTACCAGGTATTGTGCTAGACCAGTTATTGAGATTGTGAAGACTGAGATCCAGTGTCCTGGATATTCAGCCAGCCATAGGAGAAAGGTAATGGCTTCAAAACAAATGAAAATAACATCGAGAGGAAGAGCATAGTAGGAAAATAAAATGTTACAGGCTTATAGTAAAGATCAAATCAGAGTCTATGAACGCACTTCATAAAGTGTAAAGCCCTGTATTAATGAATGAAGTCCTTTAGAACCTGTTTTTTTGCTCCACACCAAAGGCAATAAAGAAAAATCCTATAATCAAAATATCATAGGGCAATGAGCAAGACTAAGAAAAATAAAAGAAATCAAAGTCTTTAAGTGGATGAAAGAAAGCAAGAATAGAGAAAGGGAATCTTCCAGAGACCTAGGCAGTGACGCCTGTTCCATAAGCCTTTCCTAGCTCGTCTACTCCTAATGATCTTGTTTGACATGTCCTTCTTGCACTTCTGGGCTTATACAAATTCTTCAAGGATTATTTCAAATCCCACCTATGCCTTGGAGCCTTCTCCAACTGCTTGGAAATTCTTTAATATTTCTTATCTGCCCCAGACTTGGTTATACACTGATATTGTCATATAATTATGTCATATGTGTTATCTCTGTAATGAGATTATACATTCTACAAGGGCAGGTACTATACACTATACTTTTATATCCCCACTAAGTCTAGCACACTCAATAGTACTCAATGAATACTTATTGATTTGCCAAGAAAGAATAAAATCAAAGGCTTGGATTTAGAGTCTCCTTTGGTTGTTGTTCTGTTGATGTGTCCAGTTTGACCCTTTGTGATCCCATGGACCAACTGTCCATGAGTTTCTTTTTTTTTCCAGCGAAGACACTGGAGTAGTTTGCCATTTTCCTCTCCAAACTTGGGCAAGTTACTTTTTAGACAACAGCTTCCTCATTTGAATTTGAGATTATTTTAAGATTTCTTTCACCCAAAAATTCACATAAAGTATGTCAGCCTAGTGAAATTTATGTTGGAATCTAGCATGAAAAGCAATATATCCCAGGAGACAGAGTATCGGCCTTTAATTCAAATTACGTAGGTTCAGATTCTTAGTCAATTGCTGTGTTATTATGGAGAAGCCACTGAACCTCTCAGTTCCTTACTTACATGTTTAAAATAGACATAATATTTGTACTACTTACCGTACATGGGCATTTATAAGGACAGTGCTATGCAAATATTATAGCTACATAATTGAGAGTTATCACTGTAGAACTCTGACTAAAGTGCTAGCAATTAAGACATCAGATTCACATTCTGAAGACACCTGAAAAGAAAACATTGACTTTGTGGATTATAAGAATCAATAGAAATACAACCCAAGCAAATAGGGACAAAAATTGTGTTTGAAAACAAAAATGATTCTGTATAGTGCCCCACCCATATAAAATATTCCGTTAGACTTTAGCAAACAGAAACTGTCAACATATTATGATTACTCTGACTTGGGGGACATAATAAGAAACTGTCATTTTACTGAGTAAAATAAGTCCTGTTTTCATATCTTCCAGTGTTGACTCATTTGAGTGATGTTCCTTTTAAGGGCTGTGCAATCTGAGAAATCTGTGATCCTGTGATATTTACATATTCAAGAAGCAGTGGCTCAGCTAAAGCTAGAATACATAGAATCTCCAATTCCTATATGTTCTTATGCTCTCTTGTTCCTCTACATAGATATGAATTTATGAAATATGTTTTTCTAACTCAGTAGGCATAACCATATAGATGCCAACACACACATATATACATGTATATGTACATGTATATATGTGTGTATACATGTGTTTATGTGTGTATATGTATACCTGTTTTTAATAAATTTATTTTCAGTTTTCAACATTCACTTCCCCAAAATTTTGAATTTCAAATTTTCTCCCCATCTCCCCCCTACCCCCATCCCAGGACAGTATGTATTCTGATTGCCCTTTCCTCCACTCTGCTATCCCTTTATCACGGCCCCCTCATGCCTTTCCCTTCTATTTTCCTGTGAGGTAAGATAGATTTCTATACTCCATTGCCTATATATCTTATTTCCTAGTTGCATGCACAAACAACCTCTCACATTCATTTCAAAATCTTTGAGTTCCACATTCTCTCCCTTCCCCCATCCCCACCCACCCTCATTGAGAAGGCAAGCAATTTGATATAGGTTATACATATGTGGTCATGCAAAAGACCTCCATAACAATCATGTTGTGAAAGACTAACTATATTCCCCTTGATCCTACCCCATCTTCCATTTACTCATTTCTCTCCTTTGACCTGTCCCTCTGCAAAAGTGCTTGTTTCTGACTACCCCTTCCCTCAATTCACTGTCCCTTGCATTATTCCCCCCTTTTTTCCCCTTCCTCCCTGCTTTTTTACCCTGCTTTTCTATAGGGTAAAATTAACTTCCATGCTCAATTGAGTGTGTATTCTCTACTGAAACCAAATCCAATGAAAGAAAGGCTCATCTATTCACTCTCACCTTCCTTCCATTGCAAAAGCTCTTTCTTGCCTTGTTTATGTAAAATGATTAACTACATTCTACTGCTCCCTTTCTCTTTCTCCTAGTACAATTCCTCTCAACCGTTAGTTTTCTTTTATAGGTATCATCCCTTCATATTCAGTTCACCCTGTGTCCTCTGTCTCCATCTCTTTGTCTCTCTCTGTCTCTGTCTCTCTCTAAATATGTACACATATACATATATATGTACATATTTATATGGATACATATACATATATATATATATATATATATATATATGTATATGTATATGTATATATTCCTTCTAACTACCCAATACTGAAAAAGGTCTCATGAGTTACAAATAGCATCTTTCCATGTAGAAATGTAAACAGTTCAACTTTAATAAATCCCTTCTGGTTTCTCTTTCCTGTTTACCTTGATTCTCCTGATCCTTGTATTTGAAAGTCAAATTTTCTATTCTGCTCTGGTCTTTTCCTTGGAACATGACTAAGGTGAAAATATATTTAATGGGAATATATGTGTAGAACCTATATAAAATTGTATGCCAGCTCAGGGAGGAAATGTGGAGAAAGAGGGGGAAGGAAGGGGAAGGAGGGGGAAAAGTCTTAGACATATGGGAGTGATTGTAGAACACTGAAAACAAATAAAATAATTTAATTTTAAAAATCAAGAATGCTTGGAAGTCCTCTGTTTCATTGAAGTTACATTTTTTTCCCCTGAAGTATTATACTCAGTTTCACTGGGTAGGTGATTCTTGGTTTTAATCCTATTTCGTTTGACCTCTGGAATATCATATTCCAAGCCCTCTGATCCCTTAGTGTAGAAGCTCCTAAATCTTGTGTTATCCTGATTGTGTTTCCACAGTACTGGAATTGTTTCTTTCTAGCTGCTTGTAATATTTTCTTCTTGACCTGGGAACTCTGGAATTCAGCTACAATATTCCTAGATGTTTTCCTTTTGGGATCTCTTTCAGGAGGTTATCGTGGAATTCTTTCCATTTCTATTTTACCCTCTGGTTCTAGAATATCAGAACAGTTTTCCTTGATAATGTTTTTGAAAGAAGATGTCTAGGCTCTTTTTTTGATTGTGGCTTTCAAGTAGTCCAACAATTTTAAAATTCCATTTTCCAGGTCAGTTGTGCTTCCAATGAGACATTTTACAGTGTCTTCTATTTTTTCATTCTTTTGATTTTGTTTTATAATTTATTTCTCATAAAGTCATTAGTTTCCATGTGTTCCAATCTAATTTTTAAAGAATTACTTTCTTCAGTGATCTTTTGAACCTCTCTTTCCATTTGACCCATTCTATTTTTTAAGGCATTCTTCTCCTCATTTGGACCTCTTTTGCCATTTTGGTTAGTTTAATTTTAAAGGTATTATTTTATTCAGAATTTTTTCTTTTAGCTAGCTGTGGACTCATTTTTCATGATTTTCTTGCATCACTCTCATTTCTCTTCCCAATTTTTCTTCTACTTCTCTTATTTGATTTTCAAAATCCTTTTTGAGCTCTTCCATAGCCTGAGACCAATTCATATTTTTCTTAGAGGCTTTGGATGCAAGAACTTTGGCTTTCTTGTCTTCTGGCTGTGTGTTTTGATCTTCCTTGGCATCAATGATGTAAGAAAACACCTCTTCACCAGGAAAGTAAGAATCTATAGTCTATTTCTTTTCCTCATTTGCATATTTTCCCAGCCAATTACTTGGCTTTTGAGCTTTGTTAAGAGGAGGTCACCAAAAGCAGCCTTCAGCAGTGGCTTCAGCTGCCCTGGGTCTGGGTCTGGTACTGGGACCAGATCATGTTCCCCTCACAGCCCTGTGAGAGATCCTTCCCATGGTGACCTGCATTGGTAGAAAAACTTTCTTCTTCTATAATTTCTTTATATTAATGAAATCACAGGTCAGTCTCTATTTTAATTTGCTTGAAAGGAAACTAGTACATGAAATTACACAAACACTTAGTGCAAATCCTTCCTTTAAATTCCATATATATTAGTTGCTTATAGAAAAACGTGAGAAAAAATAGTTCAATATGACTGATGGAACAAAATAACAGATGAATAAAACAATTTCCACCCTATTTTGAGGAGCCAAAATCTCATCACTATGGCTATTTCCTCCCCTGGTGTAGACTGCAAAGCATCTATCCTTTTCTTTTTTTCATTGTTATTCTCATCCATGTCTTTCCACAAATCCCACATATGATGATGGAAGATCTTTGATATCTTTCAATATTCTATTTATAGCATGGTAACCCTCAGGCTATGCCTCTTATGTAATCCCTTCTTTATGCTATGTGATTCTCTCACCTCTTATTGTACTTACATATCTTTTAAGTCACTTCTTACATTTGAGTCATCATTGGTAACATGCTACAGTTTATTTGCACCTGTCATACATATGTCTCTCATCTTCTGGGTAACTGGCAATTGTGATTCTTCTGAAAGGTGGAATTCCATGATGCTTGGTGATATGACATCCTCAGAATATTAGCACAAAAACATGTCTAATGGTGGGGGCAGTTCAGAATCACTGAAACCACTGTGTAGTTTCTCAGTCCTTGGGTGATTGCTAAACTTCCTTCCAAATCTATGGTCCCTAATGGTGAATTTTTGTCTGGTTTTTGCTAAATTAAAAAAATTAAGTTAAATTTCTAAAGTACAGATTAAATAAGAAGCAGTTCCCCAGGAAATGTAAAACTTTGTAGGTAATTTTTCTGGCACTACTATTCAACACAAGTTGCTTGACTTTCTAGGACTTGTAGGCATAAAATTTATATGTCCAGTGAAATATTTTCCTGTTAGCCATAAAAGACTGACAGTAGAAGTATACAGATCTTTGACTTAAGTTATATTGTACAGTAATTGTGATGCTGTTTTTCTGTTATAAGCACACTAGAAATATTTTTTATAATTCAAAAACAATGAACTATGTCTGACAATATGAGCAAGGTTACTTAGAACAACATAGTTATGAAACTGTAAAAGTGGCAATTGAAGTATTTCTTTAGTGCCGAGGAATGTTACACATATAAAGGAAATTACAGCCTATGGATGCGGTTAGTTGATAACATACAAATTAGACTAATCCTTTTAAAGACATGTTAATATTCAAATTTAAACAAGTTGTGTTTATCGGGGATTGTTGACATAAATTCAGCAGGGTTGTGAATACCATAGAAAAAACTGCCACCACACAGTAGCAAAAAAAACTTTATTGAAGTAATAAAAAAGATAAGTAAGGGAAAAGTTTATATATCCAATAGCAGGGAGGACTCCACTGCCCTCCACTTAATAAAGTTTCTGCAGAGTTAGTCACCTGTATAGCAAGGTCCTGGCTCATTAGTTTGATTTGCAAAGAAGACTCACTAAGCTAGGCCAGAGCAAGTACTTTTTACATATACTGTCTAGGGACCAGTCCAGCAACTGGATCTCGTACAACATATTTCACCCAATAGTTGAACACTTGGGTATGATACGATACTAAAGGACGAAAAAGAGAATTTGAGTGTCTGGGCTCAGGCTGGGTTTTAAACTACATGCTTGGAACTAAGAGATATTCCTTTTGATCACCTGTATTTTACATGAATAAATGCTTCTGAAAAATTCTTTGTCTACTGTAAGAACAAAAATGTTGTCATTGTTTCTAAAACATGTTATAGCATCTCTATGATCATGTCACTTGCTTCAATTTGTTTCGTAAACTGTGCCAATGAAAACAAAGGATATTTAAGCTCTTTTAAAACCATGAAGAAATTAGAGATTTATTTTGGACAGTGCTGACATGGTCTAAACAGTTGGATAATGTCAAGGGCACACTGACACAAATGAGATATAAAAAGAATTAGAAGCCCTCCCAGTTGTTGGTACATCTTCTGCTGAGAACTTATAGAAAAACATGGATAAAACTTAGAATTATAGACTTAGAGATAGGAGGGATGTTAGAGATAATTTAGTGAAGTATCCTTGATTATAGTTGAAGAAAATGAGAAGCAAAGATGGTTATGGACTTGGCCAAGGTCACACAACCTGAGTTCCTTGGATTGATTTTTTCCATTGCACCATGAAACTTATAGAGATTGAGGAGATATGTCAGAACTGTGATGTTCACATGGATGTAGAATATAAGGGAGGGTCTATTTCACTTTTGTATATGCATCCCTTCTGCCAACCTCTAACAGAGTACCTGACACATAGTAGTACTTAATAAATGATTGTGGTTGATCATAAATTAATGAAAAACATGGACCCACCAAAGTACCAAGATATAGCCTAAAGGAGGGAATTGTCTGCTGAAATGAAAAAAAAAATTGTGCAACAGAAAAAAAATGAGCATATAGATGAGGAGATCTCCATAGTTAATTTGTACTCTGAAGACATGGCCTGAATTACTGGGAACTCATCAGCACTGATGAAGCACTAACTGCATTCAGGTGCACTCTATTCAATCAGAAATGGGTTATACCATTAAAATTAATGAGGCACTAAAAAGCTTTAATGAATAAAGGAGAGTTTTAAAAATATTCTCTTATGTATTTTATTCATTTAATAAGAACTTCACCACTCGGGTCAAAGTATCAAAATTTCTGGTCATTAAATAATTTATTTACATGATTTATTATATATTTATTATATTCTTAAGTCCTATTATTTCTTCTCTCCTCACCTTCCATGCATATTCTCTCCTGAAGCCTTCCTGGTTTAGTTTAATTAAAACAGAACTTCATTTAATGCCCTCTTGTGACTGGTTCTTTATTAGAAGTTCTATACTTGCAATCATCAAAACTACTTGGTACTAGCTAAGAAATAGAGTGGAATGGGTTAGGTACATAAGACACAGTAATAATGGCTATAGTAATATACTGTTTGATAAACCCAAAGACTCCAACTTCTGGGATAAAAATCCACTATTTGACAAAAGCTGCTGGGAAAACTGGAAAACAGTATGACAGAAACCAGACATCTTACACCATATACCAAGATAAAGTCAAAATGGGTACATGATTTAGATATAAAGGCTGATACTGTAGGCAAACTGGGACAGCAGAAAAATGGAATGGTAGAATGGAAGAATGTATGGCCAAACGATGAATAGAAAACATTATGAAATGCAAAATAGATAATTTTTGATTATATTAAACTGAAAAGTTTTTACACAAACAAAACTAATGCAACCAAGATTAGGAGAGAGGCAGAAAACTGGAAGTTTTTACAGCCAATGTCTCTGGTAAAGACCTCATGTCTAAAATACATAGAGAACTCAGTCAAATTTATAAGAATACAAGTCATTCCTCAATTGATAAATGGTCAAAGGATGTGAAAAGGCAGTTTTCAGATAAAGAATTTAAAGGTAACTATAGTCATATGAAAAAATGCTCAAAATCACTATTGACTAAAGAAATGCAAATAAAAAGAACTCTGAGGTACCACATCATACCTATCAGAGTGGCTAACATGATAAAACAGGAAAATGATAAATGTTGGAGAGAATGTAGGCATTTTGGGACACTGTTGGTGGAGTTGTGAACTGATCCACCCATTCTAGAGAGCAATTTGGAACTATGTTCAAAGGGTTATAAAAATGTACATACCCTTTAACTCAGCAATAGTGCTTCTAGGGCTGTATCCCAAAGAGATCATAAAAATGGGAAAAGGACCCACATATACAAAAATATTTATAACAACTCTTTTTGTGATGTGCCCATCAGTTGGGGAATGATTGAACAAGTTGTGGTATATGAATGCAATAGAATACTATTGTGCTATACAAAATGGTAAGCAAGCAGATTTCAGAAAAATCTGGAAAAACTTAGAACTGATGCTGAGTGAGGTGAACAGAACCAGAAGAACACTGTACACAGTAATAGTCACCATGTGCAATGACTAACTGTGGTAGACTTATCTCTTCTTAGTATTGCAAGGATCCAAGACAACTTCAAAGGACTTATGATGAAAAACGCTGTCCACATCCAGAAAAAGAACTATGGTTTAGATTGAAACATATTATTTGCTCTCTCTCTCTCTCTCTCTCTCTCTCTCTCTCTCTCCATTTCTTTCTTCTTTCTGGTGGTTTCTCCCATTGGTTCTAATTCTTTACAACATGACTAATGTGAAAATAAGTTCAACATGAATGTATAAGGTAGAGACTATATCAAATTACACACCACCTTGGGGTGGTAGGAGGGGGGAGACAGGGAGAAAATTTGGAACTCAAAATCTTATGGAAGTGAATGTTGAAAAATAAAAATAAAATAAAAATAAAAACTCTTTAAAAAAAAGAAAAGAAATTGGATACTTAAAAGTTTTCTCTTAGCCATCATTTTTGCCTCCTTAAATTTTAACCTAAAAATAAGACAAAATGAAATGTGTTCTCTTTATGCCTCCATTAAAGACATAAG
Source organism: Potorous gilbertii (assembly GCA_028658325.1). Classification (NCBI taxonomy): domain Eukaryota; kingdom Metazoa; phylum Chordata; class Mammalia; order Diprotodontia; family Potoroidae; genus Potorous; species Potorous gilbertii. Next base: position 691,556,601 of record CM053769.1, on the reverse strand, counting down.
ATTAAAAAGATGGCATTGTTAACACTTTCTATGACAATAAATTAGACTGCCTTACATTGGTTCAGTCTTAAAAACAAAGTAAAGGCAAACATGTGTGGGTGGGAAAAAAACAAAGCATTTTCCAGGATGAGACTTCATTGTGTAACTACATCTGCTCATATATCATGCCAAATTAAGCAGATTTTACCTCCACTAAACTCCTGCAATGATGACTCATCATGACACAGAGGAAACGCTGGGTTCTTGAAGTCTAGGCAATCAGGGTACAAGTTACACAAGTTCCATCAAACTGAAGTTTGAATTTCCTGCTCTATCTAAGCAATTTCTAGTTATTGCTTTTATAGATTTGCTCCACCATCCTTATATTCTTCTGTGCCTCATTTATAGAACTATCAATTCAGGAGGGAAGCACTACTGAAATGAAAGGAGGGCTATGTGGCAGAAATTATTCCGTGGCTCCCTTACCATGATCCCTTACCAAGATCCATCTCCTCAACGGCCATGCCATCTCACCTCTGGCTCTATACATTCCCTGCCCCAATCATTCTGGGGATCAACTTCATCTTTTGTAGGGCAGAGTTGCCCTACAAAAAGACAAGAACAAAGAAGAATAGCAAGACAGCCCCACCAAGACCGTGGGGAAATCTAAGTTCCAATCCTGACTTGCTACCTATGTGATCTTAGGCAAATGATTTAACCCTCCCTTGGTCTAAGTTTCCTCATCTATAAAATAAGAATGATCTGTCAGGCCCCTTCCAGTTCTATATCTATGAAGTACATACAAAGTGAGTCTATGGATAAAAAATACAAGGTGATTGATATTTGGAGTGAGGCATTAGCGGCTGGGGGCTCAATAAAGGAGGTGATATTTGAACTGAACTTTGAAGGAAACCTGGGATTCTAAAAGCAGAGGTGATGAGGCACTTGGGATCAGGCTAGGCAAAGACAAGGCTAGAGTTAGAAGGTAGCATGTGAGAAATAAGAAAACAACTCTGGCTAGAATGAAGGCTGTTTGAAAGGGAATCACTTATGAACTGAAAAGGTCAGTTAGATCTAGGTTGTGAAAGGAATTCTCTCTCTCTTTTTGTCTATCCCCCATATACACAAATATATGTGTGCATATATACATCTCTCTCTCTCTGTGTATATATATATATACGTGTATATACAAGTATATGTATATATGCATATGCACAAATGGATAAATGGGTGAATACATAATACATATGTGTATGTGTTCTATACCAAGTAATATTTCCTCAGACCAAGAAGGAAACAACAACAAAATTGGCTCATGTCAAAGCATTGCACAAATTCCTGTAGTGCTCCTTTGTAATTTAAGTGAAAATATGACTTTGAAGCCCTGGGTTCCTTTACCGCCATGTTTCAGGATTAGAGGCACTGATTTTTGAGGGATATAATTCCAGAGAGTCAAGAAGCCAACTCATTGTTGTGATTAATGTTTCCACTCCTGTTTTCTCTTGGTATTTAATCAAAATACGTGTTAAGGATCTGAGCCCTTGCAGGGAGAACTGGAGCTCCACCTTATGCCTGTTCTTCATCGCTTAGAAACCCCAAGCAATCTGTATTCTACTGTTTGTTCCCCTTGCTTGACACTTTAGACACCTGTTTTCTTTCATTTCTGATATAAAGGAGCATTGTTTACAACCTTGCAGTTACCACTGGGGTAGAAAACCAGCTACAGAAATGCAAAAGTGAAAGGCTGTCCCACAATAGGTTAGGCTTAGCATGGGTGCTGCCTCAAAGGTAGCTGGGGCCCAACATTCTGTCCTGGTTTCCCATGTTTACACTTTCATTCTTACACTGGCTTGGGAGCCCCCACTTGGTTATCGATGGCTCTCTCCTTTGGAGAGGGAACACTCAAACTGCCAGCCTGATTCAACGAACAGGTAAATTCCTTCAAACTGGAATTCCTGGGAATACAAAGGTAAAACGTAATAGCTCCTGCTCATAACCCAACAGTTCATTCTCTTAATTTACAAAGCAACTGCTGATCTACAGTGGTAGATGCCATTTCCTCAACAGGAATGGCCAACAGCCTCTAATACCATAGTTCCTGATGAAAAACAGAAAGAAAGTGATGGGCAGCAGAGAGTAGTGGATAAACAGCTGGCCTCAGAATTAGGATGACCTAAGTTCAAGTCCTATGTCTACATTCTTAAGACTGCGAGTGGCAAGGCAGCTGTGCATTTGTATTGGTAAAGGAATGCCTCAACTGACATTGCTACATTAATGAAATCACTGGTCCAGATCCGATTTCCTCCATTCCCCCTAAAAAAAGAAAAAGGTAATTTAAGGCATATATCTTGATCTAGTATATTCATTATATTCCGTAGTTCTCCAAGCTCTGACCTGCTGGTTTTAATTATAAGAACTATTTGAAATATCCTAATTAAAAAAAAAACTGATTATTCGTGCAAAAAAGAATACCCTTTAAATCCATCCTTCACAGATTTGAAAGTAAAATTATATAATACATTGGGTAGAATTGCAACTAATAAGGGATATCTGATGTTCTTCTCTGAATTGTCTTTGCTCTTTGAACCATTTACTACTACTTATAATAGAAAATAGCAATTATTTATACTATTTTAATAAAATAAACAAGAAGGGGATAAAAGAAAAAGGGAATCCCAAGAATAAAAAATTGTATACAAATACTATTTTTTTCACACTGGAAACAACAATTTTGCCAAGAATATTTTAGAACTAAGTTTGAATTGACCAAAATAAACCCCCCCAAACCCTTGTATTGTGTTGTTATTAATTCCTTATGAAGATCCACAGATCTATGCCCCTGAAACTTCTGGCTTATTCATTCAGTTTCTAATTCTTAGTGAAAACTCCAGATGGAGAACCATAGTGAAGATATACTTATGAGGGAATATATACCTTCATTTAATCATGTAAACAATTTGTTCCAGTTCACCTTTTGTAAGAAAACCAGAAAGCCAAGTTTTAGTTACAAGTGCCCTCTTGTGGTCTAAACAGAATAAGAGATTGCATTGGAAGGGACCTGGAGGCCTTACTTCTAGTCCAACCATACAGGGTAAATCTCTTCTGAAAGATTCTAAAAGCAATTGCTTAGACAACTTTTGCTTGAAGATAGTGATAGCTAAACATACTGGATAATATAATAAATAATCATCCAGAACAGCTCGTTCCACGTTGCACCAGTTGTCATTTTTACCATTAGCTTACACAGAGCCTACATCATCCTCTGCAATTTCCACTTCGTTGGTTTCATCTTGTTTTGCCCTCTGTTGGCAATAAAAATAAATCTAATCTTTTTTTTTTCCAAAAGACAACCTGTCATATATTTTAAAACAGCTCTTCCGCATCCCTCAAGTCTTCTTTTCTTCTGATTAAATATCTCTAATTCCATCAACTGATTACCCTATGGCACATTCTGAAGGCCCCTCAATAGCCTGGTCATAAACTTCCATGTAGAAGCTCTCCAACTTGTTAGCATCATTCCTCAAACGTGGAAATCAGAACTGAATATAATGAACTGAATATAATAGTCCAGTGTCATCTGGTCAGGACAGAGTACAGGCATACAGAGGACATATTGCGGATTTGGTTCTAGACCACCACAATAAAGTGATTATCGCAATAAAGCTAGTCACTAATTTTTTATTTTGGATTTACATATGAAATGATATTTATACTATATTATACTCTATTAAGTGTGCAATAGTATTCTGTCTAAAAACAATGTGTCTTAATTTTTAAAAAAATTCTTGTGATAGTGAAAGTATTTTAAGGTAGCAAGGTATAAATGCTAAAAAATGCTAACCATCGTCTGAGCCTTCAGAGAAGGCGGATCTTTT
>CM053769.1:691529878-691552247 GCA_028658325.1 Potorous gilbertii | reverse complement strand
CCAGGTGTTCCAACCAAATTCGTTTACTCATCTTCCCTAAAACTGTTTCTATTTCCTCGTCCTCTGCACTTTTGCTCTCTCCATGTAGAGTACCCACTTTCCTCAAAGCCTATCCAAACCCACGTAATCAGTTCAATACCCAAGAAACATCCCACCTGGTCTGCAACATTTCTTCCAAATGCTCCAACTGGAAGTGTCCCCTTCTTCCTCCAGATTCCTTTGGTAATTCTCTTTACAATAAATTTAGCGATTAGTAAGATGTTGCCTCCTCACATCCCTTCTATCGCAGTCATTTTGGTTATTTGCCTTTTCACTGGTTTAGGCTTAGTCTCCCTGGCTGAGACTATAAGCTCCAGGCAGGAAGGTTCTATGTCTTACACTTCTCAGTACCTCCCCCATATGCCATAGCACAGTACCTTGTAGATAGCCAGAACTCAATAAATACTTGTTAATTTAATTTAAAATGTCTATTAGGAGTAAGTAGGAGCAGTGTCTTTGCAGCCCAGCATCTCGACAGCACCATCACAGGCTGACCCTATAATCAGTTTCATTAAATAGATTTTCACGTCTTCCCTAAAGAGAGACTCTGGAATTTTTCAGGAATACCCAAAGAAATACTGTGATTTTTCTCAAGATCATTAAATTCGAATTTGGATCTACGCTCTGTGCCAAGGTGCTTTCACTATCTCTTTGCACATGGCAGCAATCAAAGCTTCATTCACATAGTCTCAGACGTCCTCTGGGTCCCTATCTTGGTCACCAGCCAAGAGTGGTTTATTCGTATGGAAGGAATACAGATTTAACCATAGGATGCTTTTTTCTCTTTCTCTAACTCCAGTCCATACTAGTAACAGATGCTTCAGGGATTGGGATTTTTTAAAGCAATATAAAAATTGCCTCTTGCATCATATTTAGCACCTGAAGATTCATAAATAGCTTTGGAAAGCACAAACTCACATCTGGCATGAAAGAGAAAGCCATAGTTTGTCTTATATCATTGTACTTTTGTAAAGGAAAAAACCCAACCATGGTAAAAGTACCACCAATGGTTAGCACATAATTGTTATTGCCCAAATAATTTACAGCAAATGTTTTTGGATGCAGGATACTTATTCATATATCTCCCTCTGTTAGAAATTGGATCTGCCCTCCTTGATTCTCTTTATGATGAAACACTAATACCTATGAAACTAGGAGAAGGGAAAAAACATTTTCTGGGTACATTTTAAATTATATATTTTTCCTTGGAGGTATTCTCTTCCTCCTACCTTTTAATTTAATAATGCTTGCAACGAAGCTGTCTGCTAAACTCATCTTTATTTCAGACTTGGAAAATTTGCCCTAGTTCTCTGCAAATTAGATAGTTATGAAATGTCCAAAATTTCTCATGAAGCATGGGCAATTGGCTATGAGATTGGGCAGTATTAACTTTCAGTCTCATCTACTTCTCTGCATGGAGACAGAAGAAATAATGGCCTCTTTTTCTGACCAGAAGAAGCTTACACTCTGGTTAGTAGACATGACATCCAGAGCCATAGCCAGCAACTTTAACAGCTGGGGCAGGCTTTAAAAAAATCACTAAGGGTAAACAGCAAAATTGTGTCTGTAAATCAGTTTTTAAAGATGAATTCAAGGAGGGGAGATCCTGTGGTACCACATAGTCAGAGGGAGACAGAGATCCAGGAATTTTGGATTCTAGAGAGCCTATGAGGCTGCTTCTGCTGCTGCTAAACCATGGGGTTCGAATGACTGCATGGGGCAGAGCTGATGGGGAAAGGCTGTCAGTGCCCTCTGCATTTCAGTACTCTGACCCTAGACTCCGTTCTGCCCTCGTTATGACTCTGATGACACACATACACTTGACCCAACCAGGCACAAGTTCTACAGAAGGAGATGAATGGATGAGGTTGCCTGGTTCAGAATGGATACATTAGTAGGGAGAGAATTCAATACTAGGAACCATGGACAGCCTCTGTCAATCTGGTAGAGCATTTCTTGATCTGATTTTTTTTCCGAAGCTTGAAAATAAATGTGTTTCCTTGGAGTCTTTGTCTCTTTTCCATCTGGCGAATGCTGACTTTTCTTTTTAGTGTTTGGAGGTGAATGGGAATAAAGGGGCTGGCTTTCTTTCCTGCTTTGTTTGCACCAGCATCACCCTGGCAAAAGACCTGGTGCTGATGCTGATGAATGAAGGAAACACACAATGAGGGCTTAGCAGTGACTCGCTCAGTGGGATCCCTTCCCTGCCCCTGCTCCTCCCCACCCACCTGCTCCCCCTCCACCACTTCCCCCCTCCCCCCCGCCCCTTTGTTACCCTGAGGGGCAGGGCAGGCCTATGCAGAATGAAAGTCACTTTCACTTTCTCATTCTCCAGAGCTTCCCCTACTCCAGATAAACAGGAATCAGAAAAAGCTTTATAAGATGATCTTGCAGAGGTGGGAGGGGCGCTCCAGAGAAAACCCTGCTCCTCTTTTCCCCTTTCCTTGAACCATTTGGATGCTCTGGCAGGTGGGGAGAAGAGTTAAATGGGAGCCATCCCACTCACTCCCCATGTGTAGTGGATGTGAAGGTGGCTCCTGTGCAAGGTTCATATTGGGTTCATCTCCAGGAGCCATATTTTCATTTTTATCATGGTCCTTGGGGAAAACTCTGAATATCTTTTCTGAGGTGGTTTGGTTATGCAGCGGCTATTGTGATGGACTTGGAGGAGTCGGAAAGAACTGAGGTGAAATCCTGCCTCAGATGCTTATTAGTGGTGGCAAATCACTGATTATGTCTCCTCAGTTTCCTCATCTGTAAAATGGGGACAATGGTACCTCCTTAACAGGGTAGTTCTGCAGAACAAATTAGATAAAATTTGTAAAGTGCTTTACAAACTTTAAAATGGTCGTGCAAGGGCTAGCTATTAGTAGCTGTGGCAATAATGATGATAAAGTACTTTAAGGTAAACTGAGGAATCAGAAGAAAGGGAAGGCAGGCAGGTAGAAATACAGAAATCACTTTTTTCCCCTTTAAGTTGCTTTTGGTAGTTGTTTCTCATTTTCTCTTTTCTCTTATTGAAGATATTTATGTTTAAATAAAGGTTTTTCTCCTTCACAGCCTAGTTTTTCCATCTGCTTGATTCCTGCAGTGAAGTCTTAACCCCATGTTTGTTTATATTCTCACAGCTTGTTACCATGGGAATGATTTTAAGATTGGAAATTCAACATTAACTTCAAAGCACACAGAAATAGATGGAGAAAATGGGTGGGACAAGGGCTCACTGGTAGCTCAACACTCACATCTCTGGTTATCATCAAAATCACAGGACCAGGAATGACAAAAGAACAGATTCATGTTTAAGTATATGTCAAGCTTCCCCCTGCCTGCCCAAGTCCTTTTATCTGAGGGAGCAGGGGCCTAAGAACTGGCCCCTAAATGAGGCTTATTCTCAACACACAAAAAGAAAGAGGCAGACGTGAACTTTAGAATAGAGCGTTGGGACTAGAGGGGCCTTGGAGGGTCAACTCCTTTGTTTTACAGAGGAGGAAGGTGACATAGCTACTTGTGGGGGGGGGTGGGGAAGAGTGGGGTGGGTGGTACGAAGTCTTCTTTCTCTTCATTATCTTTTCCCCTGAACCTGCCCCTTCTCCTATTGCAATTTCCTCATTTCTGCCCAAGACATTATTGTCTCCCCAATCTTCCAGTTGTGCCTCCTACAAACCATCCACAATTCTTCCCTCTCCCTTGCCAACCCTATCCAGTTAGGTACCAAGGCTTGTTGATTCTCCTTCCACATCTCATACACACATGTGTATGTATATGTAAGTACATGTGTGTATACATGTGTAGGGGGATGGATGGAGAGATGGATAGATATTTCTTCTGTTCCCTGTTCACTCACACATGCCACTGCCTGGATTTAGGCACTTATTAGTTCTAGTCTGGACTATAGCAATGGTTTTCTAATTGATTTACTTGCCTCAAGTTTCTCCACTCTACATTCCCCACGGCTACCAAATAGATATTCTAAAATCAGTTGCCTTGCTCAAGAAATTCCAGTTGTTCACTTTTGCCTTTAAGATCAAATACATAATACATATTTTTATCTATCTATCTATCTATCTATCTATCTAGAGAAAGACAGAGGCATAGACATATATATATATGTATTGTGCATGTACGTGTGTATATACAGATACACACACACACACACACACACACACACTGCCTAGAGCCAGGTTGTGAAGGACTTTAAATATTAAACAGATGATAGATACACATATACACACATATATGCATGGGTTACTTATATGTATATCTTTTTAGCTTCTTACAAGTAATGTAATCTATTTGTATCTCTACCTATATGCAAATATCTATGTATGCCTGTATATGCATATCTATCAAAGCATATACATAAATGCATATGTATGCATTTGTATATCTGTCTATAATTATATATCATCCCTTAGCATTTAAAGCCCTTCACAACATGGGTTGAGTCAACATGTATTACATATATGTGTATACATATACACATGCAGGCACAATTCATGTACATATGTCTGTACCTATCTATGTATGTATATATTTAGCTAGCTAGCTAGCTTTCTTTATATATTGGATCCTAAGGGCAAGGATGAGCCACTGGAGTTCCTTGAGTTATGTTAACTATGCTTCAGGAATATCAATTTGGTACCTGTGTATAGAGTGAATTGGAATGGGGAGAGACTTGAGACAAGTAAATCGATTATTTAAAATCCTTCACAAGCCAATTTTTCCTGGCATATTTCACATTATGCCACCTCACATACTTTATTTTCCATCCAAATAGGGCTCTACCTTAGTGTATAGCACTGCTTTTCAAATAGTAGGCACTTAATAAATGCTTATTCATTGATTCTTAGGCAGACAAGTTATTCCACTTTTTAATTTAATAAACATTTTCTATCAGTTTCTATTCATGAACAAAAGAATCAGCTTTGAAATTTTGCATGCATTAAGCTGATTTTCTTTTTTCTATTTCCCTCTTCCCAGGGCATCCAACAGAGAAATCATTTAAAAGTCTAAACAAAGTGTGTAAATTCCTGCTGATGTATTGCAAAAACACTTCAAGTCTTGCTAAATTTGTATGTATAAGCATAAATAAAATTTTATTATTTTCTTATGAAAAAAGAAAGACCATGTCCAACATCTTGAGAAACATCAAAATGTCTGGAGGAAGGATTATCCTCATTTGTTCAGGAGGGAAATTTGAGCAGTGCAAAGGAGGACTGGAACAGCCCCAAGTTGCCTCTAGATTATCTGTGTCTAGTCTGGGCTAAACCTTGTTCAACTGCATCATTCTAAATGAGGCAACTACTCCTCCTTTGCTTCCTGGTGTTTTGTTTTGTCCCTAACCATTTAGGAAGATGCTTTTGCCATATGTGAGATTTTCTCTTGATTTGAGTTCTGACTAGCCGATGCATAATTAATTTTTTAATGCTGTTCTCTTTCAGGTCAAAATACATACCTTAGAGGAGAGGGATGTTTTGTTAGTCTGGGTAGAAAAGCAAGTAGAAAGTCCGGCTACATTAGCTTTTGATCTCCTGTCTGACTTCATGAAGCGGCCTCAATGGGACCCCCATTACTTGTAAGAACAAAACCTTTTATCAAATTCTGTTCCTCTTTTCAAAAAAATCAACTTATCCTTCATAGTTCGTACTTGGGTAGAGGAGAGAACTTGACTCTATCCCCCTAATACATAGTTCTCTGTCTAGTTAACAAGTATTTAATAATGGCCTACTTTACATAGACCTCTGTATCTGGAGTTTGGGGTAGATACAAAAAACAAAAGATGGTTCCCTGCCCTCATGAAGATTATAATCTAATTGCCCTTATTCTGTTCCCAAGTTATTTTGGTATCATTCTTGCTTCCCTACTCAAGAAGGTTGGGATAATGCTATAAAAATCATTCTTCCTCCTCCTTCTTCAACTCATGAAAATGTGAGGAAGATGGCAATAGATGTTTGAGTAAACAGAACCATGACACATATTTCCACCTGTTGTCATTGACAATTACTCATCTGACAGCATTCTATCAACCTATGACCAAGTAGTTTAGCACCTGCTATGATCTTAGAGACTTGGAGTATCCCAGTAACCTCCCCTACGTGATACACACCAGACTATGTAGTTGGGTATCCTGTGAACTCTACCAACTGGGAGTACTTTTCCACACTGGAAGTTGATGGCCTCAGGGTGTAGGTTCCAACCATTTTCTTTGTACTATGGCATCATTTAGCTATATATTGAACTTAGAGCCAGAAGGCCCCTTTAGGAATCATCTAATCCAGTCACCTCATTTTATACATGTGGAAACTCAGGCCAAGGCTGATTAAGTAAGGTAATACAGGAAGAAAGAAAATAATAGAACCAAAATTCAAACCTCTGACTCTATGAACTTGTGAATTTAGTGCCTTTTCTACTCCACCATGCTGCCTTCACAGAAATCTTATTTAAATGTAAATATGCTAATGTGTGCTTCCTGTTTGGTTGACAGGGATATTAGGAGTGTTACATTAAATATTACTATTTCCTAATCTTAATAAGTTAGAGCTCCAATCTTTAAAAATTCTAAAATTCACTGTAATTAACACCATGTAATAGACAATTTAATACAATTAAAATGAAACTTCTCCAGGGTTGTGTGTTACATTTGTATGAGTGCCAGAATAATATATCATGGTTAATGTCATCATAATGACCCACTCTGGGAAAAGAGAATGCCTTCCACACAGCTCCCTTGTGTAGGAATATCTCCAAGTTCTCCAAGTTGTTCCTAGGAAGAAAAATACCAGAGAGTATGTCTTCCCTTATCTCCTAATTATTCATAGCAGCTGGCTTAGAGTATCTTTATTTTTAATGGAATGCCTAACGTGGCTAGCCACTCTTCGAGCATCTCAGAACTTCTCAGGATGACCGAAGTGATCTATAGAAGTGTCTGAAGCTGAACTCATCATCTTCTGCTCAAAACTCACTTCCTCCTTTACATGACCTCCAAGACCCATTCTAAGTCTACACTGACAATCCTTTAGAACCTCTGACTGCCATCTTTTTTACTGGCTGTTACTGAATATTTATCACATTCCTCTCAGCAGTGTACCAAATTTTTCCCTTCCTCCTCAAGCTACCAAAAGCCACCCTCACCTACTGAATTCTCAGCATATGACCTTGCCTGCTACTTCACTGACATCAAGGCTTTTGGATACAAATATACTCATTTTGCTCCTCTACATCCCATCATTCCAGTGTCTTCCCCATCTTCTTTTTCCCCCCTCTTTGGTTGGGAAAAGGGATCTTCTGCTTGTGTCTTTGATTCCTTTCCTTTCTACTTCCTTTGGGAGCTTTCTCCTTCCATCATTGCCTCTCCTGCATATTTTTTAAAATAAATTTTTATTCAGGTCTTTTGTTTTGACCACCTAAATCTCCTTCATATTCCTCTTCTCTTCATCTTAGAGAATCATCTCATAGAAGAAAGAATTCTTTTTAAAGGAAAAAAAAGAGGGAAAAAACCTAAGCAAACCTGATCAACATATTAAAAAAAAATCTGACAATATGTTCAATGTTCTACATGCATGGATTCCTTCCCCTTTTCCTCTAAAAAGGAGTTGGGGGAATGTGTCTTCTCAGATCTCTTCTTTTGAGTTATGCTTGTTCTTTATAATTGTATAATATTTCATTTTAAAGTTTTTATATCTTTTGTTTTTTAATACCACTAGAATTTCTCCCATGATACTTTCCCTCATTCCCCCGCAAAGCCTTCTCATATAACAAATAATATTTTTGAAAATAATAGAGGAAATACTGATCAATACATTTTTTAAAAATCCAAAATATATGCAATGTAACGAACTCAGGGACATCTCACCTCTGCAAAGGAGATGGATGAGGATGCATCTCATTTCTTTTCTTTAGAAGTATGTTTGTTCTCTATATTTTTGCCACATTCACTTTTGATTGTTTTGATGTTTGATTGTTTTCACTGGTTCTTTCCATTTACATTGTTGTGATCATTGTGTATATTATTTTTCTTATCTCTGCTTACTTCACACCACATCAGATCCTTATCAAAGCTTACCATGTTTTTCTGTAGTCATTGTTTCCATTACATTCATGTAGCACAATTTTGTGGACAATCTATACTTTGCCCCAATCTACTTTGTTTCCAGATCTTTGGTACACAAACAAAACAAAACAAAAAACCCAATGTGCTATAAATATTTTGGTGTATATGAGACTTTTCTTTTTATCATTGACCTCCTAGAGGCATTTGCCTAGAAGTGGAATCTCTGAGTCAAAGTGTATGGACATTTTAGGCACTTAATTTGCATAACTCCAAAAGCTTTCCACAATGGTTATACTAATTCATAGCTCCATGACCAATGCATTAGGATTTCTATCTTGTCTCCATGTCCTCCAAAATTGATTATTCCTATCTTTGACTTTCCTTGATAATTTTTTGGTTCTTTAGTGAAATCTTGGGGTTATTTTTATTTGAATTTTCCATATCATTAGTGATTTGGAGCATGTTTCATACGGTTGGTTATGATTTTGAATTCTTTTAAGAACTGTTCATATCATTTGACTATTATCTATGGGGAAGATGACTATTGATTTTATAAATTTGTTAGATATTTATACATCTGAGATACCAATCCCTTATCTGGGAAATTTGACACATTGTTTTCACAATTGACTGCTTTACTTGTTATCCTAGATGTAGTCATTTTATTTGTGTTTTTCAGAGTCATGTAATGTAAATTATCTATTTTATCTTATGGAATTGCCGCTGTCCTTTGTTTCATCAAGAATACACTTCCTCTCACAGCTGGGAAAGGTATCTATCTATCTATCTAATCAAACTTGCTTCTCTTTTCATTTTTACTCTCTGATCTTAAATATTCAGGTCTTCTGCATCTTTAATTTCTCCTTCTCCACTGGTTATTTCCCTTCTGCCTAGACATATGCTCATATGTCCCAGTCCTTAAAAAAAAGTCTTCCCTTAATGCTTCCAGCAGCTTGGACTGTTACCAGTCTATTGTCCCTTTAACAGCCAGACTTCCCGAAGGGATGTTCTACTCGCTGTCTCCATGATGTCACCACCACTCAAGCTTGTGACTGGTTCATTGCTCACAGTTCTTCAAAGTTGTTTTTCCTTACAATGTTGTAATCATATAAATTGTCTCTTTCTGCTCACTTCACTCTGCATCAGTTTGTACAAATCCTCCCTAGTTTCCTTAATTCCTCACTTCTGTTTCTTATGGAGCAACAATATTCTGATTTATCTTCTTTTAAGGTAACTTTTTGTTTCTATCACTTTTCTGCTCTAAACCATTTCGTGGTTCCTTATCTCTTACAAAGTAAAATATAAACTCAGCTCAGCATTCAATAATCTCCATAATCTCTCCACAATAAGCTCTCCATAATCTAACCACAGTCTACCTCGTCAGCCTAATTTCATGATACTTTCCTATAAGTATCATTTACTGTAGCCAAACTGGACTAATTACTATTCCCTAACACAGCGTGTCCCATATTTTCTTGTATCATTTCTTTCACCTAAAATGTCAGCTCTCACATCTCTTCTGCCTTTAAGAATTGTTAAAGGGTCATCTTAAATGCCATCTCCTCCACCAAGCTTTCCCTAATCCATTTCCTTCTCCAGGAAAAGAAAAATTGACCTCTTCATCTGAGCTCTCTTTGTATCAATTATACTGGAATATACTATCCAGTCTTATGTTTGTATACATATCCAATCTCTTCTCTTAGACTGTAAATTTCTTGAAAGCAAGAACTATGGTTTTTTTCCTTTTTGCATGTGTATTAAGAAAGCTTTCTTTGGTATCATTCTTGCTTCCCTACTCAAGAAAAGGAAAGTGAAGTGAGTTTTGCAGATGAATATAGATGCTTATAGTTATATAGCAAACAACTTTGCAAAAAATATTTTAACTGAGTGATATTTCTTGTCCACACCTTCTGAAGAGTAGATTATGACCATAAAGTATTTATTCTTTTTCTGTGTACTTACAGGTCTTGTAAGGTCATAGACTGGGTGAGTGATGATGACACAATATATTATATCACCTGTTCAAAAACAGGTAGCAATAAACCCATAGACTTGGTTGTCCTTGTATCACGAAGAAAGCCTGCCAACGATAGGTAAGTATCTGAAGTTTCTAGGTTATAAACTCCATGGGAGCAGGAAATGTGTATTATTCATCTTGGTCAGCCTCAGCACCTAGGACAGCTACTTACACAGAGAAGACACTAAATTTGTGTTGAGTTGAATTAATTTCAGATCAGAGTTTAGAATCAGTGTCTGGTAGTTAAAGTACTTGTATTTTAACCCTTTAGTGATCTGCAATTTCTTCTACTACTGCAAAGCACAACTCCTTTATGGATCACTAAACAATCTTCATAAGTTGTGGCTAAAAAGTACATCACCATAAAGCCAACCTGGTGATGAATTACTTCTCTAAACACGGGGAAACTGGTCCCCAGATGACACACATAAAATCTGTCTCTAGCCCTACACTTACAGTTTTTGGAATTTGGTAAATGGTACCAGAATTTATATTCTCTGGTCATAGCCTTTGGGAATCCCAGGTTACCTCCATGCCATGATGAAAGATCAGAGGAGGATTTTGTTGAGTTAGAGTAGAGATTTATATAGTTACCTCCTCTCTTAATCAAAGACCTTCTGAAAGTTACTCCAGGTTCAAATCATGCTTTGTATCAGTATCTATACAAAACCATAGCACACAAGTCCACACTGACAATTCTGTTCTCATACCAATGAGAGGATGCACTAGTTCAAAGAAAAAAATTAAATTAAGTAGTACAACAAAGTAAGTAAAATTAAGCATTTATTAGGCACTTAGCATGTTCCAGGTATTGCTGTAAGTGCTGCAAAAATAGATACAAGCAAAAATAAAAAGTCCTTGTCCTCAAGGAGATTACATTCCAATGAGGAAAGACAACACATAAAAGGGAGCTGAAAAGCAAGCTACAATGAAGTACTCCCATGAGAGTATTGTGGCAAAATTCAGAAATTCAGAAGTAGAGCCAGAAGGATGAAGGTTAGGTGGCCCAGGCCCTTCCCCATTATAGAGGTCTTGGAAAGAACTTGTTAATGAGAGAAGTAGGCTGTTCCAGGGCAGAGGGCTCAACTATATAGAGCTGCCTGAGGCGCTCAACACTCCAGAGTCCAGCCAGATCCGGGCTAACATATAACTGGGAAATATTTCACAAAATTAAAACCACAATAAAACATAGATATTACATTTCAAAACTATCACTATGCAGCAGAGATCTTCATGTGTAGAATAGTGATGCTCATTTCTATTTGAGTCTGACATCACTGTTTAAGGGTAAAAAGGCTGCTGGGGAAGATGGATATTTCAGGATGAGGGGTCTCAAGAGATTCAGGAAGATCCAGGAAGAGACTTCAGCTGAGCCATAGTGACAAAGTCCAGAAAGTCAGAAATAGAGTCAGGAGGGGAATTTCCCCAAATACACAAAAGTGTATATTCTCCCACAGGTTCCTACCTCAGGAAATACCCATAGAAAGGACATGTGTGTAAGGAACCTGCGTTGAGAGGACACAGGGTTCATAGGTAGAAATAGACAGTACAGCTTTTGAATGGTGCTCATGGAATTCTTTCTAGACAGAGCTCAATGCATAGGCCCCATGTTGTACTGTTTAATACTTTTCTGTATTGTTCAACATTGATTCCTTCTGAGAAACCCTCCTTAGAAATCCACTGAAACCTCCTTTGGGAAACAAATAAAGAAGCAAGCATGTAACTAGAGCAACTCATGCTCCTGGGGCTTCATGCCTGCTAGAACCCTTTCGTAACTGCTTTCCACAGAACCACTGCTGTCAACTGCTGGCTGGTGATTACACTGAGCTGCCCGCATCTTTCGCTGCTACTGTTGCACGCTGCTGGCATCTCCTGCTTGTCTACATGTTGCACTGTGCTGCCAGGAGCTGGTGTCACTTCTGGGAGGCTTTCTGGTGGGCCTTACCTGCTACTGGCTGCTAGCTGCTTGCTGAGTTGCAGCTGCTACCTGGTCTTTTCTCTCTATGAAAGTAATTTCAGATTGTTTAGGTCATTGCCCCAGAGTCTATCTCAGCTCTTGGAGATTAAGTTCCCCAGTCAGCCAAAGAAGTCTTCAGGCAGTGTTTGTCTTTTTAAAGGCTTTTCTTCACTCCCCTGGTAGGAAGGATGAGAAAATCTCCACTGCTTTCAACTCCCATCAAGCAAATCACCTCAGGAGAGTCATCTAACCTGACTGAAAGTGATTGACTGGGGCTGAAATCTTTGTTATTTTCCCACCAGAAAGGAAGCCCCAGCTCCTCTTACATTTTGTATGAATGTATGTGTGTTTGTATGTATACATATATTGGTGTATGTGTGTATACAAATATATACATATATATACACAAAAACACATATAAACATATGGAATGTGGGAAAATAGTCTATAAAATAATTCTTTGGGTAGTTTAGCGGGCATGTCACTGAATAAGTAAATTAACTTAGGCAGAATTTTCATTTGTATTGTTATTAGTTTGGACTACCAAAGGGCAATTAATATTTCTCCAATTGTTTAGGTCAGTCTTTATTTGTGTAAAAAGTGTTTTGTAATTTTGTTCATATAGTTCCTGGATTTGTCTTAGCAGGTAGACTCCCAGGTATTTTATGTTGTCTACAGTTATTTTAAATGCAATGGCTCTCTTTTTCTCTCTCTTCCTCCTGGGTTTTGTTGGTGACATACATAAATGCTGATAATTTATGTGAGTTTATTTTATATAGTTATGACTTGGCTGAAGGTGTTAATCAACTCGTTTTCCAGTTGACTCTCTGAGGTTCCATAAGCATACCATCACGTCATCTGCAAAGAGTAAGAGCTTTGCTTCCTCACTGCCTACACTTTATTCCTTCAATTTCTTTTTCTTTGTCTTATTGTTTCTAATACAGTATTGAACAGTAGACGTAATAACGGACATCCTTGCTTTATTTCTGAACTGATGTCCATGACAGATAATGCTTGTTCTTGGTTTTAGATAGATACCACTTATCATTTTAAGAAAGGCTCCGTTGATTCCTATTCTAGCGTTTTAATAGGAATGGGTGTTGTAGTTTGTGGAGGACTTTTTCTTCATCTATTGAAATGACCTTATGATTCTGTTGTTGTTATTGATGTGGTCAACTATGCTGATAGTTTTCCTAATATTGAACCAGCTGTGCATTCCTGCGAGAAATCCCTCCTTTCACCTCTCTACCCCGTACAGAAAATAGGCTGTAGAATGGAATATTTATGTCAGATAGAAGAATTTCTTGATAGAGTCACTAATTACAGGAACATCTCTGAAAAACATTATAAAATCTTTTGTCCTACATACCTTTAAAAATAAGGTAGAGTTCTATTTGTCTGGATGTTTTAAAAGATACTTCATTTGAGCCAAAGCAATGGATTGTAAAAATCTCTTCTTAGCCCTATCATTCAGTTAGTATATTCAGATATCACCTTTCTCTAGGAAGAGGAAGCTGTCACTATTACTGGCTGATATATCATAGTCAAGTTCCATTTGCCTTTGTTTTCTGCTGTTTTATTTCAGTGCCAAGGCCCTACACAAATCAGGTTCTGAGTCTTATAGAATGAACTTTATCATAACTCATCCCTAGAGGGCATTGCTGCAAATAAAGGTTTCTTAGATCAGACAGAGTTGCTTTTGAAGGCAGATGAGTCATTTATTGGCCTTTCTGTGGTAACTATGAATTCCATATACAATTCTTTGTCTCCTTGTAAGTAAGGCAAACTCTTACTAGACAAGAGCTTTCCAGGTGTTCGAGATCAATACTTATTGCCTTTTGTCTATATGTTTTATAGTTGTGCTTTTTCTCTCTATAGATGGGGGCTACCTTGCTCATGTTTTAAATGGAGATATGGCTTTTATAAAAGATGCTTGTGACAGCTGCAGAAATTAATCAATGAGAGACAATACATTGTAGTAGGTCTCCTGGTGGCAGCATTTAGTTACGAAAAAAGGCTCAGATTTGAAGCTGGAGAACCTGGGCTCAAGTTCTGTATCCAAGGTGTATACAGGGTGACCTTGGGCAAATCACTTACACTCTAGGAGCCTCAGTTCCTCACCTGTAAAATGAGGCTGATAACAATCATTAAAGAAAGTGGTGAATAGTGCACAGGATACTGGACTCACATCTGCTAGCTCTGTGACCCTGGGCTAGTCACTTGGCTTTTCTGTGCCTTAATTTCCTGATCTGCAAAATGAAAGAATTAGTTCTAATGGTCTTTAAAATCTCTTTTGGCTCTAAATCTATGATTCTATGTCCTCACAAGCATGTTGTGAGACAGTCATTTGTGAACATTAAGTAGGAGATCTCATTGGTATACAACATAGGGAGCCAGTACAACATTGTACATAGACAACTGTGACAGACTCGGGCTCAAATCCTTCCTTAAACAATTCCTTACTAGCTTATGTGGCCTTGGGCAAATCACAACCCTGATCCACCTCAGTTCCCCCATCTGTGAAAAGTAGGAATAAAAAATAACACCTGCTTTACAGGACTGTTATGAAGTTCTAATAAAATGATATAAGTAAAGTGCAAAACTTAAGGCATTATATGAATGTCAGTAACTACAAATGGTCTGAGGGCATGGCAGTATGAACAGACAAGAAATGATGGTAGAAGAGCTAAGAGAGATGAAGACAGTGAACTACGAGGAGGATCAGGAGGGAGCATCTTAAAGAAGGTGACCAAGGGGGATGGCGTGAGCAGAAATGGCAGAGGTTGGACTCTGGAGGCATTCTGTTGGAGGGCTGCCCCAGGGACTTTGTCCATTATGGAAATACCATCCTGAGAATAAAGTGTAAAACTACTGTTGGACATCTGCCCACGAGGTCACTTTGCTTACAGCGCCTGGGAGCCTGATGGAATGTAAAACCATTTTCTTATGTCTTTCTTACAAAAATGAGGAGGCCTCCAGTAAGAATGTCATTAAAGGAGGAAGGCAAGAGTACAGATTTAAAGGGGAAGAGGAGAAGTGTGCAGAGAAGAGCTTGACTTGGATAGAGATAAAGCATCAGGAATAAGAGAAGCCCAAGTACTCTAACCTTTCTCCTGTTTTTCATTTAAGTAAACACTAGGGTTTTTTTTGGTTTTGTTTGTTTAAACAAACACTAGGAGGGACAGCTAGAGGGCTCAGTGGATACAGTATCCTCCTTGGATTCAGGACGACATGAGTTCAAATTCAGTCTCACTCACTAGCTGCGTGACCCTGGGCAAGTCACTTAACTCCAACTGCCTACAAGAACAGAACAAAAGCAAATAAACGTTTGGGGAAATGGCAAGGCCATTGAAGAATTGCCTGGGATGCTCTCGGCCCACCTTGTCTTCCTACATCCTTCTCTAAAGTCCATCTGTCTTCTCCCCTGGCTCACACTTCCATGGTATACTTATGGAGTAATATGGAATTGCTTTCTTTTTCTGTCTCTTCCTCCTGGGTTTTGTTGGTAGCATATGTAAGTGTTGATAATTTATGTGGGTTTATTTTACATAGTATGACTTTGCTGAAGTTGTTAATTATTTCAGCTAGTTTTTCAGTTGATTCTCAAGCACACCATCCTATCACATCTATAAGTATACCATCACCTAAGAGGTGGGCAAGAAGGGACAGAGAAATTTTTAAAAAGACAACCTATAGGCCACAGTAATAAAAATTAAACTGAAAATTGCCTATTCAGAAACAGCAGCATCTAGGCAGAAAGGCGCAAAATACTGGCAAACCCTTTCCAGTACGCTTCTTTCACCTCCATCACTATTTCATATATTTGAATGTAACCCCATGGAGATTGCTGATCAAAAAAATATCTGGTTCTTGATAAAAGCTACAGGTTGGAGTTAAAAGTGCATTGGATTCAAACCCTGACAGTTCAAATCCTAGCTTGGAAGTTGATTAGAAGTATGAATGGACTAGCTCCTTGATTTCTTGAAATCTTAGTTTCCTCCTTTGTAAAATAGAAATGCTTACTTTAAGCTCTCCTTTGCTATGGGGAAAGTGCTTGTAAACCCTCAAGAGGTACATATTTATTTTTAAAGTTTTGCTTCTCTGAATAAGACGACCCCTGCTGCACAGTGTTTGCTTTGTAATCATTGCCTTTTTACTCATAGTCTTAATTTTCTGTGACAACTGAGGAAGCTTCCTTTCCTCCTCCAGTAACACTTACGTAGTAGCAATGAAGTCCGTCACCCTGGCATCCATCCCACCTTCTCCACAGTACAACAGAAGTGAGATCACAAGTGCAGGATTCCTGATACAGGCTGTTGACAGCAACTCCTGCACGGTGAGTTTGCTAGAACATCTGCTTATCCGTTTTGCTTTTGGGAGAGAAGACGCAGAAAAATCTCCTAATTCAATTTTGTAATAGAGGGAGGGCAGGTGTAAAAATACACGGGAACTCTGAAAGATGTGAAAACTCTGTCCAACACAGTAAGCAATCACAATTCCAGAGGCCCCACAATGGAGCTTGCTACTTCCTCCTAAGAGGCAGTGGACTCTGAAGGCAGATATGTTTTTTTGACATGGGCAGTGCTGGAACTTGTTTAGTTTGACTTCAAATATATGCTGTGTATACACATATGTTTTATACATACATATATATTTATGTATTATAATTATTTATTATATATATTTTTCTCCTTCCCTTCCTTCCTTTCTTTTTCTTTATGTAATAGGTATCATACCTGAACCAAATTTCTTCTGCCATCTTACCTTATTTTGCTGGAGATATTGGTGGCTGGTCAAGGTCCATTGAGAAAACAGCTACTTCATGTATCCGGTTCATAGAAGAAGCAACTAATGACAGATTTATCAACAAATAATATTTTAAATAGTCCAGCTCCCAGTGGTCTGTTTGTGGACTGTCCATTTTGTGGATTACTTGCAGCAGTTTTTGATTTTGAGCCCACCTTCCCCTGGCATCCAACAGGTTTGTGGACCAGAGAACTAATTTTTATATTAGCCTAAGTAAAAGGGAATCATGGAGATGCTAAAGAAAATCATGAAATTCATTCCAGTACTTCAGGGATCAATGATTTTGTGGGTGTGGGTCTTTCCTTCACCTACATCAGTCACAACCATACCCACCTCACCAGACGGTTTGATGAATTGCTGTGGCCAAGCCCCTAGTGAGGAACCTTTCTAACCTTAGCTGTCCCGGCCTTGGATGACAGACACACCATCTTTCCATGGATCCATACTGAAGGACTTTACAACTTAAAGACTGGTCAGTTTGGTCTCTGCTGACACAGCCATCTAAAACCTAGGATCACTTCAGTGTCACAGTGAGGCAGCAGAATGGATCTTTAGTGGAGTGTATATTCCAAGGTCAGATTTAAATGACTGTCTATTTGTACATTGTACTGGATCCACCTAGCCCCTCTTCCATTCTGGTGGCTTAGATAACTGAGAGTTGACTGTTATGTAGTATTTTACATATTATGTAAATTGTTCTGGAAGCAGGAAAGATGCTTTTAATTTTTTTTTTAAAGAACTAAATGGTCATAACAGTGTCACCGCTGTGCAATTTACATCTATGGAAAACCTGAAATGAAGACTGGTTAGAAACTGAATAGTTGATTAATAGGATGACATTGTTTCATGGGAACAGCAGGTGCCTGTATGTCAGAAGCATCTGACAAGATGTATTACACTTTTAGAGCTTGAAATTAGGAGGACATTAAAACATAATGGAATTCAATCAATTTCAGTAATAGGAACTACTTACTGGTGTCATTTAATATATATTCAAGGTGGCTGATCAATTTAGTATCTATTGCTATATATACATGTAAAGTACCTGCAAAATGTGATATCGAGAGGTAAAAGAACATTAAGTGAACTCTTCTTTCAGAACTATTACATTATCACTTTATTTTTTGACATTTATTCTTCTACTCTAGCTATCCATGAATTGGATTGGTCCTAAAGGCAAATCAACCTTTTCCAGGTGAGCCTCACTCCTCTTTGCGGACATCTCTCTACAGTCTAAAAAACCATTTCCCTGAGTTCCCTTCACCATCTGAGAAGTCAGGGTCCTCTTCTTAGCATTCTGCCACTGTTGGCCACCCCTTCCAATCGTCTACCCCCTCACACCTTCCCAATATAAACCCGTTCTAATTTTTTCAAATTATTTTCTCTCAGCATCTCTAAACAGGATTTTTATAAAGTCAATAGTTATTCAAAGCTGTTTCTCTGGATTCATTTAAAAAAATAAGAATAGTGATTAAAGACTAAAATCTTTGTATACATGTTAAAAATCAGAGAAAAACAGAAAATAAGAAATGATATACATAAATATAAACCGAAAGTAACTAAATTTTTTTTCTCAAAATTTTAAACTAAGTTTTTTGGATTACTTCTTGATATAAGGAAAAATGTAAGCTTAGTAATACAAGGGCAGTTAGACCACAAATTTATACTGCAGTATTTTTTTAGCCCTCTCGTACTGTCAGATGGCCCATATGACTGAGACTTCCAAATCCTGTCTGCTTGCCCTTAACTACAATATGGTGTTTGGGTTTGCACCTCCTGAAGCCTTTTCAAGACTGTAAAAGTTTGGTAAGTTGTACAGCGTGAGTCCAGCTTGGTATTTCTCAGATGCAAAGATGCTGTCAGTTCTAGTCTTTAATGTGTCCTTAGCAACAAAGGATGGCCCCCTCCTTGTGATTTTGAGCTCCTCCTAAGGTCCTCATATCCAAGACACAATCTCTTCTAGTTTTCTTTCGGTCCCCAAACAGTGAAAACTTATTTTATTCTTTCTAAAGGGCCTCATATTTATACCTCCAACCGGATCCTTCTCAGGAAGGATCAGGATGGACTTAGGCTGAGCGTCTCACTTTTTAACATCAGAAGAGCTTAATAAACCCCTAACCTAAGGTGTCTATGCATTAACTAGTTGACAATCAGAGTACACAGCACCTCTCTTTTAGGGTGCTTGGCTTTGTAATTATGGTAACATTAGTGGCTGATTTTAAAGCCCAGCAGAGATAAGTGACGGCGACCACTGAAGGGGCCATTTTACATATGCTCAAGATGCTTGGCTTCGTAATACAGTGTTACTACAATTTAGTAAGTCATACTGGTGGTATAATTCAACAACAGCTCTCACTTTCACATGTTCTCTTATTTTCATTGGTGCATGCCTAAAATCTGTCCTACCCCACCCCCAAGTCCACAATCTCAGCTTAGCTACCCGTCAGCAGCGCCCATTGAAACCCAAAAGGGCAGTTGCAGCTCCTTAAATTATAGGTTATTACCTTTTAGGATTTCAGATAGCAGTCGTCCTTCATTTAATGTCTGTCCTAATTATAGGGGACATTCCTAACCTGACACTAAAAGCTTTTTGCCTGAGGCATGGCATTTCTGGTATTTCTCCTTGATTCTTAAAGTAACCAAATTTTTGGATCTTCTGAACCCCTAATTCCTCTACTCTCGGCCAAGTGACCTAGGTTGCTACAGCCTGGTATTCTTGACATATGTTTTCTGCAGCTCCTGGATGTCATTCTGTGATATCTGCTTGTGCCGGTACTAATGGTTTGGTTAGTGGCTTTTGTCTACACAAACAAGGATGAAAATTATGACTTCAAAAACTCTGATGTCAAGCCGCCCTATTATGTCTCCTCAAGGATGGCACATAAGAGAAATGAATATGGTTTATATTTTTACATGCATTCAATGACCTCCGACCAATGAATTTTAATAAAATGAAAAAAAATCGGCATATTGATATATTCACTGATGTCTGTAGTCGTATTCAGATGGTTTTGTTATAATTGTCACTGTTCCTCTCTGATCTCACTCAAGTGAAACAGCTCTCTCCAAGAATTACCAGTGGTCTCAATTATTATATCTTGAAGTCCTTTTCTCAGTCCTCAATCCTTCTTAATCTCTCTGGGATATCTGGTATTGCTGACCATCCCCTTTTCCTGGATACTCTCTGGTTTTCAAAACTCCTGTCTTCTGTTCCTGCACTTACCTTTCTTCATTTATCAATCGACTTTAACAGACTGCCATCCAGCACCCAGAAGCATTATAAACTCGTGACAAATTTGGAAAACCTTGCTGGTATGTATTCCTGAAAATATACATATATACACTCATATATACATGCATATATATAGTTTTGAAAAAGATAAAGTTTTTGTGTAGGATAAGTGATGAATGTTAAAATAGCCTTGAAACTTTTAATTGACCAGTTATAGGGCCCAAAGCATCAGTGACTGAGACATATATAGAATAACAGACTGGCAGGATGTCCAGGGACCATTATGTCAGCTAACACACAAGTTATGACAGCAACCAAGCTTATAAATGTCTGACCCCTCTTCTCCCTAAAATAAAGTCCTCATCACATTCAGTCTTCCTTTTAACATGTCTCTATCTTACCAGAAAAAGATCCCAAAGATTTCCCCTTTCCACTATTAGAACACTTTGAAAACACCCTGCCCTCCATCTCAATTTTTCCTTTAGCGCTTAGTTATCAACCTAGTTCTTCTGCATTATCCTTTGCCAACGAATGAGTGAAAGAATAAGACTTTTAAGCAATTGTAGTGCTATGCCTTGGAGATATATACATTCTAAAGCAAAGGCAATCTCTGTACTCCAAATAGTTTCCAAGGTCTCTCAATTTCACCTTTGCAACATGTCTCTAATATGGCATCAAGGTCAACTACTGTCCTGATGGGTAAGTTCATCAATCTGAGAAGGCTACAAGCCAAGACTAAAGTGGGGGGAATGCTGGCGCATGATTTTCTGTTTGCAGAGTGCAGCCAATGAAGCTGAGATGCAACAAAGTATGGATCAGTTCTCTGCTACCTGTGCTAATTTTAGTCTAATAATTAACACCAAGTAAACACAGGTGCTCCATCAGTCACCACCACACCCTCTATACATGGAACCAGCAGTTATAACAAAGGGAGAAGTTCTGAATGCTGTGGATGAGTTCACTTACCTTAGTAGTGTACTTTCCAGGGATGTGTACATTGACAATGAGGTTGATACACACAGTGCTAGAGCTAGTTCAGTGTTTTGGAGGCTCTGAAGAAAAGTCTGGGGCAGAAGAGGTATTAGACTGACACTGTTGAATGCCTGTAACACATGGACAGTTTACCAGTGCCATGCCAAGAAACTGAATTGCTTCCATTTGAAGTGTCTTAGGAAGATTCTGAAGATCACCTGACAGGATAAGGTACCAGACACTGAAGTACTTGCTCAAGCTGAACTGTCAAGCATTCCAACTATGTTTCAAGGACAACTCCAATGGGTTGGCCACATTATTCAAATGCAAAATATACTCTTGCCAAAAAGACTTTTATGGAGAACTCACATGGGGCAGGCAATCACATGGTGGTCATAAGAAGCGATACAAGGACACTCTCAAGGTCTCTCCCAAGAACTTTGGATTTGACTGTGCAACATGGGAGACACTGGCATAGGACTACTCAGCATAGAGTGCCCACATCAGAAAGGGTGCTATGCTCTACAAGCAAAGCAGAATTGAGATAGCACCAAGTAAACATAGGATGTGAAAATATGGAGTATTCACCCCAAATACTCATACAGACTATCTGTGCGCAACCTGTGGTACAGCATTCTGAGCTCGTATTGGTCTGCTCAGCCAGTCGGACACATTGACTCACTTTATCGCGGTGATGTCATTTTAGTCCTCTTTGAAGACGAAGGACAACAACCAATATGGCCCTTTCTCTCCTTTGAAATGGCCACCACTCCAGTGCAGGCCGTTCTACTCTCACACAAGGACTACTACAATAGCCTGTTGGTGGGTCTGGTTGCCTTGAGTCTCTCTCTACTCCAATTCATCTTCCAGTCAGCTGCCAAAGTGATTTTCCTAAAACACTGGTCTAACCACATCACTCTACTAACTCAAACTCCTATTGCCTCCAAGAGCAATACAAAATGCTTTGTTTGGTGTTCAAAGCCCTTTGTAAACTAGCCCCCTTTTATTTTCCAGTCTTACATTGCTCTCTGATATATACTCTTCAATCCAGTGACACTGGCCTCCTGGCTGTTCTACAAATAAGATACTCCATTTCTCAGCTCTGGGCATTTTCTCTGGCTGTCCCCCAGTGTCTGGAATGTCCTCCCTCCTCCAATCTGACTCTTGACCTCTCTGGTTTCCTTAAATCCCAACTAAAGTACCATCTTTACAGAAAGCCTCAACCTCTCAATTCCAATGCCTTCCCTCTGGCAATAGTTTCCTATTTATCCTGCATATAGATTGCTTTGTTTTTAT
>CM053769.1:691484547-691529378 GCA_028658325.1 Potorous gilbertii | reverse complement strand
ATATGGGTCATCAATTCCCATACCACTGTCAGCATCATTTGCACATAAAGCAACAGAGATTAAATGGCCTGCCCAGAATCATACAGAGCCACAGATCTGTGATCTGAGAAATATATACTGATAGATAGTAACTTGGCGGGGGAACTAGCAACTGGGAGCAGGATATAGGGATTTGATGCAAATATAGAAAAGACCAAAAATCATGTAAATCAGAAGTGTCAAACATGCCAGTTGCCTGTGGCCAGCATAACTTTCCAGCTGAGGAACCAGATTAAAATGTCACTGGGAAATATTTAATGAAATAAAAAACCAATAAAACAAAGATAATATGACATTTGGGGAGCTAAGACTCATCTTCCTGAGTTCGGATCTGGCCTCAGACACTCACTAGTTGTGTGACCCTGGGCAAGTCACTCAACCTTGTTTGCCTCAGTTCCCTTATCTATAAAATGAGCTGGAGAAGGAAATGACAAACCACTTCAGTATCTTTGCCAAGAAAACCTCAAATGGGGTCACAAAGAGTCAGATACAATTGAAAATTGACTGAACAATGACTAAAACATTACATTTCAATTTAAGCCAACGTGCAACTGCAGGGACTTTGGATTAATAACTGCCATTTCTTTTTGAGTTTGACATCACTAATGATCAGTATAGGCAAGGCTCACCCCCTTCAAATTGGCAAAGATGATAAAACACTAAAACAATCAACACTGAAATAACATTGAGAAGAAACGACGGTCCAGAAGGCTGATTTTCTTATGGGGAAACCTTCTTTCTTCCCCCTTTCCTGGAGTGGGTGTGGAAGGGTCTGCTAACTCATCCAAGTTTCTCGGTGGCCTGGAATCAAAGGAGTTGTTTGCTGGAAGCAGAACTCTGCTCCCTGCTGAAACTGGGGCTTGAAGCATAACCAAAACCTGACTATGGGACGATGCTTTTCCCAGGCCCATGCTGCCTTCTCTGTTGCTTCATCTTTTAATGTTCTAAGTTTTTTTTTCAGATTGACATTCTCTGATCTGTGTCTGTATCCTGATCTGAAGTTTACATGTGCATCTATAAATTACATTAGACCTGAGGTTTTATTGTAGTATGGTTTGTAACAGCTATGTATTCAGCAAACACATTTCTCATCAGATATTATAAACTAATCTTTAAAAAATCTAGCACTTAGTTTTACAAAAAAGAAAAAAAAATGTTTCCCCTTGCAGATTTATAAGTTAATTTGCATATGAAGTTCCCTGGTGTGGGAATTCCACCTGCCCATCAGAGACATATTTGTGTCACCATGAGGTTAAATGCCTCCCATGGACAAATAGCTAGACTGTGTTAGGGGCTCAAACCCAGCTTATCCTGATCTAAAGGTCGGACAGCTATTCCAGGATGGCATGTTACCTCTCAAACTAGTACATGGGACCTCACAAATACCAGATCTGGGCCATTAACCTGTGAGAAGCTATCTAAAAACAACTGAACTAAAAGTGAAAGCCGTCCAAAAGTGGAATGGGCTGACTCAGGTAGTAGTGGGCAACTAGATGCCCACTTACTGGGGAGGTTGAAGAGAGAATTCATTTCCAAGTACAGGTTAAATTCAACGGCCACTGAAGTCCCTTCCATCATTCTGAGAAGCTGTGATTCAGTGACTTCTTGTGTCAGTAATTGGGCAACAGTAGATTTCATCGTGGAGTTATTGGCTATTTGGTTGGGTTTCAAAATGATGGGATTGACTTGACTTGTTTTTCTTCCCCAAATTACTACTTACCTAGGTAGCACAAGATAAATAAATGAAGGGGGAAAAAATCACATTTTTTTTTCTGAAGAATTAGTTTCTATGTTGGGGGATCCAGTTTATAAAACCATCACCTGTTTGCTTGCATCCCATTGAATAGAAAGTGGAACATCTTCTTTGTGAGGAATAACATATTTCCTAAAAAAAAGATGATAATGTTCAGTAGTGACTTTCATTCTTTGTCAATCAGCTTACAAAATTCATTCATTTATTCATCTAATTCATTCAACACACTTCATTAAGTACCTACTATGTACCAGGCCCTGTGTGGCGCACTAGGGATCCAAAGGGAAAAAGGGAAACAGTCCCTACTCTCAAGGAGTTTGAGTTGCTTTGGAGAGGAAAATACATAAACAGAAAATTATATACAAAATATTCTCAGGCCTCTGAGGTGACCCCCAGCTCTAGATATGATGAATGAACTTAGACCAAAGGGAATTTGGGGGATGGTATTAGCAACTAGGAGAATGTGGGGGTTTGATGCAATCATGGAAATGAGCAAAAAGATGGATAAATTACTAACAGTTATTCCTAACATATGAATGATTCACACACATCAGACTGGCCAAGATGAAAGACAACTGTGAATTTGGAGAATGCAAGCTTCTCCCAAGCTTCTCCACAGCTCAGGAAGAACTGAGTTCAGATCTGGCCTCAGACTCTTGTTAGCTGTGTGACCCTAAGCAAGTCATTTAATCCTGTTTGCATCAGTTTCCCTCATGTGTAAAATGAGTTGGAGAAGGAAATGGCAAACAGTCCAGTATCTTTGCTAAGAAAACCCCAAAAAAGGTCACCAAGAGTTGAACATAACTGAACAATAACAAAGCTGCTTGAAGACATAGTTTCTTTTTAGTCTTTGTATCTCTAGTGGATAGCTCTGTGTCTGGCACATAATATACAAATAGTAGGTTTGCTGCTTGGTTAACTGGTCCAACAACTTTTGGAAGGTCATCACAGTATATAGTCCACTCTGGTATAACAGCTCCTCAAATAGCTATTATATGCCTAGATAGAAATCAGTGCTTAAAAAAGAGATATTTTATTAACCAAAAAAATTATACTATATATAATATTAATGAGATTTTAGGAAACTCTTTTATATCTTACAGCACATACCTGCCAAGTCGTATTCTCTTACGTACGATCGCCCCACGATACCTTCTAATATCATCCTTTAAAGAAACAAAAAATTGCTGATGAATTTTCAGCAAGATGCTATATTTAGAGCTAAAAGAAATCTTAGTAGTTGGTTGGTTGACACCTTCCCTCCCCCAAACCTCCCTATTTTATTTGTGAAGAGACAGAGGAGCACAGAGGAAAAGTGACTTGTCTAAGGACATGAGTGTTATAGATTACAGCAAGGATTTCAAACCAGGTTCTCTAGCTCCAAGTCCAACTGGCATTCTTTACTTTTGCCCATTTTTACTAAATAATTTTTAGAATTTAATTGTGCATGCTTATACCAGCATGGAATATCCTAACTTGATTTAAGAGTTAATATTCATATGGTAGACACTATAAAGTATCTGAGAATCTACTTGCCAAAACAAACCCAACGACTATATAAACACAATTACAAGACACTTTTCACACAAATAAAGTCAAATCTAAGTAAGTGGAAAAACATCAGTTGCACATGGGTAGGCTGAGCTAATATAATAAAAATGATAATTTTACCTAAATTAATTTACTGATTCAGTGCCATACCAATCAAACTACCAGATAATTATTTTCTAGAGCTAGAAAAAATAGTATCAAAATTCATCTGAAAGAACAAAAGGTCCAGAATATCAAGGGAATTAATGAAAAGTAATGCTAGGGAAGGTGGCCTAGCTATACCAGATCTCAAATTGTGTTATAAAGCAGCAATCATCAAAACCACTTGGTACAGGCTAAGAAATAGAGGGGTGGACCAGTGGAATACATTAGGTATTCATGACACAGTAGTCAATGAATATAGTAATCTACCATTTGACAAATCCAAGGACCTCGGCTTCTGGTATAAGAACTCACTGTTTGACAAAAACTACTTGGAAAACTGAATAACTGCATGGCAGAAACTGGGCATAGACTAATACCTGACACCATGCGCAAGAATAACTCCAAATGGATACATGATCTAGGTATAAAGATTGATACTATAAACAAATCAGGGGAGCAAGGAGTAGTGTATTTGTCAGATTTATGAAGAATGGAGACATTTTTGATCAAACAAGAGATAGGGAACATTATGAAGTGCAAAATGGATAATTTTCATTACGTTAAATTGAACATTTTTTGCACACACAAATGCAATGCAATCAAGATTAGGAGGGAAGCAGAAAACTGGGAAAGAATTTTTGCAACTAGTGTCTGTGATAAAGGCCTTGTTTCTAAAATATATAGAGAACTGAATCAAATATACAAGAATACAGGTTAATCCCCAATTGATAAATGATTCAAGGACATGAACAGGCAGTTTTCAGAGGATGAAATTAAAGCTATCTATAGTCATATGAAAAAATGCCCTAAATCACTATTGATTAGAGAGATGCAAATCTGAACAACTCTGAGGTACCACATGACACCTATCGGATTGGCTAACATGACAAAACAGGAAGATGATAAATGATGGAGAAGCTGTGTGAGAGTTGGAACACTAATTCATTGTTAGTGGAGCTGTGAGCTGATCCAACCATTTTGGAGAGCAATTTGGAACTATTCCCAAAGGACTACAAAAATGTGCATACCCTTTAATCTAGCAATATAGCTTCTAGGGGTGTTTCCAGAAGAGATCATAAAAATGGGTAAAGGTCCCACATGTACAAAAATATTTATAGCAGCTCTCTTTGTGGTGGCCAAAAACTGGAAATCAAGGGGATGCCCATCAGTTGAGGAATGGCTGAAAAAGTTGTGGTATATGAATGTAATGGAATACTATTGTGCCAAGAGAAATGATGAACAGGAAGACTTCAGAGAGGCCTGGAAGGACTTGTATGAACTGACGCTGAGTGAAAGGAGCAGAAGCAGGAGAACTGTGTACACAGCAATGACTACTGTGTGCAAGGAATTTTTCTGGTAGACTTAGCCCTTCACAGCAATGCAAGGACCTAAAAAATTCTCAATGGACTCTTGAGGGAAAATATCTTCCACATCCAGAGAAAGAACTAGGGAACTGGAACACAGAATGAAACAGACTTAACTCTGCTTGCCTCAGTTCCTTATCTGTAAAGAAAATGGCAAATTTCTCCAGTATCTTTGCCAAGAAAACCCAAAATGGGGTCATGAAGAGTCAGACACAACTGAAAACAACTGAACAACAATAAAATCTGAACAGTCTACATTTTGTATATTTCAAAGTGCTACGTCAACATCTGTTCCTGAAAAATGGACAAAGTTTAAATGGCAGGCAATGTATGGAACAGTGTGAGCAAAAGGGTTGTGTAATGTCACGATTATGGGAGGAGCCAGAAGGCCCAATCATTAAATCTTTTGCAAGCATGACCTTTGAAATAGGCTTGACTTTGGGGAACGTGATGAGCTTGTCATTATCATCAACGGCATAATAAATGAGAAAAGCACTGTTGATATGCCGGCCTTGGCCTTTGGACCATTCATCACAGTTGTACGCCTCAACACGAACTCCGACTTCAACCCTACAAAAGGAAAAATAAACAACACATATAAAGGAAAATCTGACCAGAACTTATTATAAACTTCCCTGGCAGAAGAGACAGCAGAGGACTCAAGGAGAACTGAGGTGGATACCTTGGGTTTAAATCCCAGCAATTCCATTTACTACTTCTGTGGACCTGGTCAAGTCATTTAATCTCTCTAGACCTTGATTTCCTCATCTGTAAAATACAGGGTTTGGACTAGATGATCTTTCGTGTCCTTTAAATTTCTGATCTTATGAAATTCATAGAAGAATCTTTTTTATCCTTGAGCAATTTGGATTAAAGGAGCCCCATTCTGTATTCACGTTTATGTCTCTGGTACATGCTCCTTCAGAGAACTTACTTCTTAATTCAGGCACTTATATAATAAGTATTTGGGGCACTGTTGAAATAATAGGTACAATCCCTCATTTGGTACCTTGGGTGTGGGAGGAGGGAGAGGGAGGATTTCATTATGTTACGTAGGTGGTTAATTTGGGGGAGTTCCTTGATCAACTGGATGAGCCTTTGTTGGGGAGTTTGACAGCATCCCCTTGTGAAGGGTGTACACATACCCATTTGACCATCTTGTTTTCCATTTACATTGCTATAGTCACTGAGTACATTGTTTGCTTGGTTCTTCTCACTTCACTTTGTATCTGTTCATGTCAACCTCAGTATTTTTCATATTCATCATTTCTTATGACTCAGAAATAACCACCTGAATTGATGTAGTTTGTTTATTCATTCCCCATTCCATAGGCATCTATTTTGTTCCTAGTTTAAGAGGCAGGTATATGGTGAATAGGATAGAGCACTGGTCCTGGAAATAGGCCGGCTTGAGTTCAAATCCAGACTCAGACACTTACTAACTATGTGACCCTGGGAAAGTCCTTTAACCTCTCTCAGCTTCCATTTCTTCATCTCTAAAACGGATATAATAATATCATCTGTCTCTCAGGGTTGTTGGGAAGATAAAATGAAATCATATTTGTAAGGCACTTTGTAAACCTTAAAGCTCAATGTAAATGCTAGATAATATTATTAGTTATAAACATTCCAGTTTTTTGCTACCATAAAAAGTACTGCCATAAATATTTTGATGTATATTAGCGCTTTCTTTCTATCTTTGATCTCTTTGGGGAATATGCCTCTCAGTGCGATTTCTTGGTCCATATGACCCATTCTAAACTCAGAAGGAATTTAATGGCTCAGAGATTTTTACTGTTTGGGGGAAAAACTAAACTTCTGTGCTGGCCTGTTAAAAACAATTGTCTTCATTGCAGACTTGACCATTTTTCCCCACTCTTCCTTCCCTTTTCTGAGTATAGGTCAGAAACTAGAAACCTAAGAACAGACTTTAATCCCTGGGTAGAGGAATGAAAGGGAGATGATTGTCCACTCACAGTTACCCAGCAACTGAATGAATATTCTTCCTCAGCTCAGGAGATGGCATCTGCCAAGTCAATATTCAAGTATCAAGAGTTTTTGTACCCTAAGTGCATGGGCTGGCCTTCAGAGACAGTAGCAAGGACACTCATGACCTTGGGATAGGGTAACTAGGATGCCAAACAATGAGAATTCCTCAATCTTAGCTCATATGAGAAAATGGGAATGCCTTGGAAGTACCACACTCAGGATTGCCCTGATAACAACCTCAAGTTCAAGAGTGAAGGAATGCAGCCTTCATGTGAGACAAGAGGAGTTCCTGGGCAGCACTAGCATCTTAGAGAATAAGAGGGATCCCATGGGTGGTCCCCAAAACTGAAGGAGCAGCAAGAGAATTTAAACCATGATAGCCAGTAGCAAAAGATCTCAGTTTTGCCCTCCTCTGTTACCACGAGCTATTCAGATGGCACAGGTCCAATGTGAAGGGCATTGCCTTCCCGACAGCCCCAAATGTGTGTCCCTTTCAGGGGGAGTTCACCCTTAAAAATACCATAAGTCTAGAATCCTATTAGGGTTTTCTGGAAAGAGCCACTCATAAAAATAGCCAGGGATTCTGACTCTCTCAGCCTTTTCTCCCTTTCCCTTGCACAGCATTCTACTGCCTGTCTCAATACCATTTCGGTTTTGTTTGTTTGCTTGCTTTCTTACCTGCTCTCTCTCAGGCCTGGCTTTCATTCCCTCCCTTTCTTCTGCCTCATATAACCCTTGCCTGTCATAGATACAGAGCAAATGCTCTGTCTTGTCTCTAGGAAACCCTTCCTGCTTCCCCTGCATCTATTAGTGTCCTTCCTCCCTCCCTACTTATTCAACTGCCTTGTTTTTGTATTTATTCTGTACATATTTCTATATGAATGTGTTATCTCCCCCAATGGAATATAAACTCATTATGAAATGAAGGAAGGATCATTTCACCTTCTGACTTTGTATCCCCATAGTACCTGGCACTTAAGGGTTAACTGCTTCCCTTCCAAGGGGAGAGCACAGGAGGACCCTGGGGAAAGGCAGGAAAGGAGAAGGAAAATTGTATCAACTGGAGATGGACAACTGTGAGCCAATGTAAGCATTTTCTCCATCTTCTGTGGGGTAGACTGAAGGTTTTCTATCTGACACTAGATACATGCATTGTTTCTTTGAGTATTTGTCTGGTAGTCAGAGACCCATTTATCCACACCTGTAGCGATTTAGACAAGAACTATTTTTTGAGTTATATGTTCTGAGATTTCCTAGAAGGGACTCTGTGTGGGGGCAACCCAAACCAAAGGGATAGTACTATCGGGCAGCGTTGAAGCAGGCAAGAATGAGTCAGTTTGTGGAAAACTTGAGTTTGGTTGCTAGGCCATAGGTTCTAGGTACTGAAACTTTCTTTTCTCAGAGCAATGGTTTTATAATCCAAGAAAACAAAACAAATTAGACAATAATTAAATAAAAATGCTTTTGGACACTTAAATAAAACAAGAGCAAATAACTGAGAACAGCTTTATACTGTGGAAAGAATAATTAAAAACAAGTCCAACGCAGAATGCGAACGTATAGCACTAAATGCCAGACCTATCATCACCAGGAGATGCCATTTCACCATTTGTAATTTACTTACTGGAAATAGGCCAAGGTAGTACAAAAATGCATCTGTATATTTGAAATTAAAGACTACGATTAAAAAGTTAATAAAATTCAAAAGTTAGGTGGCACGGTAGATAGAGCGCTGGCCCTGGAGTCAAGAAGAATCAAATTCAGAAGGGTCCTCAGACCCTTCTGCATGTCCCTGGGTTAACCCTGCTTGTTTTAGTGCATCATCTGTAAAATGAACTGGCGAAGGAAATGGCAAACTGTGCCAGTATCTTGGCCAAGGAAACCCCAAATGGGGTTACAAAGAGTAGAATATGACTGAAACAAATGAGCAATGACAATAAAAAGATAAAAATAAGCAATAAAAATAATTTGAATTAAGTGAAAAAGATACAGACACTTCAATTTGTTTGCCTGCATTCTCCCTCCCCGTCAATGAAGCCATGACAACCCAAGTTATACAATAAGATCACAAAATAAAAGTCGCGAAAGCAAGGCCATCCCACGTGTCTCCTCAGCCCTTCTTACCAGTTCTGAAAAGTATTGTTCACGATGGCATTGAAGACAAGACGATCACCAACGGTAGACGGTCCCCAAAATTTAAACATATCCACTGATTTTAGAATGGAGTGTGAGCCACAGAGGCGGCTGAATGAGAAACACAAAAGAAAAAACAAGACAAAAGAGATCCTCTCAGAAAATAAATCAGGGCGTTCTTGCCCATTCATAACCCTTGGGCACTGAATAGCAGACTAGAATTCTTTCACCAAGGGCAAAGTTGGGGTGTGTGTTGGCATAGAGGACCGTCTGGTCTGATTCTGATTGCACTCTGAAGAGGGGTAAGCCTATTCCAGAGAATACAGATATGGCTGCTCAGTGTTGATTAGAGTGGGTTGACTCTAGCTTCAGTTAAGCTACCCTCATTGTGGCTCAAGTTAATTGTTTGCTAAATGATTATCTTTTTTTTTCCCTCCAAAGAATTAAACAAATAGATGGCTTGTGCATGTTGGCAGTGTGGCTATATATGCCATCTGATAATCTACCAAACTGCAACAGGATGGTCACCTTGCCCTACTGGTAACAGACCTACTCTCCTCTGGCTCCCAGGGAAGGAGATACTGTGTTAAATTTGCTTTATTGAAGTCTCCACTCTGGTTCAGGGAGGCTGGGAATCATAGTGTGTACCCCCACAGTTGGACTGTAGCATGAAGGAAATATGGAAGTGGCTGCCACATTTTTCTGCCCTTAGGCTGGTGTGGTACAGTGTGGTTGATTCATCTGTTTCACAGTTAAGGAAATGTACCAGCACATTAAAAGAAAGGGGAGAAGTAGTGGATTTTCTCGGTACACAAAAATTTACTACCACTGCCATGCACAATCTAAGACACTCTTTCGCTTGTCACATTACACTATTTCTGTGAAGTTTCAAATTTCAAGAAAATAATGACATAAAGAAAAGGTTATATTTCATGATTTTCCATAGGTGTAGGTGTTAACCTTAGTCCGTCAATTACAGTAGAAAGAGCTTGAGTCAAGTCCTCAACCATGTCTACTCATATTTTTCATTTGCAAAGGAAATGATTCATCGTCATCATAAAATGACAGTCTTCTCATATTATTTAAAAACAAAATTCTTTCATTTAGGCATAGTTCAAAGCAGTAGTAAATACAACTTTCTAAGACTTGTGCTTTCTGTATAAATGAATATTTAAATTTTCTTTTAAATTTGGAAAAAAGATGACTTCTGCTTTGGTTGCATCAGAAGAGACAGTTCTCATTCAAACGTTTTCTGATTCTTCAACATGCCTTGAAGCTGATTGTCATTCTTTAATGGGTATTTTAAACAAAGAACCACCTTTTTTTAAATTGAAGAAAGTTTTAAATGCATTCTCCCCCAAATTACTTCTTTTTCATCTCATTTCTCATTTAAACTTTTGGTCACAGAAATTCTAACCGGCACTTTCAAAGGTCAGGCAACACTGTATGTTGCCCTAAAAAATCTGTAGTGAGAGAATATTTTTTAAGTGAAAGAGACTGTTTTCTATTTCTATTCAGTCTATTCCCCTTTGTAATAAAACCATTGTCACGATGAGCTTCTGTGTTACAAGATCAACATCCATAATTCAGAGAAAAGTGTGAAAACTGCCATCTTATTTTTATTTTTGAACCAGGAACTCAGATGGTCATTTTCAGTATAATCTACCTGAATTCATGCTTTGATGAGTAAGATTACTCCCATGCCATCCTGTCCTCCCCATCTCACATTGTTTTAACCCTATTCTCCATGCCCATGAACTACTACTCCTTTCATCTCATCCTCTTTAACCTCCTGGCCTCCCCACCTCTCACTGTAAAGTGATCCAAGCATTCCCCTGTGCTCTCAAGAATGCCTGATCCATAAGTAATAAACTAGCTTTTTTCTTAAATTTGCTCCTTTCTTGCTCCCTCCATCTTCTGGTTCCCTGATGACAGTGGCCACCTTTTCCAGCAATGGGGGCACTTTCATTCAGACTTCTCAACTGGTTATAGTGGGGGAGTTGGGAAACTCCATGCTCCCATCACTTCTTCCAGGCTCTCCATCTGCCACCATCACTCAGGAACTTCTCTTCCTTTGTGGTTCATTTAATCCATATTTATTACCCAGTGAAGATTCTGGTGGCATTGTGTACCCTTCTTCCTCAATGCATTCAGTGCCTGGCTCACAATCCTTCTTTCCTTGCCAAAATCCATTTGGTGTTTTCTTGACAAGGATACTGGAGTTATTTGCTGTTTCCTTCTCCAGCTCATTTTAAAGATGAGGAAACTGAGGCAAATAGGGTTAAGGGACTTGCCCAGAGTCACACAGTTGGTAAGTGTCAGAAACTAGATTTGAACTCAGGTCTCCCTGACTCCTGGGCCAGCACTTTATCTGCTTTGTCAGCTAGTTGCCTTGCCATCATGCTAGGGGATATCATTTTACATACTGATATTCTCTGAAACACTAATCTTCCAACTCCTCACATTGCTCATTTCTATGACCTCTACCTCCACCCCATCTCAGTTATACATAGTTTGATCTTTCCCTCTCCCACAAGTGTTGTGTAACCATGTTCGTGAGCTGTGAAATTCCCTTATTTGGTCACAGTCTACGACTTCTTCTTCTGCCTTACAGCCCCTAACTTGTTCTTTGTCCTCACGGTCTCCACCCTTTAACTCCTCCCCAGGCCAGCACCTTGCCCTCGCCATGCTCTTCCTTTTCCCTAGGCAGCTAGGTGATGCAGTGGATAGAGAAATGGCCTGGAGGAAGACTTGAGTTCAAATCCAGATTCAGACACTTATGAGCTGTTCGACCTTGGGCAAGTTATCACAACCTCTTTCTACCTCAGTTTCTTCAACTGCTAAATGGGTTAATAAGAACACCTACTTTCCCGGATTAAATGAGATAATATTTGTACAGTGCCCAACACTTGGTAAATAAGTGCTTATCTCCTTCTTTCCTTCCTTCTTCTCTCCCTCCCTTGTTTCCTCCCGTTCTTCCTTCTTCCTCCCTCCCAAATGTCTGACTATTCTCAGTTTCCTTTGCTGGGTCTTTATTTATCTCCCATTCTCTAACCTTGAGGGTTCCTTGAAACTCTCTTGTGCCCTCTTCTCCTTTCCCTCTATATTATTTCACCTAGTGATCTCATCAACTCCCATGGACTCAATGACTATTTCTATGCAACTAACTCTCAGTTCTATTTGTTCAGCCTTAATCTCTCCACTGACCTCCAGTCTTGCATCTCCAATTGCCCACTGGATATCTTAAACTTAATAAATGCTTGTTGATTGCCTGAGACACAAGAACAGATTGATCATGGAGGGAAGGACTGTTTGTTGTGGGTCTCTAGAAAAATCATTTTAATGAGAGGCACCATTTCCCCAAGTCCTCTCTTTTGAGCCCTTACTACATTAACATATTTCCTGGTCTTGGCCACTCTGAGCATTTAACCCTCACTATTCTTTCTTCTCACTCACTTGTAACCCCACCCCCCACCCCTGTTACCCCACCAGAAGAGCAAGTGGTTTTTCCCAAGAGAGGGTCATATGGCACAGTTCAACGACAAAACCAATAAACAACCTTGCTGAAATGTTGGCCACTGTCTCCATCCAAGCCATAATCTGGCCCCCAAATGTATTTCCATGATGGTTTGCGTGGGGTGGAAGGACAAGTTCAATACTCTGTACCGAGGTATCACTAGTAGAAACCGTACCGTCCTCTTGATCACAGATGGCATCTGAAATGTGAATGGGAAACGTTAAATGAAATAGCTTTACCCAGTGTCCTCAGGGTGACTACTCCCTCAGAAGGGCTGACCCCTGTAAAAATGAACTCATTCCCTTCATAAATAACGACCTGAGGAAGCTACAAAGTTTCATTCTGGACATGGATAAGTCTCATCTTCACACAAGGGGTTGAGATAACAAAACTGAAAGTGTTTTCTCCTTCTAAAAGTACCTGTTAGATGTGTTTTGGATTTAGTGCTTTCTTTTTTTTATTTAATATTGCATCCATCTTGCTCCCCATTAACAACCCCATTTCAGAGTTTTAGTTGAACAAGAGGGAATCTAAGATCTGAGATATGTATGTGCAGCCACCACTCCTCTGGGGCACAGTGACTGGGTGTTCCAAACCTCTCTGAATAAGAATACCACTTGCTATGGAAATGCTATTGGGTTTTTAAAAAATGCTGTTATGAGCAGAAAAGACACAATGCTGCTGTACATCTCAGTGTCCTTCTGCTGCTTCAGAATAATATTGCCTTTATTTACTGACAAATTGGGTTTTACTGTCAACAATGGAGAAATCATTTACTCTGCCTGCAAAGAAATAAAATGTATTCAATTATGCTTCCTGCATCATCAAGTGAATCACCAGCTAGGCTTAAATCTCCCAAGTGTTGTTGTTTGGGTGGATGTGTAATTCAGAAAGCATATATCCGGTGGGTTTGGCCAGGGACAGAGCTCCGTTTGCAATGTGAGAAAAGAGGAATATCCATTTAGGTGGGAAATGCAAGATCATCTGAAGTGGAAATTCCTATAGAAGCTGCAGCAAGACTGTAATGAACTTCCTCTGGGCCTCAATAAAACATCTTCGAAACAACTTTCCTTGGCATGTTCCCAGTAGACCTGTGAGGAAGAGTGACTACTGACAGTCTACATTCTTAAAGTCGATTTTTCATTTCTTTATCACTCTCTTATTCTTTTTCTGCCTCCATGCCATCACATTTCATTGATTTATCCAGAGACCCTCCTCACAAGCAGATATTTTGGGTTATCCTCTAAACAAAAGGCCACAGTGTCCTCCATCTCC
Source organism: Potorous gilbertii (assembly GCA_028658325.1). NCBI lineage: Eukaryota > Metazoa > Chordata > Mammalia > Diprotodontia > Potoroidae > Potorous > Potorous gilbertii. The sequence continues at coordinate 691,515,613 of CM053769.1, read as the reverse complement.
TCTCACGGCTTCTAGCCACGTAGTTGTGCCCGCTCATGCTGAACACCTTTGTCATCTCCTTATAAAGGGCCTGCATTCAGAGTCCACGCACAGTGAAAGTGAGTCTGATTCATGGAGTTAGGAAGAAGTCATTTAGTTCAACCCTCTCCTTTTTTCAGTTGAGGAAGCTGAGAAGCGATTCAGAAAAATCAGGAAAAAAAAGAATACACCAGCTTTCATCTAAATATCTGAAATGTCCATTTGTATCACACTAAAACATTTTGCCTCAAATCCCAACACCTTTATGAAGATTTTTCCAGATTAATCTTTCCTAGCTCAGGTCTCTCCATTCATTCTCTCACCCCTGAAATCTGGAATATAATGAATTATTATGTATATTAAAAATATAATATTCAGATGTGATATAATAATTATAGCCCTTATGTAAACTATATCCATTTGACAGATAGGTGTCAACTAGAAAATAACTATGAGAATTCTGCCCCAATGTGAGGCAGTAGCTCTGACTTGAGCTAAGCAAAATAACCAAGCCTCTGCCTTTCTGAGAAGTAGTATGACATGGTACAGTAGGAGAGACTTCATCTCAAAAGCAGGAAGACCCGAATTCAAGAACATTTCTATCACCTGCTCACCATGTGACCTTGGACCAGTCAGTACTTGTCTTAACCTCGTGGGTCTCAAGGAACTCCCTAAAATATGGGTTCTTTCCCTTTTTGGTCATGGAGCCCTCAGTCAATCAGGTGACCTCTTCTCAGAATAATTTTTTAAATGCATAAAATAAGATATATAGGATTTCAAAGGAACCCGTTTTTATTGATGTAGTTTTCAAAATTCTGGAGGGAAAAAATAAACTCACAGACCCCCTGAAATCTATCCATGTACCCCTTAGGGGTAGGTGAACTATGGGTTAAATACCCCTGCTCTAAGATGGTAAATTAGAGAGAAGGTGCATCCACCTACAAGGGTAGAGGGAAATGAAAACACAGGTTTAGTCATACATACATATATATACATACACACACACACATAAATATATATGCTGTGTGTATACACACAGACACATATGGGCATACATAATATGGATGTTTGTAGAGATACATATATGGATAAGTAGACATACATATATACATGCAGAGGTGTGTATGTTGTATATGTATGTGTGTAATTCTAAACACTTGCCCTTACCTGTGTGCTCCTTAGGATATGTCTATCCTACCTCTGGGCCCAGTAAGGGGCACCATAGTACACAGAGCACCAGACTGGAGTCATCTTCCTGAGTGGAAATCCATTCTCAAACACTTACTAGCTATATAATCCTGGGCCCAGTTTGCCTCAGTTTCCTCATTGGTAAAATAAACTGCTGAAGAAAATGACAAACCAGTCCAGTATCTTTGCCAAGAAAACCAAATGAAGTCATGAAGAGTTGAGCACAACTGACACAAGTAAACAACCAAAATCCTGCCTCCCCTTTGGACAGCAGGACGCTCAGGTTCATGGCCTTCACCTCACCGTTTCATTTCTTCCTCATCATCCACTTAATGCAACAATGATGTCCACACACTGAGTGCTCGTAATGGATCATGAGAGGCTGATCAGGTAAAAGGTGTGACTCTCCATCACCTTCAGCTGGGTAAATTTGACCCTATGGTGGAAGTCTTCTCCCCTAAAAGAACATCCTTCCTTTAAAGGCTCTATGGATGGGTGTTTTTGGCAGAGAAGCAATCACTACTTTCTCAGACACTAAGGTCCATGTCTCTCGTGGTGTCCATCAGGAGGATATCCTGCTCAGTAACAACACTCCAGTCCAGCCTCTGCCCAAAGGAGAGTGAGGATTCAAAGTCCCTTCCCGGCAGAGAGCTCTTTTCCGTTTGCCAGGACTTCTGCAGCTACTCTCTCCTTGAGTTATAAAAAACAAAGACAAAATCCTGTCTATTTTGTTACTCGTGAAGAAAGTTGGTCCAAATGTCAATATAAATCCTGTCCCAGTTTTCTGGGAATAAACGTCTATTCTTGTAAGGTAGCCTGTTAGTGTCTAGACGCAGGGGACCTGAGTATGTGGTTCAGCCATCGTGGGAGGCTTGATCCTCAGGATGAAGGACAGAAGGGCTGTAAAGGTTGAACACCTTAGGCCTCTAATTGAGAGGACCTTCTCATTAAAGGGTTCTCTTCAAAATTTTAGGTACGCTTTGCAGGCACCTGCTCCAGGGTCCCACTTGCTGTGAGCACAGACTTAGTTGTCACATTTGAGTCAAACATCCTGTCTAGTAGATAAGAAAAGCCCTATAATACCTGTGGTTGGTTGTGTTTGTCTGCAAAAATTTGTACTTTGGATGTTCTGGGAATGTTGTGTAATATGACAGCACAACTTGACATTTCAGTTTCATGTTCTCAAGTTAGTTGGAAAACAACAACAAAAAAGTACAGGGGAAAGAACGATCACTTTAAAGTCAGAGGACCTGAGTTCAAATTCCAACTGTGATGCTTACTGCAGGTATGACCTTAGGTAAGTCACTTAAACCCTCTGGGACTTAGTTTTTCCACTTGTAAAATGAGGAAATTGGACACGTAAGGGTTATATAATAGTAAGGCTTCCACATTCAGGTACGGTTTGGAACAGATGCCCACAGAGGTCCTATCCAGATCTCAAATTCTATGGTTCTGGGAAGCTGTAAAAACAACCCTGGACTTGGAGGCTGAGGATCTGCCCACTTACTAGTCATATAATGTGATGTTACTAAATATTAACCTTAATATATGAAACTATTAAAGCTCAAGAGTGCACTAAGATTTTTGAGACACCCTGCATATTGTAAACACAACGTGCAGATATAAAGTCTGTTCTAGCCCTTAACTGTGACCTTATTGCTTCAACCTGTAAAGTGAAGAAATTAGACTAGAAGATCCAGAAGGGCCCTTCTAGATCTACATCTATGACACTATGAGTTTCTAGGATCATGCCCTTTCACCTATCAAGAGCTGTTTCTAGGACCATAGCCTAAGAATAGGAGTAAGAATGCAGAGCCATCCATACAAACGTTTCTATTGGCCCCAAACAAGCAAACAATCCCCCAAATTTGTAAACAGCATTTATGTTCAATAACTGGAGAAAAGCTAAATAAACTGTAGCATATTACAGTTAGTATGTAGCATGTGTAGTATATGAATGTTATGCTGTGCCATAAAGTGACAAGCAGGACATATACAAAGAATTGCGGCAAGACCAAGAAGCAATCTGGAACTATAATCACAAGATCTGAATGTATTTACTAGTTGTGACTCAATTTTTGTAAAAAGCAACAAAATCTGATAAATAAAAGAATTCAGAAGCAAATGAAGCACCATCATTTTGCTAAAGTGTACCAGACTATAGTTTACTTTGGGCATACTTAACAGTTCAGAGTTTATGGCTTTATGTAAGATTTGATGCCTTAGCTTATGTATTTGTTTGTTCTTGTTTATGGTTATTGAGTTTAGGATGAAATACAGCAAAGCAAGATTTCCGGTCAGTACCTTTGACACAGATTAAGGTTAAAGGACTTAGGACTGATATTTTTCTTTCTATATGCCTGTCAGCAAAGAGCTAGGCAAATGGCAGCACCTTAGTAAATGTTTAATTGATTGCATGATTAATAAAAACAAAGATTTTCATTTGCCACTCTTGGCCTTCCGAGAGGACAGAAAAAGGCAAAGGGTCACTAGGGCAATGGCCCCCACCCTACGCCAAGGTGCTCCATGCATAAGAGAGTCTAGAATGACCTGATTCTCTTGCCTTCCTGGGGCTTGTGGTTCTTGTTCAGCTTTCCTGCCACTCTATCAAGCTGCATTTGGGACACAAAACATCCTTCCAAAAGATGATGTCCCACCTTCTAAGTATGCTATTTTGACTGAAGCAGAAAGAACTTGGTATTTTCTCAAAAAAATATTCAGTAATAGAAATTCCCCTTAAGCACTGCATTTAAAAATAGCAAATGCATTTGCAAATGCTTTACTAATGTATGCAAATTGCTCTGACATTAGTAAATGCCTTAATTTTTTTCAAGCTAGTTTTAAAAAATGTATTCCCACTGTACTTTGAAGTGCTTGATGGGCTCCCAGTTTTCTCATGGCTGATGTTCTGTTACTTCTTTGGAAATCTATATTCTTTCTCACCTATTACAGCATAAGAACTGATGATTACTTTTGAATAATTAGCCTGTTCTCTCTTAGGTAAGCTCCATTAGAACCGCTGGCATGTGTGGTGACTTTGAAATATAATCAATGAAATTCACGGAATAATTTTTTTTCATCAATAGGGTCTTAGGATAATTTGCTCCAGATCAAGAAACCCCATCTAACAATACAGATCCTGACCTACTCTGCAACTCATCATCTTAGAGTTGCCTGGCATGTTGATACTTGGGGCCACATAGCCAAAATGTGTCAGACATAGGTCTTGAACCTAACTGTTTTCCATCTATGATACCACATTCTCTCCCTTTCTGCACATAGAGGCAGAACAGAATCAAAATTATATACAAACATAGTTTGGAAAAAAAATTATTCTAATAAAGTTTATGACACATAGCCCTGACAACCAATTTCCTATCAGATAGAAACTAAAAGATGTTAATAACCTTTATCTATATTACTGTGGCTATTAACATTTGAATGATTATAATTTGTTTCTGTTTACTTGTTAATCTGAAATTTATCTTGTCCTCTCAGTGGCAGTTGTAAAAACTGCTGTTCAGAGTCCTCTGCCGATGACTTGCATTATTTCCATAACTCCTCAAGAAAGTCAGCTCTTCTTCATAAAAAGTTTACCAAAATTATCTTGCTCTCTTGAGCAGGGGAGAGACAAGGATGTTTGATATGTCTGGTCAATCTCTCAGGAAAGAATTGGTAAGACTGACAACTTGGATAGAGAGCATAGTGACAAGATTACCATCTGAATACTCTGAGACCTATTATACTTCATTCGTATGATGTATTTATGGGCATTTTCTTTAACAGTACAGTGTACTATTGATGGTCTTTGCTGGGGAGGGGATCTACTTTCATAAATAAATGAAGATGAACCCAGGATGATATAAACATCCCACTCAGAAAACACAGTTGATCTCTATTGAACCTTGTGTGGTATCCTCTATTTTTGTTGTGGCTCAGTCAATGGTTATAAGCTGTGAGCCCAGATGCATATTGGGTTTAGAAGGACTTCCCTTTGCAAATTTGGATTAATATGGTAACAACTACATGTTGTAGTAAAATAAACACTGAATTTGGAGTCTCTGCCACTTACAAGTTCTATAATTTTGGGAAAACCATTTAATCCCTCTGGACTTTAGTTTACTAATTTGTAAATGAGGAGGAGGATTGGAATTGACACCTTCTAAGGCCCCTTCTAATTCTATGCCTATTGTGACTACGTATTAACTCAAAAAGACTCATGACCCTCATTCACATTTCTAGCCATCTGTGAGCTCCATTAGTAACCAATTTATGCTTCTTCCTTCCAAAGTTCAGATTTGTAGTTGTAAGAGATTATGGAAAAGCTTTCTAGACACTGGTATGAAGTAAGCAGCAGAGCCCAGATCACTGTATGTACTGTCAATGACAATTTTAGGAGTTTCATTTCTCCTGAAGGATTGACAGCACTTTGAAACAATCACTATTCTTCTATCTTTGGTGAGCTGTTACACACACCAGTGGGAGAGCCCTTAGCAAATCATCTTTCTGTCATTGCAAGTAGATTTTTTTGCCTCTTTAAAAGCATTCAACAATGGAGAAAGGAAAAAACTCATGACCAAAAGAGAGAGAGACAGACAGACAGACAGAGACAGAGACAGAGAGCAATCATTAGGAAATGTAAGATAGATAATTTTGATTATATTAAATTAAAAAGTTTTTACACAAACAAAATCAATGCAACCAAGACAAGAAGGAAAGTAGAAAGTTGAGAAACAATCTTTACAGCAAGTGTCTCTGATAAAGGCCTCCCTTCTCAAATATATAGAGAACTGAGTCAAATTTATAAGAGTACAAGTCATTCCCCAAATGATAAATGTTCAAAGGATATGAAAAGGCAGTTTTCAGATAAAGAAATAAAAGCTATCTATAGGTGTATGAAAGAGTGCTGTAAGTCATTCTTGATTAGAGAAATGCAAATTAAAACAACTCTGAGATACCACCTCACACCTATCAGATTGTCTAATATGAAAAAAAAAAGGAAAATTATAAATGTTGAAGAGGATGTGGGGAAATTGGGACATTAATGCACTCTTGGTGAAGCTGTAAACTGATCCAACCAATCTGGAGAGCAATTTGGAACCATTCCCAAAGGCTATCAAACTGTTCATACCCTTGGATTCAGCAATACCACTACGAGGTCTATATCCCAAAGAGATCATAAAAAAGGGAAAAGGACCCACATGTGCCTACATGTACAAAAATATTTATAGTAACTCTTCTCTTTATGACAAAATATTGGGAATTGAGGGGATGCTCATCTGTTAGGGAATGACTAAACAAACTGTGTATATGAATGTGATGGAATACTATTGTGCAATAAGAAATGATGAATAGGCAGATTTCAGAAAACCTGGAAAGACTTGTGTGAACTGATACACAGTGAAATGAGCTGAATTAGGAAAACAATGTACACAATATCAATAAACATTGTGTGATGATCAACTCTAAATGACTCAGCTCTTCTCAGCAACACAATGATCCAAGACAAGTACAAAGAACTCATGAAGGAAAATGCTATCCACAGCCAGATAAAAAATTGATGAATTGTGAATGCAAATAGAAGCATGCTTTTTCACCTTTATTTTTTTCATGCTTTTTTTCCTTTTGATCTGTTTCTTCTTTCATAACTGTGACTAATATGGAAATATGTTTTACATGATAGCACATGTATAACCTATATCAAATTGTCTGCCATTTTGAGAAGAAGGGAGGAAAGGAAGGAAGGCTGGGAGAAAAATTTGGAACTCAAAATTTGGTAAAAATGAATGCTTAAAATTGTCTTGACATGTAATTGAGAAAAAATAAAATACTATTTTTTTTAAAAGACTCAACAACGTGAGGAGCTGTTCTGGGGTATATTGGGGGCTAGCTGGCTTCATGGTGGTGATAGGGATAATGCATGGCTCCTTAGTCTAAGGGTATAGAGTCAGCACTGCCTATTCAGTTTTTGGAGTATGGCAGTTATTAGAAAATGTTTCCTTACATTGTGCTGAAATCTGCCTCTGGTAAGAACTTCTCCTAGTTCAATCCTACAAAGTCAAGCAGAACAGGCTAATTCCATCTCTACCCCTTAACTGTCTGAAGACAACAACCATATTACTCTCTTTAACAGACTTTCAGATGGCAAGATCACTCCATGAGTCGATTAATGTTGCTATGACAGGGATACAAAAAAAGTAAGACTATCCCTGCTTTGGAGGAGCTCACAGTCTAATGGGGAATGACAAAATGCAAACAACTATGTACAAATAAGCTTTTTAAAGGATCATTTGGAAATAATCCACACAGGAAAGGCACTGGAATTTAGGGGGATTGGGAATGACTTCCTAGGAATCTAGCTTGGGCTTGAAGAAAGCCAGGAAAGTCACAAGGTAGAGATGAGATCACCAGTCTTTTTGCCATTCTGGCCACTTTCCTTGAGACTTGCTCAAGTTTTTTAATATATTTGCTAAGATTTGACTTTTAGAACTGAGCACAATTCTCCAGATATGGTCTGCCTGGAGAATTCAGCAGTACCATGAGCTTCCTTCTTGGGGTCTCTATGGCTCTATTAATGCAGTCTAAGATTATATCGGCCTTCTTGGCTAGCATGTTATACTGTTGACAAATATTGAACTTCCAGTCTGCTAAAACTCCCAAATAATTTTCAGTCATCTGTCTAGACACATTTACTCCATCCTGTACTGTGAAGTTTAAAATTTTGAGCCTAAAAACAAGACTTTATATTTATCCCAATTAAGTGCAATTTTATTAGAATTAGCCCATAGTCTAGCTTGGTTGGATGCTGACTGTTGTCCTCAATTTTAAGCCATCTGCACATTTGCTAGACATTCCACCTTGCCTTTGATAGAGTCTAAGATATTAATGCAAATATTGGCTAGTTCAGTGACAGTTTACTATATACTTATCTCCAAGTTAACACTGACTTTTGTTGTTCAGTAATTTCAATCATGTCTGACTCTTTGTGACCCCATTTGAGATCTTCTTGGAAGAGATACTAAAATTGTTTGTCATTTCCTTCTCCAGCTCATGTTACAAATGAGGAAACAAGGTTTAAGCATCTTGCCCAGAGTCACACAGCTAGGTTGAATTTGAACTCAGATCTTCCTGACTCCAGGGCCAGTATTCTATCCACTACATCTGCCCCAACACTGACTTCTCTTTGGGAAAAGTAAACCAAAACAAATCACTCACTAGTATTTGTGTCCAGTCATTCAAACAGTTCTGAACCTGCTTAATCATACTGTTGTGAAGTCTATGCCTCTCCATTTCATTCACAACAAGATCATGAAGGACTTATGCTTTTTATAATGTTTTTCTGAAAGCCAGGTGTGCCTTGTCTTCTACATTCTCCTGACAAGTCTCCTGATGGTAACTGTAAAAAAAGAAATGCATCTAGTCTACCTTAATTTTTCTTGAAAAAGTAATGCTGCTTCTCAGTGATCACTATTGCCCCCTCTGAATGTTCAAAAACAATTTCTTCAACAATATAACCTAGAATTTTGTTGGGAATTGAAGTCAAGTTCATTGGCCTGTTATCATGGGTATATACCGCCTCATATTTTGAAAAACAAGACATTTTCCCACTTCCTGTCCTGGGGAGCATCTCCCACTCTCTACACTTTTCCAAATCTCACTGATGATTGATTAGTAATCACATTTACTAGTTCTTTGGGCATACTGGCATCTGGTTCACCTACACCCAAGGACTCTCTTACCAATTGGTATCTTTTGTTTCAACCTCCCATAACCTATTTTCATTCTAGCTTCCCCAATCTAAAGATCATTCTCCTTCCTTGAGAAAACAAAGACAAAATAAAGAGCAGAGTCGTTTGTCTTCCGGTGTTTGTTATTTTTATGTCCATCCACCTGGAATCCACCAATCGGTCTTATCCTGTCTCCAGTCTGAAAGTGCTTCTCTGCTTGTGGCTTTGCTTAGCACTTGTTTTCATCGCCAGCCTCATCTCATTTTGAGCTTGAATCCCCCTGACACTGTTCTTACAGGACTTTTATATTGATCCATAGTCGCCTGCCCTTGCTTTCAAATTCTACACAATTTTGTAAACCAAATTGGCTATTAGTTCTCTAGCAATCTACATCAGCCTCTTCAGGCATCTGCTCCCTTCTCTTTCTCATCTCAACTGTTTTCATATTTTCTGTTGTTTTTGAGAGATTCCTCAGCCAACTTCCCCTAAAGAATTTTAGACCATAGAATACTATACATCCTTTCTCTGAACACTTGGAAATCTCTTCTCTCCAAATCTAGAATCTCTGTTTACTTCCCAAGTTAGCCCTGCTCTTTTGAAACCCTTATCTTCCACTTTCAGCAGTGATACTCTGGAGTGCACCATTGGTATTCCTAATGACTCCAATTTCTAGTCAAGGACTTCATAATCCCCAGAAGCTGGAGAAGCAAATGGCAAACCACTCCAGTATCTTTGTCAAGAGTGCCCTAAATGGGATTACAAAGAGTTGGACATGACTGAAATGACTAAACAAAAACCAAAAAGTCTTCAGAAATCCTGTCTAGCTTTCTTCTGGAACGTAAGAGTGTCTGGAGCTGGATAAAGAAGGCAGAAAAAGTGTGATCCTTCATGGATTCTAGGCATTGCCAGTCATTCCAGGTCTACAGATACAATGAAAAGTAAGTTGTGGAGGGTCCTCAGGCAGGAAGCTGGGGTTTAAAGTAGGTACAATAGGAGACTAGAATAGTAAAACTGAAAAAAGAAAGATAATTGGTACACCGCACCCAAAGAATGCTTAAGATGGTGCTATCTTTATGAAGCATGTATGTGCACTGGAGCTGAATTTGACAGAGATCTCAACCGGATGGTTAAATGAGCATCACTTCAATGGAAAAATCCAGCTCTGTCTACAGCTAGGGAGTGTGCTCTAGACTACAAGTTTCTTAAACTGCTCTTCTTAAACTGTGGATTTTGACCCCATATATTTGGCAATGGTAAAAGGTTTCTAAAAGTGTAACAATCAAAAATTAATTCAAAATCAAACTCTGAATGAATCTGAGGTGTTTCTGGCAACACTTAACCCTGTTTCATCGAGCAACTTCACTGCAGTCTTGGTTCTAAACACACAGCATGCCCACTTTGCACTGTGCATGCCCTCAGGCCAGTCAGCACCAATGAACATTGGCAAAACCAAAAGGGAGCCAAAGTGGGAAAAGTTTAAGAAGCCCTGCTCTAGACCAGAGGTGTCAAACTCAAATGAAAAATGGCCACTCGTGTACATAAAGATCCCCTGTGGGTCACACATTGACCTAGTTTTAAAGTGTAATAATATCTATATTTTTGGTAATTTTATTTATTTTCTTAAACATTTCTGTATGTAAGGTAAATTTTAGCGTAAAGTGGATTTTAGTGCATATAATGTGGATTTTGTTATTATTTCTCAGAGTACAGTTTCCCAAAATCCATAGCCACAATAATCAACCGTTATCAAGTATTAGATATGAGTTCCCACAGTTATGGTTCAAAACATCTCCACCATCCTTGCGCATAGTTATATAACGGTAAATAATATAAACATCTACTGTGGCTGTGCAGTTAGATACAGGGATGCGGTGATGTATACTTGTGAGGATATTGCTGGCAATATGCCTTCTTTGTCTGTTGGTCTATAAAACAGGTGGTCATTGATCAGTGAACGGGGAACTCTTAGGACTGAATGCACAAATGCTGTGTGTGCCTCAACTGGCCCCCATGGAGGCTTGGGGGAACCCTTGGGATTGAATGTACAAGCTAGAATGCTGTGTATGCCTTGACTGGCCTCCATCAAGACTTGAGGAGAATCTGAGTTTGCCTTAACTGGTCCCCATGGAGGCTTGAGGGGGTTTAGGGGAAGCACAAGTTGTGCCTGTCTCGACTGACCCCATCGAGAGGTAGGGTCTTGTGCCCCCATCTCACCAGCTCCTGCGAGAAGGGTGATTAGAGAATGCTGTAGGAGTTTGGGCTTGCATTTTCATCAATCCTCCTCTGAGAAAGCTAGACCACAATAAAGTAAGATTATTAATCCCTTTTTAGTATAAATTTCCCGTCTGACCAAATCAAGAGTAAACCTGTGCTAGAAGCCCTCAAGTGTGCTGTGCTTTATCTGTCTTACAATTTCTCAATCACATGTACTGTTTGTTTTTAGAGGGGGGAAGGCAAGGCAGTTGGGGTTACGTGACTTACCCAAGGTCACAGAGCTAGTAAGGATCAAGTGTCAAATGTCTGAGGTTGGATTTGAACTCTGGTCATCCTGATTCCAGGGCCAGTTCTATTCACTGCGCCACCTAGCTGCCCCCTTCTCAATTACATTTAAATCTAGTTTAAGGCTCACTAGGAGTGCTGCTGAATTACAACATAGAGTGAAAATGCATGGACTCCTGAAAGATAATCCTCTTCATTTTGTAGTCATTCAGCCAGGATGTCTAGAAGGAGCCTTACTAACCATTAGACTTGCTGCTGGCCTTCATCAGGCTTTGGAAGGTGTCCTCCTGCTGGAGTCTGACTTTCCTTCTCTCTGAAGCCAGATCATGCTCCACTTGATCGTGTTCTGTGAGGATGGTGACCGGCTTTAAACAAACCTATAAAACCAAAATGGGAAGCCTCAATGGTTTAGCCACAAATGATTTCAAATGATAGTTGGAGCACTTTTCAAAATGTGTTTCTCCTGGTATGAGGAAAAGATGCCAATTTAATTGTCTTAAAAAAGAGTTTTATTTTCTGTTTTCAAATTGCTTAAGTCTGTGTTGATTTTTAAATGAAAGGAGAGAAAGGGAAAGGAAAGATCTCCCCCTCTCACCTCCATTCCTGTCCTCCATGCTCTCTCTCCTCAACATCCCTCCTCTTGGAAGCTCAGCTCAAGGGCTGCTGCCTTCTATGAGAGACCCGTTCTGTTCCTTCTAGGTGTTCGTGCTGCCTCCCTCCTTTCCATAAAATGTACTTTGTATTTATTTTCCTATGTATACTTACCGCCCCCCCTCCCCATACTTCATGAGGGAAGGCATTACTTTCATTTCTGCCTTTGCAGTTCACATTTACATGGTGCTTGGTGCTTTATGAGTCCCCTTTTTTTCCATCTTCTGAAGTTCAATTTATCAAAACTACCACATAGCAAACTCTTGGCAGAATTTTGTTATGAAAAGTGTTTCAAATTACACTGAACATGCATTTTATTAAGTACTAACTACATGCCAGGCACAGTGGGAAGCACTAGGAATAAAGTGCTGGATTGGGAGTCAGAAAGACGTGTTCAAATCCTTCCTAAGACACGTACTTAGCAGTGTGACTGTGGACATGTCATTTGATTCCTCTCATTCTCGGTTTATTCTGTAAAATAGAGATTGTAATAACACAGTAACAACACTAGCAACATCTCCCTTAGGGTTGCTAGGATCAAATGACACAATGGGTGTGTTTTTCAAACCTCCAGTGCCACGTGAGCTACAGAAATCAAAATGAAAATGTCTCCTTCAAGGAGCTTACATTTTGCTTTGGGGAAATAACATGTACATGGATAAATAAATACAAAAAATTCTGGGGGAGGAATCTCATGTAAAATATGATACCTGAGCTGATTTTTGAAGGGAGCCAGGAATTCTAAGAGGTGTAATGGGGAGCATTCTGGGCAGGACAAATACTATATGCAGAAGAATGGAGGTAGGGAATGGGATCTCATCTCTAGCTCTTTCATCTATGTAGGTAGAAATAATGTGAAAATACTAAGTAAATTGTTATTAGCATAAGCAATTAAATTAAATTAGCAATTAAATTGAAAACTTTTCCTTTTTGCACTATTTTTAAAGAAATTTTAAAGATTTTTAAAAGAATTCTTAAAGACATTTTAGAGATTTTAAAAGAAATTGTAAATATTTTTAAAGAAATTTTCAGGGAACTGGAATGTCTTAGAAGTAGGTGCTGAACTAGGAATTAACATATAAGTGCAACAATGAGGTGAGGAGGCTTTCTAACAGAGGACAGCATATTTGGATGGCATAAAATAAATGTATCCAGAGTAGAATTGTCGTGGTCAAAATATTCCTATTTTTTAATAGGCAAACAAAAATGATGACCCTGTTGTACACTGTGTAGATTTGAAAAAACAGTAACGTTAAATGACCCCTGGCCGTTGGATGGGTGTAGAGCTTTAGCGCCGTGCCTCTCAGCTTGAAGGCTGCCTGATGGAGCTGGGTCTAGTTAAGCATTGCCAATTTCACCTACTATCACGTTGGACAGAAAACAGTAGCTACTCTGGGTCATGGAGGACTCTAAGATCAGACCAGGTCACTGATCTTTCACTTAGTCTCAATGTTGTATGAATGAATGGGAATTATGCCAAGGGGAAAATAAAGTTGGGTTCTAAGTGTTTTAGGATAAGGAGCTAGCTGAACCAAAGAATTATGGCAACATCCCAAGTCACCAGGATTCTAAGAGGAGGTCTTCAAAAGCAATTTTGGGGGTTCAGTCTGGATGGTATTTAAGCATTCCAACTGAACATACTCCCATTCTGTGGAATTTTAGGGAGGGGGAAGTAAGGGGAAGAGGTTGATGGTGGATGGGGCTGCTCATCCTTGGATGCTGGAGTACAAGGAGTGGGGTGTCTGGACATCACGTCTTGCTTTCCTCACTGACTTCCTGTCATGTAGTTCCAAGACAAAGGGGAGTTTAAATCCAGAGATGTTCTCTGATATACTCAAGATTTAAACATAAAACAAAACTCAGTCAAAAAACCAATGATTCCATTCTCAAATGAATCCCAGTGAATATCAATGATCTGGCAACCTAAATTAGAGGCCACTGGGGCATTTGGACAGTTCCATCAACTCGTATATATCTAATATATCCCTAGTTATTGACATGTCTCCTCATTAGACTATATATTCTTTTTGAGGGCAGAATATGCAAACTGAGGGAAGACACTATGTTTTTGCCTTTCTTTGTATTCCCAGTGCTTAGCACTGCACTTGGCATACAGTAGGTGAGCTCATAATGCTTATTGATGGACTGACTCATCTTTGATACTGACTGGAAAATATGAGTTAATATTGGCAAAATGCTTAGGCCCAGTGCCTTGCACATAGTAGGTACTTTCCCTCTCTCTCCAATAGCTGGCATTTTTAAGGCACTTTAAGGTTTGCTGAATGCTACATACACACATTTCATATATGTATATGTGTGTGTGTATGCACACACACACAACTTCATTTGCTATTTATAGCAACCCCTTGAGGTAGACACTACAGACATGATTATCCCCATTTTACAGTTGAGGAAACTGGTCATATGGTTTGCCCAAAGTCACAAAGGTACTAAGTACCACAGCTGAATTTGGGCCCAGGCATTCTGGATTCAAAGGCCAGGCTCTTTTGCTAGCCTTGAACACTCTCAGTGGTTCTGCTATGACTGACATTTGCCTGACCTGCTCTGGGGAATGCATTAGACAGAAAGACCAATATGAGTGAGACTGTAATCACTGGCCGGTACCATAAAGATGGCGCCTTTTCCCATTTTCATATTTAAAGAGACAGACACAGATGAAGACAGAAGACAGTTTCAAAGAAGGAAGGTATAAATCATTAGGAACCTGAGGATAAAACAGAAGAAAAAGCACCAGGGAGCTTCAAAGAGAGGTAGGAAAAAAGGAAACTTTACAGGATAAGATTTAAATATGAAATGGAAAAATTTAACATTTTTAAAAGGCAATATTTAAGTGACCATATCCCACCTGACCATAAAAATGGAAAGCCAAGGAAGTAGAAAGATGAGGCTCCCTCCTGAGCAGCACAGTGCCAACCGCCTGGCTCTCCTGCTGCGAAGGCATATTAGGTCCATGTGCTTCTTTTATGGGAATATTTACTGCACATGCCTAGGAGCTTATTTTTAAACTTCAGTAACTCAGCAACTTGGACTGTTTTTTTTTCTTAAGGTATCAAAAATGATTGGACCATAACAGGAAACTGCTTACTAAAATGCTCTTACTTTTTAACAGAGTCAGTTTTGAGTTATAGAGACACGAGAAATGACCAAAGCAGTAAGCAATATTTTTGAAAGCCGAGTATGACCTCCGGATCCTTAAAATACAAGGCTTTTTTTTCCTGCTTCTTCCACAAATGGCCAAGTGCTATTTTTTTGTCTGACTAAAGAGATGCTACTGGCTAAGAATCATTTCAAAATAACTTCCAAGAAAAATTGCCAAATAATGAAGATACATATCTTAGTAGAAATGTTGATAGATTAATAATACCAATTCAGTTTGTGAATATATCTTTGAGTTACATGCTAGATTTTTCTTGAGTGAGATAATTTACCTTTTCTCCTCCAACTGGTCTAGCTACAAATGTAGAAAATGCCACACTAATGAGTTTCTCAATTCTGGTAACTGTATCTTGTACTATGACTTTAATGCCAATCTAAAATGAAAAGAAAGAGAGCTTTAGTGCCTATCGATCAATCAATAAACATTTATTAAGCACTCACTATATTCAGTATTAGACTGATGCATTCAAAAAATAAATCAGCCATTCTTCTCAGCTTCACTTTCTAAAATGTCCTGTACCATGGTTCACTCTGATGAATACGCAAAGTTATTTCTCTAAATCACTTGTAAGCTGCTTCTCTTGCTTTAACTGGCAAGTTAAAGGCACTGGAAGCAGAAGGGCAAGACACTTCCCAGGGAGCTATGATATTAAGGGATTGATTCTTTCTGGGTCTGAGGGATGGAGAAACTTAACCCCTCAAGCATAAACTGGTCAAAGGTGAGGGCAGAAACATGTCTGGATTCTAGTTAATAAGAATTGCCCTCTTTGCAACCCTGGATGCCCAGTCTTACATGTCTGTAGAATTGTGGGAGAACTGAACTCACTGTTCAGTGAATGTACATTTTCATTAACTACAAATGATGGACATTCATTCTCCATCATCATCATCATCATATACAAAACCAATCAGCAATCTAGTCTTTTCAAGTCATTGGACTCATTAATACTAATTATACTCTAAAACTTTTGATTAATAAAAATCCAACTAACCAGGACCCCCAAGCAACCAGAAATCTATGTTATGTTGCACTCATCTATCTTCCATACATCAAGAAGTAAAAGAAATACTTGCACAGAGAGTAAAGTACCCCAATTGAGAAACAGCTAGACCAAGGTCGTAGTGAATTTGCACTGATCTAGCTATGCCCTCTCACCTAGTTTCCAAATTTGTGTGTCAATTTACCTTGGAATAAAACTAAGCTAGTTAGTCATTTGAGAGCGATTACCAACTACATAAAATAAGAAGAAAATAAGATAAACAGGAATTTATCTAAAAGCAGGTGGGACATGATGGCACAAGCCTACAATCTCTGTTACTGGGACCGGGTGTGGAAGCTAGTGGATCTCTTGAAATCAGGAGTACTGAGTGAGAGGGGACTAAATTCGATTGATAAATCTGCACCAAGTCCAGCACCAATTTTGTGAGAAACACAGGGCTAACAGAACGTCTAAGGAAGGCAAATCAAAGCAGGTCAGAAATGGTCTGGTTAAAGCTCTCATGCTGATCAATAGTGTGAATGCTGATGAACTTTCAGTCTGAGTGATATAGCCACACACAGTCTCAAAAAACCTCATGAATTAAATTTAAAAACAACTCCCCAGTGGAATTGGGGAAAAGGTCAAGAACCTCACTTCCCTGCCTTTCCTCTCAAATGGCTAACTAGCCTAGTCTTATTCTAAGGTCAATTGACAAACAAATATAAATTGAAGGCAACAATGGAAACTAGGTGAGAGGGCATAGTTAGATCAATGAAAGTCCACCACGACTTCCACCTAGCTATTTCTCAACTGGTTCCTGCAAGGCTTATGGGCCCAAAGGGTGAATGAGGTACCAAAGGTTGCCCAAAATATCACAAATAATGGGGCTCTATCAGCATGCCCAGGACAAAGAGGCATTGCCCAATCATAGAGAGAGAACTGATCTTGGAGTTAGGAAGATGGCGGTTCAGGTCATACACACGACAAATACTAGTTGTATAACTTATGTAACTTCTCTAAGACCATAAATTGCAGACATGTTGCCAATTTATCTTCGTTAGTGGAGGTAGTTCTCTACACCAATGAAATGACAGATACCAAAAATCATCATTCAACTAGGGCTATTTTAAAAGGAACTCTCAGAAGCTTTGAATGCTCAATAGAATATTGCAGTTGCAATGTCCAGTAAAACTAAACCCTCTACCGCCACAGAAATACCCTTTGAATAATTACTTTTCAGAGATTCAAGGGCTTCTGGTTTGCATAAGGAAAGCAAGAAAGGACAGGAAGAGCAGGTTCGAGTTAAACTAAGGAAGGCAGAGAACAAGATCCTCCTGCTTTGTAGGAAGCCCAGGAAAGAAGGGCGAGTCCCTCTACCCTCTGTGTATATATTTATTTTTACTTCTTGGTATAAGAAAGATGGGATTTCAACATAAAATGAAAATGTTCTGGTTCATTAGTATCCAGGAGATTGCCCATCCATGAGTGCAGGTTTGTCTTCTGGTTTTCTAAGCATTAGTATCTGATGTATTATAGTAAAGATAAGATCCCATTAATATTTCCTCTTCATCGTGGTAAGGTGAATAAGAAAAGAACCTGGGAAGAGTGAGACAATAGAACTTTTAAAAAAATGTAAATATTTTATTTTCCCCAATTACCTGGAAAGACAATTTTCAATATTCATTTTTTATAAAATTTTTTGAATTCAAAATTCTTCTCCCCCATCCTTGGCAAGCAATCTGATATAGGTTTTATATGTATGTGTGTGTGGGTGTGTGTGTATATATATATATATATATATATGTGTGTGTGTGTGTGTGTGTGTGTGTGTGTGTGTGTACAATTATGTTAAACATATTTCTACATTAATCATGCTGTAACAGAAGAAACAAAAAAAAAACAGGAGAAAAAGAAAGTGAAAATAGTATGCTTCAATTTGCATTCAGACTTCATCAGTTTTTCTCTTGATGTGAGTCCTTTAGAATTGTCTTGGATCAGATAACAGAACTTCTTACCTCCATGCTGGTTTTGAAAGCTCTGATGACTTTAGCCTTGATATTGATGATCTGTCCAACCCTAGTGAGGAAGAGCCAAACTTCAGTTGTCTAGGTATAGTTAATGTCAGATCTGAAGTTTATACACACCCAGCAAAGAGTGTGGGGGCTACAAAGCAGTTACATCTTGAATGGCGAGATCCTAGCCCATGTATGATAAATTAATATCAACAACAAGAGAAAAAAAGCCCTCATTCCACCATAACATGCCCCTCCTCCCAACCCTAAGCATCCCAAGCCATCTTCTAGAATGCTACCTTAGCCTCAGGAGGAAGGCTATGGAGAGCTATTGAGTATCAAATTAGCTCCATGATATCTCTTATGTTTTGACTACTTGCTGACTGAGGCACTGGAGTCTGGTTTGTGCTACTGTTGTCTGTCCTTCATCCTTGAAGAGCCTCAGTGGAACCACTCAGGTTATATGCTGGCTCATGCTTGAATTGGATTTAAGTGAGGTAGAGCTGTGCAGTCACCAGCCTCACTCTCTCCTCTACAGGTTTCAAAGTCCAGTGGCAAGTCAAAAGTCAAGAGGCTGGTCTTGCCTTTATAAATTAAGGTCTTTCATTTTTCTCAATTCTTTTGTTTATTCTATAAGATATAATTGAATTCAGTTTAACAAGCATTTATTTAGCATCTACTATGTCCAGGAACAGTGCTAAGCACTAGGGAGAAATAAACAAATTCAACAGTTTCTTCCCTCAAGGAGCTTATATGGTGAAATGAGATTTTTAAAACTCTATATAATTAGGAGGGTGGGAAAGCATTTTTATAACCAGTAGTCTCTGATAAAGGCCTCATTTCTAAAATACATAGAGAACTGAATCAAATTTATAAGAATACAAGTCATTCCCCAATTGATAAATGGTCAAAGGATATAAACAGGTAGTTTTCAGAGGGAGAAATTAAAGATATCTATAGTCATGAAAAAATGTCCTAAATCACTTCTTCAGAATTACCTTGATTGATGGTTCAATCCTTAACGTCTATCTTGGTAAGACCTGCCAGAGTTTATCCTCTCCTGGAATTGTCTTTAATAAGTCAAGGTCATATCCATACCAGCATGAGCCACCAATGTGACACTTTTGTGGAGGATATTCAACCATCCATCCATCCATCCATCCAAAAGTCAGATAAGCATAGGAGCCCTGAGAATGGCCACACTTCCCAGACCACCAAGCCTTTTTCCAGCCTAGGCCTCATGGTCATTAATTGGGAAATCAACTCCAGTGGAGAAGGCTCCAGCCATCCTCATCAACTGTCAACCAACTGCCACACACAGAGCAGATGGGCCCTCTTAGCTGAAGCAACAAGGCATTCTGAGGGAGAGCCAGGAGGCATAATGTGCTGGGCAGGGCAGGCTACCATCACCACTTTGACTACTATATCCTCTTAGACCTTAAGAGAGACAGCCTTGGGAATCTAAGAGCCTTGGGAACAGCAAAGCTTCTAGCCAGTGTCCTCAGCCGTCATCTTGGGAAGCAAGTCCCGTGGAGATGCTGCTGGCGACTGCTCCTGCAGGAGTCGTAGCCACAGCTACCAATGATCTAGCAAGGAAAGTGCTTGCCACCAAAGTCTCCAGCTTTGACAAATGTTTCTGCATCAGAAACTAATATCAGTTTATCAATGGTAATAAGATTAAAGAAGAGACCTTTATATCTGATTTGTGACTGCACCCTAAGGACCATGGAACTTTTCCATCTGACTTAGGGCTAAAACCTATTATTTATTGTCTCTCCAATAGAATGTGAGCTCCTTGCAAGCAGGTGCTATCTTTTCTATTTGTATTTTCAGCACTTAGCATAGTATATACTAAGGGCTTAATAAATGCCTCATTCATTCATTCACTCATTCATCTATATACTTTCAGTACTTATGATACTTATTAAATAAAGTTTTATATTTTCTGTTCCTAATTTAAGAGACAAGTGAGTTGAACATTTTACTTTTCTCTGAGGAAAATAAAACCAAAATTAAGCTATTTTTTGTAAATGGCACTAGATTGATTTTTTCCCCATATGTCAGTGGCCCTTCATGGAACACAGATTCCCCACCCTTGCTTTAAATAGCCCCCGAGGAATTCTGCAACACATACATGAAATGTCACAAAATGGCAAAACCAGAGATCACTAATGAGGTTATGACTGGAGTGAAAATAACAGAATTTAGAAATGAAAAAGATACAAAGTAATCCATGGCATCCCCTCAGGAAGGTATATGGCACCCATTTTAAAACTCCTTACTTGCACATTTCTCATGGAAAAAGAAAAATGTATGGGCATGTGAAAGAGGCAGCACAGACCCTCAAAAATAGAAACAAACCATTTAAAGCAGACTCAGAAATTCTGTGTCACTATAATATCATTAAAGACTCAAGGAACAACATGAACCCTCTATTGTATCACTCATTACTTGTAATTTCACACTTCTGCACACAGGCAAATGCTATTTAGAAGTGAAGGGGTTAAAAATCAATTCCTATCTTAATCGGAAGTCTGTCAGTCCTACTTTGGGATTAGTTCTGTCCTTGGGTTGTTTTATGTCACTTATGTGAGTATAGACAGGGTTAAGCAGCAGTTTGCATAGTAAAGATGGATGCTCTTCAGATGCAGAAGTTAGTAAATTTCTCACTGTCCTCTTGGGTGGTCCAAGCCTACTAACAGGCCATTCTTACAGAGATACCTGATCCTGATACCGTTCCGCTTAAATCTCCCCAGTCTACCTCTCCAGGGTTGTTGGGCGGATTACATGAGGTCACATTTGTAAAGCCCTCTCTTAACACTAGGTTATTTTTACTGTCACCATCATCACCACCATCATCATCACTGTTCTCAAGGTCAAATTCCTCTGCTTGGCATTCAAAGCCTTCTACAGCGTCGTTGGCTCACCTTTCTAGTATGACTTCACATCACTCCCTTCCAGGCATTCTAGACTTTAGAAGAACTAGACATGTCTCTGCCCTTGGCATACGCAAAGCACTCTCATATTTTGGTGTTTCTCTCAAGCTATTCGTTGTCTATGAAATGCCTTTAATTTCTCTTTTCTCCTGCAACATTTCCACTTGTCTTTAAAGCCCCACTCAAATCCCATTCGCCAGACCAGGAAGGCCCAGCAAGGCCCAGCGGATCAGCCTACCTCAGCTTTGTAACTCTCTAAAGTGTTTATTGTGTAATAATGTGCTTTATGGCTATAAATTCTAGTTTATAATTTTATAGATATAATTACAATATAGCATTATAATATAATATATATAACTCATTATTTTATAAAGAACAAAATGGGCAGAACCAAGAGAATATTGTATACAGTAACAGCAAGATTGTTTCAAGAACAACTTTGAACAATTAAATCATTTTGACTATTGTAAATACCCAAATTAACTACAAAGGACCTATCAGGGAAATGCTATCTGCATCCAGAAAAAGAACTGATAGATGTATAGAATGATTTTACACACACACACGCACACACACACACACACATGCATGTGCACTCACGCACACATACATTTATATCTAATATAGCCATCTCTAGGGTTGGGGGGAGGGAAGAAAAAAAGGAAAAAAATTTACTTCATAACTTTATTATATATTGAAAAGGAATAGTGAGTTCTAGTTAACAGATGAGCAGTTTCATATGCAATCATCTTTTTAAAATTCTGCTGTGTTATGAAAACGCTTGTTTTATTTCATAAATTAAAAGTAAGTTTTAAAAAATGCCAGTATTTTATCTATCCTTACTAGATTTTTAACTCCTTGAGGACAGGGACTATTTCTTACCTAATTTTTGTATCGTACGTGCAAGCAACAAAGCATTCCAAACACAGTGGGCACTTACACATCTTTTGCATTATACTAAATCGTAATATTTTTTAAAATGTATCTGGTTACTTTACATGGTTGCTACATTTTTAATTGTTCTACTTGACTACATTTCCCTTCACCTCCTGCCAACTTAAACTTCCTGGGAAAACTCTTCGGTGACACTGTACAATCTATAGTTGAGTTAGTAAAGTTAACTAGAATTTAGCAATTGGACAAATATTTAATATATCACTTGTATCTTATGTGCATGCAACAAAGTGGCTCTGAACACAGTAGGCGCTTAGCACACATCTGTTGCATTATGTTGAATTGTAATATTTTTTAAAATGTATCAGGTTACTTTTCATATTGACTTATGATGTATAGATTAAGATAAGCAAAAATGATCTTTCAACAGAGTCATGAATTGGGTGAAGCAAAGAATATTTCCACTGAGTAGGTGTTCATAAGATGGTTACCTGCTCATGCTGGACAAGAGAGAATGCTGCAGAGATACAAGAATAAATTGGGGAACTTTCCATGTAGGTGAATCACCTCTGTTACATTGGGCTTGTTCACCATGACAAGGAAAAACAAGAGTGGAGAGCCTCTATTTAAATAAATACCTTGATTAAGCAAATGAACTTACAATCTGTAGCTCACAACTCTGAAGCTTAATATTCAGAACATATAATCACTACCCCATCATAGCAAATTAATATTGATTAGGAGTCCTAAATGAATCCACTTTCTCAGTGTATCTGTTTATCCAATGATAATATACTACTTTGTTCATCTTCTATATATTACATATTTAATTTTGTTCAACTTTTATTTTTGAACCAATCCCAAATAGTTTGGATGATTACCATTTTATAACACGGATGGTACTACTAGGCCACCTTCCTTCCTACTCTTTGCATGATTTCCCTTGAGATTCTTGACTTGTTGCTACAAATGAATTTTTGTATTTTATTTTTCTAGCTTCATAAAATAACTTTGATATGGCACTTGATAAGTAAATTAATTTAGGTAGTATTGTCTGTTGTTGATAAAGAGCTGGCCTTGGATCCAGGAAGACCTGAGTTAAAGTCCTACTTTTGGCTGTGTGATCCATGGTAAGTTACTTAACCTTTCATTGCCTCCAGGTAACTTCCCAAGATGATACATTAGAAGAAAAGGTGCTGACTTGCGTTGGTAGAGGGAATTTCCTCATCTCGGAATACCCTAAAAGGACAGGGCAGTCTTTTTTACTATATTGGGAGAGCCCAACAATGATCAATCTCTTCAACAATTTCAGTCTGTTTTATTTTTCTGTAAAGGATGTTTTGTAGTTGCATTTATATAGATTCTCTGTGTGTCTTGGTAGGTAAATTCATAAATATTATGTATACTCTGTAGTTTTTTTGAATGGAATTTCTCTTTTTTATTTTATACTTGAGGAAACAGGCAGACAGAGGTTAAGTGACTTGCCCAGAGTCACACAGCTAATAAGTGTCTTAAGGCTGAATTTGAACTCAGGTCTTCATGACTCCAGGCCTAGCACTCTATCCACTATACCACCTAACTGCCTGAACAAGGATTTCCTCTACAACATACCTACCAAGTCATCCTCCAACCTTTGTAGGATGAAAGGAACATGCTCTTCCCTCTGAGGATGCCTAGTCTGCTTCTGGATAGCTCTGATTGTTAGGAAGTCTTTTTTTTTTTTTTACACCAAGTCTAAGTCTTGTACTATGATAAATTCTATCTATCATTCTTAGTTCTGCACTTTAAAACAGAACACATCTCATCTCTTTTCTATTGGTCAGGGCCTTCAAATGCTTGAATACACCTACTGAACCTTCTCTCAGTTTTTCTATACCCCTAGTTCCTTCAACCAATCCCTAAAAGATTTCCTGGCTGTTTTCCTCCAGATGCCCTTTAGTTTACCATTGTCTTTTCTAAAATGATAGGCTAAATAGAATATTTGAAGTATGGTCTGATCATGGCAGAGTACAGCAGAATTACCACTTCCCTAGTACTGGACCCTATATCTCACTTCTATTTATAATATCATTTATAATCCACTAAGGTGCCCACTGCAATCATGGTCCTATATCTACGTGATGGATTATTGAGATTGTATAAAAAAATATTCCTGTAATAAAAACACATTCAAACATTCCCACCCAATCCTCATCCCCATCCCCATTCCCCAATTCCAAGTAAAAGGCAATTCACAAGGTGGAAAAATCAGTCTAGGAAAATAAAAACCAAAAGCAAGAAACCAAAAACAGCCAACAAAATGGTTCCCTGGAGTCTCAGGAGCTCTCAGATAAAAATTGTTTATATATTCTCCTTGCCCAAAAGGTCCACACCTGGTCCTCAATCAAGCCACCCAGGTTCACTCTCATCATAAATTGGCAACAGTAATTGGTGGTTGGTAGACCAGTGCTCTACTCAAACCTCCCAAGTTCCACTTGCGTCCTAGCCCACAACATTGAAGATATTTGTCAGGACAATTGCTATCTAGCCAAGTCTCTCCCATCTTGGAACTGTGACATCTTTGAATTTAATCTTATTCAAACAAGCTCAATGTTCTAGCACGTCAAAATATTTTTGGATGTTGACCCTGGCATCTGACTCGTTGGCTATAGCTCCAAGCTTTGTGTCATCTCCAAGTCTGATAAGCATGCTATATCCCCTTATGTCTAGGTCATTGACAAAATTGTGAAACAGTCCTGATCCCTGGAAAGCTCCTCTAGTGACCTTCTGCCAAGATAATACTCAAACCATTATTGACTACTGTTAAAAAAAAAAGTAGGTGAAAGGCATGCTGTTTGGAAGATAGTTATTAACATATTAAAAATGGTTGGATAAATTTATATTAATATATTATAAAATGCATATTATATTAATACATTGTAATATGTAATATTTTATATATTAAGTATATATATAAATTTAAAAAATTTTAGTCTTAAAAGACTTTCTAATTTTTAAAAACTTACTGTTTCTGTATCCCCTTAGAAAGAGTTGAAAGTATATTTTTAATCAGAGTAAAAGGGCCTAAGAGAGAAGAGGTAAATCAGAGACAGCTGACCCAAGAGGAGTTGGCTGCAGATCTTGACTCTGTGCAATGGGAAGTAGTTAGTTCTCCATTACTAAAGGTCTTAAAACCAAGTATGTTGGAAAGAGAATTTCTGTTGAAGACTGGATTGGATTAGGTAGGTAACTTCCGGGCCTCTTTCCAACTCCTGAGATTCTGTCAGTCTAACACATGCTCATGGAAGGGCAGGAGACAAAGGACTGGGTTGAACACATGTGTGTGTGTGTGTGTGTGTGTGTGTGTGTGTGTGTGTGTGTGTGTGTGTATAATGTATTTAAGTATTTCCATATATATATAATGTATTTAAGTATTTCCATACTGTACTGGAATCTGTCTAAATCAATTCATTTGACTCAACCATCAAACTTTTTGCTGTGGCTCCTTGGTTTAAGATCTATTACAAAATCCTAAATGAATTTGTTTCTCCAGCACTTAATAAATATTCATTGATTGATTGTTTCAGAGAAGGTGGAATGAACACTGAATTTAGAGTTTGAGTTCTTGGGTTCAAATACTTCTTAGTAGCTCTTTAACTTGACCCCAGTCACTTAAGTTCTTTGAACTTCAGCTTTTCAATACGGAAAATGAGGTGCCTGAGTCAAAGCTGACCTCTGGGGTCCTTTCTCACTTAGAAATTATATGAAAAAAACTTGCCATCTCTACTGAGGAAAAGTAATATTATGCTGTATCATTTTATTTTTAATATTAATGTGTAATATAACCTTCCCTGAAAATTCTTTCCCCACCACTCCAGTCTTTTAGCCTTCAAAGAGACTCCGCCCAGTCTGAATTAGCCCAGGAACGTCATTACTCCCAACCCCCAAGGCATCCGCCTCCATAAGGACTCTGGCTTTTTGCTTCTGACTTAAGCAGAAGCCAGCTTGAGTTAAGGCACCCACTCTGGTAGGGGGATGATTCTTGTGTCTTTGCCTCTCCTCATCAAAGTTAGAGAGAGTTGGTCTAAAAAAAAGGAGGCGGGGGAGAAAAAGCCAGCAAAAACCTGCGATGGCTTATTTTTTTCTAACCAAGATGGCTGGAGGCAGCTGTCTTTCATGGAGCAAGTAGTATTCCTTGGGTGTCAGAGAAAAATGGGATGAACCACATCTGAAGGCCCAGCTCCCTTTTCTTCCCTGGCAGATAGATCCTGAGGATTAGCCCTAGCTCCTAAGGGTGAAGTAATAGCTTCAAAACTGAGAACTATTAGCCCACCTCCTCATTAAAATGTCCACCAATCAGGGTTGCCTTACGTTTGCCGGGGTGGGGGGGTGGAGGGTGGGGGGGGGGCCAAATGATGTCCTGTTAGGCCAATCAGAACAAAGACACACTTAAGTCTATGAGACCATTGGCCTTTGCTCAGGGTCTTTGGCACAAAACGAGGCTAGCCATGATATTCTCTCCCACCCCCCCCCTCCAGCTTTTTGTTTTTAAACCAGGTTGGAGGCCCCTGTTAATCAAGGCTATCTCAGTGAAGGAATTGCCTCTGTCTGCCTTTTGTTAAATTTCACTACTCAGATTCTTTAGTGTTTACCCAACAATTTTATAATGAAATATACAATTAGAGAGGGTTTGCTTATTATCATTAATTATTTTTATTAAAGGAAATCAATCCTGAAGCAGCCAGTTATATACTACCAAAATGTATTCACAAATGCTTGGAGATATTTTTCATCAAAGAAATGTAATTAGGAACTTGGCTTTATATTGCAAATAAGAATTAAGTTTTTCACTGAGTATTGAGTTTTTAAAACCGTTTAAATGAAGCCCTGCGTAATTTACTTTGCCGATGACTTGACTGCTGCCTTTAAGTGATGAAGGTGAAGCACTACCTGGTAGCATACTTCTGGAATAAATCACTGAGAACCAGGGAAGAGTCTGAGCAGTATCACATCATATCCCTTACCTGGCTGTCTCTTCAAACTGTATGTCATCCATTGATGCTGTTACACAGGAGACTCCAGCATGTTTTTCAGCTTCAAATCAACAGACAAAAGAAAAGATTGTTATATCCGATGTATTTCAGTATTAGAAAACAAATAAAAACTGAAATGAATTCATTCTGGCTGGTCGCTCCTCATCAGTCATGACACCTCTTTGGGGACATTTCTGAACTGCTAGCAGCTGTTCTGTTGGTCTGTGAGTTATGTTTAGACTGCATGGTACCTCTACTATTGTGTTGGAAAGTTCTAAATTTATACAAGTGCTGGTTTCTGCATTAACACAAGTATACAGCTCATCAACCTGTATAAATGGAAATTTTTATTAAGTTAGTGCCAATTTTATAAATTCTATCAACTAACATAAATTCTATCACTTTTGAGAAGCCATTCAGTACAGTGGGTGCAGAATTGGCTTCAGATCCAGGAAGGCCTGGGTTCAAACCCTGCCTCTTACATATAGTGGCTCATGTAACCCTGGGTGATGCATTCAACCTCTAAGAACTGAAGGCAATTCTCTGAGTATGGATTGCTGAGAAGATGCAGATCTTCATTGGAAGAGACAGCCTCTTTATCTGAGAATTCCTTGTATCAGTGAAACAAAGAGGTCTACTTCCTATCAATCACCTTTATTTAATTTCAGGGAAACTACCCTTCCTTGCTTTCTCTAATACCATCTCCCTTCCTCACCCCTCCTCATCAATCAGTAACTTAGTAGACCCTGACCACATAACAATAGAAGACAGTCAACAAACAATTATTAAGAACTGACCATGTGCCAGGCACTATATTAAGTGCCAGAAACACAAAGAGAGACAAAAACAGTCTCTGCTCTCAAGGAACTGGTTCTCATAGTGGGGCAATATGAAAATAATTGTATATACAAGACAAGTATGTGTATATATGTGTATATACATGTTTCATATACACATATGTGTATATAGATATGTTTCATATACACATTTCTTTGATCACAATGACCTTGTGTACTACAGGTGTTATTGTCCTTTACGGATAGGGAAACTGAGGCTCTGAGATGTGCTCATAGTCACACAGCTAGTGTATTTTGAAGGTGAGATGTAAACTGGTGAGATGTAATCAAGTCCCAGCCCAGGACTTTATCCACTTTGCAACAATGTGTCTTAAAACCCTAGTCAGAGAGGGTCTTCTCAGTTCTCTAGAACTTGGTACTAGGTACGCAGGGAGTAGTCAGTGAGACCTTGTTCATATGTTAGCATAAGCAAGCTAAATATTCATGTACCTTCTTGTAAGGACTTGTGATTTCACTCCTGTGAGAGCTTCCTCCATGCCTTAGTGGACGGTTTAATGAATGTCAGTGGCCAAACTAATTTATTATCTGGTGGCCAGTCATCTGGTACCTCTGCACTTAACATGGTTGGTCCTTGGATGACAGGTACACAGACTAATCCATAAAGTTTTCTAGCTTAGCGGGACTAGCTGTGCCTTGCCCATCAATGAGGTGGCCTTTGAGATCCCACAGTCACAACCAGCCCATGATGAAGCCTCAGGGTAGGATTTCAATGCAATTCAACTATCTTTCACATTAATAAGGTTCCAAGGGAAAACAGAAGACAGAAGTGAGTATCCTGGTTCCTGGGCTGCATTTGTTCAACACTGTTGTATTTTGGGGGTTGTCCTTTATCTCCTAGGGTCCTTTATAGCAAAAGATCAAGAGTCCCCTTTGGTAAGGATTTTCTGCCTTAACTACATATATATAAAAGTAAATTTTGTTTAAGGAACTAGAACATAAAATTGCAAACAGACTGAATGGATTCACTTTTTAGTTCAAAAGTTGAATTTTTCATATGAATTTTGACTCTTTCTCCCATATCAACTAATGAACTGAGAGAGAAACAATGAATTATATTGCATTTGTATTCTTTTAAAAGGGTTCCTTTTTTCCACCTTTATGTTTATCAGTGGGGCCAACTCCAGTGAAAATGAGAGGAAAAATATTCCTGGCATACTGCTGCTTAAAATTTAAAAGAGTATCCAATGTTACTGACCTGTTTATCTCTGTGTATGTGCAGGCTGGGGCTACAAACAGGCCAACAGCCAAATAGAGCAGGAAAAATCTATATAGCTAAGGAGGAGCTTGCAATCTCTGCCACTTCATAAACCATGGTAAATTACTGGACCCAGTACTCTTTTTCCTCTATCTGTATTATTTAGTCTTCTCATCAGTTCCCACAGATTCAGTGATCCAATGTATGCAGGGGATTCTCAGATGAATTTATCCATCCCTAACCTCTCGCCAGACCACATGGCTTACATCTCCAAATATCTCTTATTGGATATCTTGAAACAGATGTTTCATAAACATCTTAAACTTAGCAGGTCCAACAACACTGGAATCCTAGATACCCTGCCCTTTTCCTATCTTCCACATTACTGTTGAGATCAAAACTAGTCACTCAGGCTTGTGACCGGGGTCTCATCAGTAACTCCTCAGTCTCTCTCACCCTTCATATTCAATCTATTGCCAAAATCTGGCAGCTTGTACTTACGACCTTCATAACATCTCATGCCTGTACAATTACAGTAGCCTGCTGGTGGGTCTCCCTGCCTGATGTCTTGCACCACTCCAATCCATCCTTCACTCAGCTGTCAAACAGATCACCCTAAAGCACAGGTCTGACCCTTTTATCCCTTGATGCTCAATAAGCTCCCTATTACCACCAGTATCAAATATAAATTCTTGTTTAGCTTTTAAATACCTTCATAACCTGGCCACTTCCAATCTTTCCAATTTCCTCATACCTTATTGTCCTCCATATATTCTGTGATCCAGTGACATTGAGTTATTTGCTGTTTCCCAAACAAGGTACTCTATTTCCTAATTCTGAGAATTTTCACTTTGTATGAGAAAGTATGGAACTCTCTCCCTCTTCATTTCCACCTCCAGGCTTCCTTCATGTCTCATCTTAATCTTAATCTTAAAGCCTTCCCCTGAGATCATTCCCAATGTATTCCCTGTCTATCTTGGTTGTAAATAATGGTTTTTGCATATTTTTTCTCCCATTAAAATGTGAGTTCTTTGAAAACAAACTTGTATTTGTATCCCCAGGGTTTAGCACAGTGCCTGGTACATATTTGGTACTTGATGACTTAGGAAATAGTAAGGAAACCTGGCTGAAATAGAATGCCACCTCGAAATATTAAGGAATTATGGGGGGGAGGAGCCAAGATGACAGAGTAGAAAGATATACATACACTAGCTCCCGAACCCACAGCCTATCAAATACCTGTAAGGAGTAACTCCCAACAAGTTCTGGAGCAGAGGAAGCCCCGGAACGACGGAGTAGAGGAGATTTCTGTTCCAGAGAGACCAGAAAAACCAACACCGGGAGTCCCTCGTGCAAAGGACCCAAAGCGGAGCCCAGCCCTGCCCTGGCCTCATGGCCCCGTGAGGAGTGGATCCAGGTGGGTGGACTTCCGGGATGGAATCTCCAGCTGTCTCGCAGTTCCCTCCACCCCTGGGTGCAAAGGTCAGTGAGAGGGCCTGTTTGGCTGGCTGAGAGGGGAGCGAAGTATCTCTATAACTCAGGCCCCCTCGGGAGGCAGCAGGTGACAGGGGCTCCCAAAGCATGCAGGAGTGCAGATCCATTGTTGAAGGTCTCCACGTAAACCCCCTGAGGGAACTGAGACCTGTGCTGTGGCCCTGCCCCTACCTGAGAACCTGAATTTAATCTTACATTGAGTAGCAGCCCTGCCATCACTGAAAGCCCTGAGGCTGGGAAGCAGCATTTGACTCTCAGATCCCAAGTACTAGCTGGGGGATCTGGAGGCAAGGTGGGTGTGGAAAGGAATCTCAGAAGTCAAGCAACTGGCTGAGAAAATGCCCAGAAAAGGGAAAAAAGTAAGACCATAGAAGGTTACTTTCTTGGTGAACAGATATTTCCTCCTTTCCTTTCTGATGAGGAAGG